>OY288111.1:4047650-4373705 GCA_958431115.1 Syrphus vitripennis
GCTGATGTTGGTGTTGTTGGTGTTGTTGTTGTTGTTGTTGTTGTTGTTGCTGTTGTTGTTGCTGTTGTTGTTGTTGTTGTTGTTGTTGTTGTTGTTGTTGTTGTTGTTGTTGTTGTTGTTGTTGTTGTTGTTGTTGTTGTTGTTGTTGTTGTTGTTGTTGTTGTTGTTGTTGTTGTTGTTGTTGTTGTTGTTGTTGTTGTTGTTGTTGTTGGTGTTGTTGTTGTTGTTGTTGTTGTTGTTGTTGTTGTTGTTGTTGTTGTTGTTGTTGTTGTATCACAGTCAATTGAGGTACTGTTGCAGTCATTGCCACACTAAGCGGCACTGGTGCGCCTACTGGATGCCCTTGATTTGTACCATTTCCCCCGCCTCCGCCGCCCGATGTTGTAGAAATACTCGAGATGCTATAATTCGCCACATAACGGGAGACCATTTTGTTTTCTTCTTTTGGAATTTTTTAAAGTTGTTTTTTTTTTTAACTAGGAATTATATTTAAAAATATTGCTTATTTTTTTTTTGTTGCTGTGAAGAAGGCTTGTGATTTTTTGTTATGTTCAATCGAAACGTATTTTATGGAATTTTTTATTAAATGTTTTCAATTCTTTTTGTTTTTTTTTTTTTATTTTAATTTTAAAACAATATGTATTTTTTGCTTTATTTCAATTGCTTCACTTATCGTTTATATACTCTAATATTTTACGAGCTAGTTTTTAGTTTTGACTTGAACACATTTGAGGCCTCGCATAAAAACTAAGCTTTTTTGTTTTAAATATGTTTGCCTAGTTTTTAATTTATTTATTAATATTTTTTGTATAGTTATAAATAAGTACACGCACACACAGACAAAAATTCCTTTACAAAATTTGCTTCCTTTTTTGTTGCTGTTGTTGTAATTTAATGTAAATAATTCAAAAATTAAATAACAACTTAATAATGACTTTTTGTTTGTTTGTTTGTTTTAAGTGGGTAAGGGATATTTTAATATTTATTTATTTAATTATTTTGTCTTGCTTCGTTTACGAATATAAAATTTTTCGAAGAAGAACAGTACAACCCACAAAAATGATTAATTATTTTTTTTATTTATTTTGAGTTCAAATTTATTTTTTTTTATTAACCTTTTTAATATAAATTATAAGTTATTTTGTATCGCCGTATTCCTCGTCTTGTCATCTATCAACAACGCTCGTTGCGATTTGCGTTCTTTTATTTTATTTATAACAATTTTTTTATGTAATCTCTTATAGCAACGTAAATAATTTCTGCATAAAATATGATTTATGCTGTTACGACTGCAGCTACAAATCCGAGTTGTGGAATTATTATTAGTTATTGGTTTGTTGTATTTGCTGATAATGAAGTAATAGTAAGGTTCGTGTCTGCCTTTACTTTTGTTGAGTTGGTTTATATTAAAAAAATGTTTATTGTTGATACATTTGTTGTTGGATTCAGCTAACATTTTCTGCTAATTTTCTGCAGCAGGATTCAACTTGTTGTTTCTCCGGAGGATAAACACCTTCTGTAATGTGTTTTTTTTTTTGTCTTTTTTGAAGGCAAACCTCTATTTTTATTTTCTTTCACTTTTATTGTTTTTTTTTTTTTAGTTTTATGTTTTTCTTTTTTTTAATGTTTACTCACGCACTTTAAAGCAGAATTAAAAAAAAAAATGTATTTGTTTGTTGGTTGGCAGTTTATTAAAACATACAATTCACAGAGCGACAGATTTTTTAAATAAATTCTTAAGTTTTCTATCACCACTTGGCTGGGTTGAGTTTATTATTTTGAAAGCAATAGAATATAATGACATTTCTTATCCCAGGCAGACCACATTCCATGTCATGTCCTTATTATTTATTCAAAAAATGTACTTGTTAAACAAATTTTAATTGAAGAATAAAGAGTATCTATCTATCTATCATTTCTTATCGCTACAGGAGAAGTAACGTCTTTTGCTCTTAATGGTAAACAGGTAGGCTATACAACAGATAACTGACTGGTATGCAAACGCACAGTATTGTAAAATAGATAGGCTATAGAACAGACAATTACCAGGTATGGAATATTTTTTGTTTCAAAAATGACGGGAATACCCTTTTTTGACCTTCTTAAAATGTAATTCTCTTTCTTTTCAGTAAATCGAAAAGTAATTACTTTTTTATGAAACGCATAAACAGAAAAATGGAGTTCTATTTATTAAGACCTACTTATGGAAGTCAATCCGGATTTAATTTTCTGGCGTATTTGATTTTTACTGCTTTGGAATTGAATGATAGAATGAATCGACTTGAGGAAAATAAAAATTATATTAATTTCGGATTCCATAATCAGATCAGCTGTATATAGTGCAAAAACAACTTGAGGAATAAGCGAATATGTATATGCTGCAGCATATTTTCAAGATTTAATTCTTAAAACGACTGATTTATTTATAATCTTAAAACACTTGATACAAAACACATTGCGATTTTTGGCTTAAATCAAAAGATACTCAACATCAAAATATAGAATTTTTTGACAAAATTAAAGACAAAATTTAAATTCGTGAGTCGAAACGTCAGGTAATAAAATGAATAATCATTTCTATTAAATTCAACGACCATGGTAAGTTAATTACAGTAGTGGTCTAGTATAACGAATGATCGACTTTCCGAACACCCATTATGTATTATATATAAGAAACAAATATCGAATTTGAGAATATGAAAAAAAAAATGATTATAAATGTTTTAATATCTACTAACATGTATGTTCATGATAATATTGGAAGCTACATACACAATTTTCCATTACACAAGTGTTTGTATGTACTATTTATGTACATAATTTGAAGAAAACTAATGAGTCTATTCCTTAAATGTTATATGTAAATGAAGCTAAATATGTTTTTTTTTTTTAATTCTATTAAGCGAAGTATGTCATTATTTTTTTTATGAAGTATGAAATAAAGTAATGAAAAATACAATTGTACTTTCTATTTACTAATGATTTGTATGAAATAAAAGGTTTCGATCTAACGAATTCATTTATCGTTCAAGATACTGGACCACCATTGTATCTTGAATTTACAAAAACAAAACATTGTTGCAAAAAATGTTTTATTTTTTTCGAGTGGTCATTATTGCACACACAAATTAATGTGCCACCTGTTGCATATAAATACATTTTTTTCAACATCTGTTAGCCTCTCTGATGTACCGTATTTCTATTCTACTCTTCCGTAATATCGAATATTGGTACTGAATGATAATTGTAGCCTGCGATTTTGCGGGCGACTTTTTTATAAAAACTATACTTATATTTTATCAAGAAAACCTTAATTTGTAGGTATTCTTGCAATATGAAGTTTATTTTGAAAGCGTGAGTTATGCTCTCAATCGAATCTAAACAATCCAAAAATTAAAACCAAAAGCTGTTGGGGCAAAAACTAGACTATTTTTCTTTAATCAACTCAGCTCTAAACTGTTTCTGCATCAAAACCTATATCGTCGGCTACCTGCTACCTTCAACCTCCACTATATTTTACTATCGTTAAATAGGTATTTAAAAAATTGCACTATTTTTCTTAAGTAATAAGACATTTTTTTCAAATATTTAATTAGAAAATGCGTTTCTGTAATTACTAGTCATTAGAATAAATTAGTAATTTATAATTTGATTTTTTCTTTTAATAACTTCTTATAATTAAAACTGTTCGTTGTTATTCATTTGTTTGTGGGGTACCTAATCGGTATTATTGACAAACAATAATCATTAGTATCTATTACTGTATAAATCTATTGTTTTTAATATTATTACTAATTTCATTTGTTTTAAGCAAAAGAAAAAATCTTGTAAAAACACTAACACTAATTGGACAGAGTTTTATAACTAGAAACAGGTGACGCTATTGTCACGTGCCTTGCTCGTTCTCTTCGCATTGTGAAACTGGCAACTGGCATGATGAAACTGCAGTTTGTTTTGACGTTTAAATGTAAGGTATTGGTTCTTTTTGTACGGATTCTTAATTATTTATTAACCAGCAAATTTCTCTTCTAAGGATAGGTATTCACAATTGTTTCTTATTTAGACCAAGAAAACGATATATACCCGTTTTTTTTTATATGGAAACATGAATCCTTAGTAATTATTGTTTATGAACGTCAAAGTTCATTGGACGTGACGTGTGTAAGGAGAAGAACAATGAGTGTTTGTTTTGATGGAAAATTCAAATTCATCCAACGGCGGCGTTTTCATACAAATTTGGCAAGTTTAATCAATTTACCATATTTATCAAGACTTTGAGCCATCGCATAAATAAATACCCCTAATTATTACATTTTACATGAAGAAAGAGTTTTTATTCCTTTTACTCGCAAATATATCGACTTAGCATTGTTTTCATTGTTTCGTCAAGATGAACAAGTCATTTGTCAGATTCTTTAAAATAGAGCACAAGTTTTATATTAAATAACAAATTGTTTAATACCCATCATTTAAGTCACCAAGTACCTTACCTATTAGGCCACAGACATTATTATGCGACTGAACAAAAAATCTTCCATTTGAACCAAGTAGTAGTTTATAATAAAAATACAAAAATGTAATTACTTTAATATAAAAATATTTCTTCATGGAGTTTGGAGTTTCGTTGATAAGAGTTTAATAAATAATTCAATAAAAATAATATTTTTTCAAATCAAAAAGTGTAATTTTTGAGAAAACAACGAGACGAGGAAAATTGAATATTGAATGCAGTTCCATCAAATCACTGCACATATTTCACAAACGCACCCAAATTCTTATTATATATGGTCGAAGCGCTTTCGCCTATCTAGATTTTTGAGTTGAGACATTTTTACACGTTTTTATAAATGCTCGTTATATTGTTCACTAAGTTATCTCTTTTCCTCATATGCCTAGCCTACATTGCCCAAGTAACAACAAAACAAAAAAAAAAAAAAAAAAAAAAAAAACAATCCAGATGGCTCTTTCACACATTTACTTTGCAAATTCACTAATATTCACTTGATACATAAGCACATGGGAGAGAAACAAGACGAAAGAAAAAAAAATAATTAGGATTTCACTTCTTCAGGGTGAGAGGATTTCTTTTTATGTTTTCTATGAGAAACCACAAAACTCTTCCAAGAAATTTTGATTTTAAATAAAAAAAATATGAACATGCATATGAAAAACATATTTCAACACAAAATGAATGCAGTTTTTTTTTAATTTTTCGATAACATGTTAATTGTTACTTTAATTGAATTTTAGTCTCCCGAACCATCACGACCATCGTCGTCACATTATTATGTACCCTAGGTACAAAACCAAAAGCTATGGGAAACAATATCCAAAATCTAATGAAAAATATTTTTTCTTTTTTTATGTACTCAAAAAACAATTGTCGTAGATTTCACTTTTCAATAATTATTGGCATTAATTAATAAGAAAATACAAATGATTTTATTGGATAACACAAAAACAACTCCTTTAGCAACAAGGTACCCGGGGTACTTGAGTTTTGGAATAAACTGTGTAGCTGTCGTACGTAAAGGGAAGTTTCCACAACGTTGAAAGTTTTTCTGTTTTTCCTTTTAGTAAGATCCAAACGTGTTTATTTGACGATTTCGAGATATTTAATGGGGTGAAAAGAATTTGTTTAAAAAACTGTTTCTCTGTTTCTATAACAATAAAAAAAAATACAAACGAGAAGAACACATGATGATGAATATAGAAACGGTAACGAAGACGGTCGACGGCCAATGCACGACTTGACTTCATCACTACCATGCAATCTTATGCATATATTGTTTTCTCTTTTTGGTTGCTTTGTGGTAATGTTTTTTTTTTTGTTGACTGTCTTTCTTTTTAATTTTTCTTCTCTTATTTGGCAATACTGCGTTATACTGTTTTTTTTGAATGTTGAAATGTAGTCTGCCGTTATATTTATTTGTTGTCTTCTTTTATTTGTGTAGTAATGAAATAAAATTATCTAACTAGCTCTGTCTCGCATATTTAGTGGACCAAGTGCAATGATACTGTTGCCGAAAGAGTCAAGGTCGAGAACAAGAGAGAGATAACAGTGAATGAAGAGGTTTGTAAAAAAAAACTGTGAATGTACAAGAAAGGGATAGTTTTTTCCGTTTTAGTTATTCAGCCTGGAAAATTATAGCTGTGTTCCAGAGATTCTTAATTTTTTATTTGTAGGCCAGTCGACGGAGGATTTTTTTTTGGCAAAATAACATCTCAAATTTTATGATTGGAATTGAAAAATGTATGAACTTACCGTCCTAATTTAAAAGACACTTCGTAAGTAAGTTGTGCGTTGGCCATTCTCAAAAAACTCTTGATATAAAATTTTCTAATGTTTTTCTTCTTTTTGTAAGCATTTGTTCATATGATTTATAGGTACTTTCAGATTTGAAAAAAACTTTTAGGCGCTTTAGATCTAGGTACTACCTAAAAAGTATAAAGACACAAAAACATAATATGTTGGTTTGCACCAATATTTAACCAGCTTTTAAATTTTAAAATGAAGTTTCTGTATGGAACAAACGACAATTTAAGGCTTGTTAAGCCTATTAAGCGTCTTCTATAGTACAAGTACGGTGCATTCATAGATTTTATATCATACAATGTATAATCGGTAAAATGAGCCATAGATGACTCGCATAATTTTGTTACAATATAACAAAGGGCAAATTCTTAAACGCAAAACTTGCGCAAATTATGCTAAGCAAACAATTCCAAAATGCAAACGTAAACATCCCTGCTAAGCAGATTGTCCCTAAATGCAGTAGATTTTATTTTCATGCGCAAATGCAAATGTTTTTCGGCAAATGTCAAAAATATCTTGAACTCACCCTGACATTGAAATTCTGTGTTTTTTTGAGACCTGGGGTCGCCCTGAACTCGCCCTGAAGTAGAACTAGGTTTTTTGCTGTGACAAGTTGAGGTAAAGAATAAATTGTGAAAGTGACACGAGTTTGAAGCATTTTTTGTTTTGCTGTGGATGTACGTCTTGCAGATATTGTTAATTATTTAAGTACAAATAAATCGAAAAAATAAATTTAATACAATAGAAGTAGAAATGAAAACATTTGATGTTGTCGACTGTGCAACGGGTTAATCCGTACAAATTTCAATTTAAACTATTACAGCACAGAGTATAAATTTCTGGTTTGAATGTAAAAGAAACAATTGACAACCCTTAAGCATTTTTTGAGAACTGAAAAGCCCAAGTTTTTTTTTGACAACTCTTGGGGTTGTCAAGAAAACCTGGGTCAACCCTGGGTAAAGTTCAACGAACCTATTGTTTGCTTTTCAAATGTTGCGTTTAAGAATTTGCCCAAATATACCTATTATATGCAAAATTTACTCTGTTTGTTTCATCTTACGTTGAACACGAAAATTTCACATGTAATGAATGGTGAAACTAAGATGCGATCCAAAAATTAAATAAGACCGCGCGGCGTTATTTTATTTTGAAAAACCAAATAAGAACGCGATTGAAAAATTAAATTAGGCCCCTCGATCTTATTTCATTATCCAGTCGTGGAATTAGTTTTGTATTAGTATTGGAACTTGGCAGGGGCGAACGCAGATAGGGGTTTTGGGGGTTAAACCCCCCCCCCCCCCCCCCCCGAAACATCTGGAATAAAAAAAAAAGATTCATTTTCTTAAAGAAAAAAAATACAAAGTTTTATTTTCGTGCCATAAATTCTTCCATATCTGTTAAAAAAAGGTTCCATAATTCAATATTACTAGCGTATCGTCCAAGAAAAGGACTTCGCAAACATTTGAAGTTTTGGTCAGTACTTGTTCTTACTCAAACAGGGATATTAAATAAATTATAAAGTAGGAACAGAATTAAATAACTTTTTTTATATTCACCCGTATTACGATTGTCGTTTTAAATAAAACGACAGTAAACCAACAGTGCCTAGAAGCCATATTTGAGGTTTAATTCAAATTCAAACTTCAACATTCTCTCGCACTTCACATATCGCATGCTTAAATACTGACCCATTAGAAGTTAGGTCAAAATTGAGTTACGTACAGGTACAGGCTTTTACAAGTCTCAGATCTCATGAATAGTTTATCATACTTTAAGAATACCAGTATTCATGATTAATATGATTAATTCATGAATTAGTTTTAATTTTATCCGTCAACAAATAGGACACATCCTCATAGAAAGATCTTTTTTTTTGCAACTTCTCAGAAATCGTTTTTTCGAGTTAGGTCAGTATTCCATTAAAATGCCGCATGCGATATCTTCCCTTTACAACGATAGGCGTTTTACTGACACGTCAAATGTGGCTTCTAGAGGGAGTCATTTTAGTCAAAACGACTATCGTAATAGGGGTAAATCACTATCATACTCCAATTTCTTTAAATATCTAGTAAGGTAGGCAATAAGTAACTTTAAGTAATTAAATAAAAAAAACATGCCAAATTCAATGTTTTTATTCCATCGTGCTACAAGGAAATTGCAGTGGCAAAATAGCACGGTCGTACCACATCGGCAACGCTGATGCTACCGAGTAAATACTCTTAGAATGGAGAGAAGTATGTTATGGGTGTGTGATGTACATATGTATGTGTATTCGCTCACTTCAACGAGGAGTTCATGCTTGCTTAGGCTAATATTCCGTAACCAGCCTAATTTTTTTTCAAAGCAGTCGCATAAAGAAGTCCGTGAAAGTTTTCTTCGTTTAAATTAAATTTGTTACACCGCACCGGTAGTTTTATCAATCTCGCAAACTAAAATATACCAAACAAGTAAAATGAATAGTTCAATTTTGAAATTTTTTAAACCAGCGGCAGCAAGTAAGAACAGTGTCACAGTTAATAGCGATGGGGATTCAAATTCAAACAAATCGTCCGCGGAAAGCCCACCTACAAAAAAACAAAAACCCGAGGTGTCACAATCTAGTGGAAACCGTAATGTAAGTTAAATTGATTATAGTTTTTATAGATTTTTTGTTTCCCTTAACGGTTCTCTGTTCCTGTTTTGGTATCGTTTTTTTAATATGTCTTCTTATTTTAACGCAACTGTGTAAATTTTAACTGATGCAAGTGTATTTTTGATGTACATTATGTATATAAGTATTAAGTATATTGGCAGAGAACGGACTAACGGTTTAAGTTATTGATGGCCACAAGTTCGGAGTGTGTTGAATTGGAGCAATAGAAAAAACTCACTCATTTCGTTTGTGTGATGGTTACAGTTACAGATGTGTAGCACATAGCAGTTGAGTGTTGCCGTGTCCTTATGTTTTCGTATAACTCTTTTTGGTATGATCGCAAGAGTATAACAAGTTATGACTTCACACTATGTATTCCGGATTTAGAACTTATTATAAATCTACACTAATAGCCTTTTCACACCAAACTCAAAACGCGGTTTTCAGCTAAAAGTTTTCGAAAACACGAAATGCGTTCACACTGCATATTACGTGTTTTCGTTTGTCATTTCAATTTTTTGACAACACTACTGTCAAATTTTGTATTGAAAAATTAAAAACTTATTTGTGTTCACATATTTGCAGCAATAAATGAATGCTAAACAAATTAAACTAATTTATATACATAAAAAGAAAATTGAAAAAAACATGAATATTTTGTTAAACTTCTTTTTCTTATCTGAAAACTCTTACATGAGAATCAGAAGAAAGAAATTACTTACCACAAAAAGTTTATCAACAAAACAAATTAAAAACTCAAATAATATGACAGTCAGCTGTTTTTAATTCCTTTTGAAAGCATTCCATCAATTTCTTTCTTGTCGATTTTTGGGTGCTGAACATTCCATAGGTGTGTTTGATTTAGTTCATCTATGAGTTTCCACAAGTTTTCGACCGGTTTTATATAAAACTTGTAGCTTATGAAAACCTGAAGCTACAAAAAATGTATGCGAAAACTTATGTTTTCGATTAGGTTTTCATCGAAAACCGATGTTTTGGCGAAAACCGTGTTTTCGGCTTGGTGTGAATACCGTATTAGGGAATCACTTAAACTCTTTTTCTTTTTTTTGCATTAATGATATTAAACGAAAAAATGGCCTTCATCACAGGGCCCGTAGTAAAAGTCTATGTCTAACAATCAATTTCGGAATAAAAATGCCCAAAATGGAAGTACCATACACACCCTGAAAGTGAATATTTTCCAACTTTTGGTTGGAAAATATCCGTATCCGTTGCAACATCTTTATGATGTTTTATTTTTGTGATTAGCTGTATGAAATTTTTCCGATAGGCCCTATCCCTAAGTGCAAATATTGTTTAGTTATAACATATTTATGTTAATTACAATAAAGAATATGTAATTAACATAATAATTATCTGTAACACATACAATATAGGTAACATTATTATTTTATCCATAGAATTATTTAAATGACATTGCAAATTTTTGTCAAAAGCAATTGAACGACAGTCAAAAACATGAAGTTCTCGCGCAATATTGGAAACCAGATATAGATTTCAAGTTTCCGATATCTGGCAAAAGAAATTTGAAATTTCAGCATTCTTGGTTACGGTCTTTTGCGTGGTTGGTGTATTCTGCAGCAGAAGACGGTGCTTACTGCAGGTATTGCGTCTCGTTTGCTTCCAATTCCGTCGGAAAAGGGACTCATCAAGTTACAAATATGTTAGTTCAGACTCCGTTTCGAGATTGGAAAAAAGCACTAGATAAATTTAGAGAACACCAAAGCAAAACATATCACAAAGACGCCATGGAGGATGGCCAAAATTTTATGTCAATTTACGACAATCAGAAACGTGATGTGGTAAGCGAAATTGACAAAGGCCGGAAAATACAACAACTTGAAAACAGACAAAAGTTAATTCCTGTCATCCGAGCTGTTTTTTTGTGTGGTAGACAAGGAGTAGCATTGAGGGGGCATCGAGAACAGGTACCTTTATCACTAAATATGCCGGAAGAAAACGACGGAAATTTCAGGGCGTTACTTCGCTATGCAATGGAAAGTGGTAATCAAGTTTTGATCGATCATTTGAATAGTGCAGGTGTAAACGCAACGTATATAAGCCATCGCATTCAAAATGAAATTATTGATGCAGCAGGGAAATTAATAACGATGAATATAGTGCACCGTATCAATAAATCTGGATATTTTTCTGCTATTGCTGACGAAAGTACGGATGTGAGTGGCATTGAACAGTTTTCAATATGCGTTCGTTATGTAGAAGCAATTGATAAAGAACATTCAATTCGAGAAGACTTTTTGTGCTTTATTCCTGTTGATGACGTTACTGGAAAAGGACTTGCAAGTACTTTACTGACTACAATAAAAGACGTTGGCTTAAATTTGGCTAATATGAGGGGACAAGGTAAGTGTAAATAACGACTAGTATTTATGCAAATAAAAATGTTTGTCAAGTGAATTAGGTAATATATTACATTATATGTTTAGCCTATGATGGAGCTCGTGCAATGAGCGGAAAATTCAATGGCTGTGCTGCCAAAGTAAGAGAGTTGTATCCAGAAGCTCTTTACGTCCACTGTGCTAATCATAATTTAAATTTGGCCATTACACACGCTTGTAACATACCGTCCATCCGAAATTGCATAGGAACCATTAAAGAGGTTGTCAATTTGTTCCGATTATCTAATAAAGCAGCTCTAGTTCTAAGAAATCAAATTCAAGCGTCTTGTCCAAAAGCAAAACAAACACGCCTTTTGAAATTTTGCGAAACACGTTGGGTTGAGCATTTGGATTCACTCAGCTTGTTCTATGATGTATATGAACATATTTGCTTTTCATTAGAGTACTTAGATGAAAATAATTTAAAAACCGAAGGAGTCAAACCTCATGACCTGCTTGCTTCTATACAAAATTATCAATTCATAATAGCTTTGACAGTAGTTAAGCCGATTTTCAGCTTAATAAAAACTAAGTGAGTTTTTGCAAAAAAAAGAATGTGATCTCAGTCGATGCATTGAATATGCAAGTCATGTAAACGAAGAGTTAAATGAGATGCGTCAAAACTCCAATGTTAAATTTAATGAGATATTTACTGCAGCTAAAGAAATGGCAGACAAAATGGGTATTCATTTAGTAGTCCCGCGGAACGTTGCAAAACAGAATAACCGTGACAACTATGAAGGAGGTCCAGAAGAATACTTCCGTCGGTCCATATTTGTTCCTTTTTTAGACCACTTATCAATGCAGCTAAATACCAGATTTCTTGACCATCGTGAGCTACTTTCAAAATTCAAAACATTCTGCCGCAAAAGTGTTCTGAGCTGGATACAGAAGAAATACGTACAACTGTTGCTACTTTTGCAAAAGAATGGCCAAATGACATCATAGGATCTACTGATGATTTTATAGCTGAGATGATGATGTGGCGCCGGTAACAATTTATTTACGTTTTCTGAATATTTTTTAAGACTTTAAATTAATTAAGATGGATAGACGTCCAAAAACATTTATTGACGCTCTCAACTGTTGCGATGCTACATTATACCAAACAATACATCGCTTTATGCAGATCGCTGCGACTCTTCCCGTGTCTGTAGCTTCAAGCGAACGGTCTTTCTCTTGTCTTCGCAGATTAAAAACGTATCTGCGAAACAAGACTGACGAGGAGCGATTAAATGGGTTGATGTTGCTTAACATATATAGAGATATTGAGGTTGATTATGAAGAGGTCCTTGATTTAATGGCGAAAGTTCCAAGGCGTATGGATATACTTTTGTAAAATGTCATGCAATGATGCATATGTATCCCAACACTAGTTCCTTTAATACTGCAATAAAATAATACATTTATGCAAATCTCATATTTTTTTCAAACCCCCCCCCCCGAAATTTTTTTCTGCGTCCGCCCCTGGAACTTGGTAGTCAACGCGTGAACCCTCAATTGGAGATAGATTTTTTTTCGATTTGACGGTCAATGTATTTCCCATGAGAAAAAACCAGAAAAGGGCTCGAAGAATATTAACTTTACTGAAAGAATTTATATGAACGGGAATCAATATTATGATTGTAAAACTATAATAAAATGCGTTTATTTGCAAACCAGGTGGAAAATATATATAAAAAAAATAAATAATCCTGTGTAATTTGCCCTCAAAAAGTGTAAACAAATCATATGTTTTTTTCTTTTTACATTTTTTTAATTGTTTATTTATTTATATTGTTTATCACACTAATTGTTATTGTTTATCACGAATATGTGTTTTGGTTATCAACAATTGTTGAGAATCAGTCACAAAGTTTAACAATTCAATCGAACCACAACTGCTTCAATTTTTTTAGTACTTATTTGTTGTTGTTTCCTTGCGATTTTTCACAGTTTTTGAGGACAAATTACACATGATTATTTAAGTTTTTTTATATATGTTCCACCTGATTTAGAAAAAAACACATTTTGTTATGCTTTTAAAATCATAATATTAATACCCGGTCATATTGACACTTGGTAAGTTGCGTTCCATGCCCCTGGGAGTCAGCATACGAACCCGGAAATGGAGATAGATTTTTTTTTCGATTTGACGTTCAATGTATTTCCCATAAGAAAACCCCATAAAAAGGGCTCGAAATATTATAACTTTACTAATAGAATTTATATGAACGGGTATTAATATTATAATTGTAAAAGCATAATAAAATATGTTTATTTCTAAATCAGGTGGAAAATATATCAAAAAACATAAATAATCATGTGTAATTTGTCTTGTAAATTTATCTCCAATTCAGGGTTCACGCGTTGACTACCAGGTGCCGTGGTACCAAGTGCCAATAATGCTCGTAGTCGGACGTAGTAGGAAGCTAATTTCAAAACCGAACGAAAATTAGCTTTCCGAACACTCAAATGGAGAAGTCAGCCATATTATGTGCCTTCACCATTTTGATTTTTGTATCTATCTGTCAATTCACTTTCGCAGGAGCAGGCGATGAGCGCTCTTGCTATCGATAGCGAAAGTTAACCAAGCCTAACGGAACAAACAAACAAATGTCCCTTTCATAAGCTAATGAGGGATGATATTTTGAGTTAACAGGCTCTTAAGCTTATGAGCGCTTGGAGAATACCGGCCCAACACTTTCTCAATTCATAAAGAGATGATTTGAAATTTGAAATAAAATGTTAGGAATGACTAACGACATTTCAAACAATTTTAACATTTAGGAACGATCATTCTTTACGTCGGATAGGTATCTAGAATCCGAAAAATGTTTATTTTGCTAACCACCCACCAACTCGTATGGCAAGCTATGCCATATCCGACGTCCACGCCAACGCCCCCGCACTGAAAGGAAATTTCGAAGGCTATAAAAGAATAATATTTAAGAAAATTGCTTAACGGGGTGTTTTTTAATCTCATATTGAAGTACGATTTTCTTTGAAAAGAGAATTAACAGAAAGGAATAAAAAAAAGATCTGTGGATATTGATTGTTCACAGAGTGTTTCAAAATAGTTTCATTTTTGAAACAGTGGATGCATTGAATTTATATATTTTATATGAAACATTGTAGGACAAAAAAAATAAAATAGAATACGAAATGTATATTTTTACATATACAATCTTTTTTACAAATATTATATATCTTAATTTTCAGAAAAAAAACCCATTTACTTTTTAATCTTTTATTGTTCAGCTTGTTTAAGGATCTAATGTGTATTGATAATGTATTAAATAAAACGAATTTTTTTCGTTTTTCTGAAACTTTGCAAGTATTTGAATATCGATATCGGTGGTATCGGTTTATTCCTTTGCTTCTTCGGAAAATTTCCCTTTTGACAAAATTTTATGTCGTATAAGTTCCCACTATTTCCAGACTATTAGGAAGTGTTGCGAGTCAGGAAATTGTTATTCTGTATTTGATCCGTTTTAATGATTTTTTATTTCATTTATAAATATATTAAGGGAATCATAAAACCTTAAGAATTCCGGAATGAATTTTGTTTTTCAAAACAAACTAAAAGCTTTCAGTAATGTCTTCACCTACAACAACAAATATAAGCACCTCTTTTTATCTTATGTTTGTTTTTTCATGTATTTCTTTCAGTCTTTCTTTAAGTTTTATATATTTACATAATATTTGATGAGTCCCATTTCATTGTTGCATTTTAATAAAGTACTACCTATAACGAACACTACAGTGTTAGAAAATCTCAAATGTCTAAGAGTTTTTGTTGTGATGCGTGAACATCGCTAATAAAGTTATAATTTTGTGTTGTAAAGAAGGCTCAATTTGGCAATACTTGGGAGAATTTTGATTATTAGAAATTCGCAGTGCAAAACTATTTGGAACATCAGAAGTAATGGAATTCTGTTCTCTGATTAAAATGCGGTGAAGTTTGCATAAGCTAAATCTATTTTACTCCTCGAACCCATCAACTTCGTTAATGTAAAGAATGCCAACACTGCGAAAGAGGTTTGGCCGAGATTATCTGCTGCTTTTGACAACAATGGAATAATAAGAAGAGTTGGTTTACCGAGGTGTCTCATAACAACTGATTTGCAAAACAGTGCTATCGAGAATTATGTGAACAAGATTATCTCCACCGTCCATAATCTTAATTCCATTGGAATTCCAGTATCAGACGAATGGGTTGGAACATTACTCCTTGCTGGCCTACCGGATGAGTATAAGCCCATGATAATGGGCGTTGAACGCTCTGGTGTGAATATCACATCCGATTCAATTAAAACAAAACTTTTGCAAGATGTAAAAGACAACTCCAATTTAAAAGAGCAATCTACATCAGCGTTTTACGGTGAAAGCAAACCTTTCAAGAAACGTTTTACCAAGTCCAAGAAGAATGGTTCTCGATGCTATGTCTGCAACCAGTATAGTCATACAGCTAATTCGTGATGTCATCGAAGAAGGTGAAGTTTGCTTACCTCATATAGGCACAAAGGACATGGTAGCTGATGTACTCACAAAAGCCTTACCATCAATGAAGAAATGTTTTTGCATTTTATCCATGGGACTTCAATTATGTATTGGAAACTGATTCTAGTTGGAGTGCTGTAAAGAAAAAGAAGGCTAATTTGGCAACACTTGTACCATCATATTTCTTTTGTACACCATTTTTATGTTTGAAAGTTTTTTCCCCTTTTACAATTGAACTATCTCTCTTCATTTTTCAAAGAATTATTTATGTTTTTACATAAGATTTCCATCATTTTAATTTTATATGATACATATTTAATGGGATATAACAATAAATGTACTCTTTATGCTTGCAATAAAAACAAAAAAAAGAAATCAGTTTCTGCAAATATTTTTAAACATTTCTGTTTAAGATAACACGAAATACAATAATGAAATTGATTTCTAATCAATAAAAATATATATTTTTTTATATATATATTTATAACACTTACCGGCTATATAATAAATTGGCGTTAAGAATATTCCTCTTTCAGCTGCTATGTATCCGATTAGACCCTCTTGCGTAGCAATTTGTTGTTGTTGCTGCTTCTGATACAGATTGTTAAATTTGGACAACTCTTGAATTAAAAAAATTCACAGATCAATTGCTTGTTTTGTTTTTGTTTCCTTTATTTTTGAAGAAGGTTTTTTTTATTTAGTGCGCAGACTTTTGTTTCGATCCCTTTCGGCCGTAAGAGATTTGTTAAAGTCTGAAGATTCTGCACAACACGCAAATTAATAATTTTTGGTGTTTCCTTCAAAGACAAAAAAAATGCCATGCCAAATTGAAATATTTAAAATTTTTACCCCACTAATATTTTTGTTAACTTTTTTACCTGCTAAAGTATTGTTGTTTATTTGTATCCAAGTCCAAAATTGCTTTCCTTAATTTCTTAATTGAATCTGAAAAAAAAATCAGTTTCAGTTATAATAATTTTCAATTTTTTTATTGGTAATATTTTTTAAAATGAAACAGAAAATGATCTACAAATGGAAACTTGTAATACAACGGAATAAGCTACACAATTACACAATTTACAAAGCAATTGGTCTAGAAATCAACAGATTTTTACTCAACAAATAACAAACTAAAATCACTGAAAAAAAATTAAAGTAAAATATTTGATCTATGAAGTGGGGATAATATGATGGCAATACTCTATGGAAAATTTCGGAAAATTTACATTTCAATGCTGAGACTTGCAAACAGGAATAAGTGTCAGTACTCTAGTTTTGGAGCAGAAATTTTAAAAAGTGCATATTTGTTTGTAAGCACTTATGCATACGCCAATTTACCATAAAAACTAAACACTGAATTTAACTCCACCCCTCCAACTTGATAGTTCTTCGCAATATTTATCACGCTGAGATTTGAACATTTCGAATGAATGGCCAAGAGATCAATTCTTATTTCTAAGTGCCAAAAACTGTTTTTTTTTAAGTTTATTTTTTATTGGGCTTTAATGATCATTAATTTCGATGCAATTAATAAAAACTAATTCATCTTTTGCTACCCAACGTTTCGTTTTTTTGTTCTTATATTTGAGGTTAGTTCGTGTTATAGCGATCTTGCCCTTCTGTCCAGATACTTTCTAGGTCTGAAACAAAACGTCTTTTTCAAGAATATCAACAGCAGCTTTACACGATAAATTTATCTTAATATGGGAAAACCTGATATGTCAATTTTTGTATTAAATGTTTTCAATTGCCATAGTTGACAGTTGACAGATTTATTTTGTTTGTTCGTACCCTTCTAAACGAAAGCAAGAACGCAAGTGAATAACAGTTGTTTATTTAATAAAATACTAGTTCACATTGGTGTACATCAACGATTTCAGCAGTGTTGTTAATAATTGTGATTATGCATTATTCGATGTACTCGTATGCTAGTTTGAAAAACATTGGAAGAAGGTATCTCAAAAACGTAACTTGAAACAGATATTCTCAGTGGCGTGAGATGTATAAATTGAAACTTATTATTTCAAAAACTTTAATGTTAACAATGTCACGAGTGATGCACATTAAAGTGGATAGTGAAAGCCATGGGATAATGTCTGATACTACGTACTAGGGGTTGTTATAGACAACAAAGTAACATTCAAGTAGTAGTAGTAGTGTGTGATTTTATTCATCTATTATATGCTGTGGATAATTAAAAATGATAGATCTCATCACTGCTTCGAAGACCCTATATTTAGCGATTGGTCTGATTATTTTTATGTTAAGAACTCCTTTCCAGCTGCAGTTAATCGCGCGTTTGGATTCATTCAATTTTTCATGCACATGTTTCCTAAAAGATAATTGTGGGTTTAAAAGCACACCAAGGTATTTATATTTATTTGACTTTTTCTAGTTCTAGTTCATTTTGCCAGCTCCATTTCTCATTTCTAACATATCTCCCTGTTCCATTCCGAAAGTTCAGCTGAAGATTCAACATATTACAGTATCTCTGCAGTTGGTTTATTATAAGCTGCATCTTATTTGGACTTTCTGCTAAGATGACAATATCATCAGCATATAGAAGAAGTTTTATTTTCAGATCAGCAAAAATTATTCCATCCTGAAAATATTCTACCGTCATCCAGACATAAGAGAACAACAAAAGACTAAGTAAGAGAAAGGATATCCCTCTGTAATTACTCAGCTCGTTTGGGTCACCTTTCTTGAGAATTGGGAATGTAATATTTCTTTTGAAACTTTAAGGTACTTCACCAGTGTTAAAGATGAAATTAAAACTCTTTCTCAGTTCGATTTTGAAATCATCCGTCGTATTTTTGAAGAGCTCGTAAGGAATACGGTCTTCAGCTGGGGCTTTGTTTGCACTGCAACGGTTGATGATTCTTGTTATGTCCCCTTGTGGTCTAAAGATTCAACTTCCAGTAGTGGCATTGCATACTGTATGGAGTTTTAAATGAGCGATGTACTCAGGAGATTTTCGAAGTATTCAGCTAGGATGAGAGCATCAATTAATATGCCACGCCCAAAGGTTGGGCTATTTAGTGTTTTTGCGATTTTCCAAAATGATCTACTATCATTTGCTCCGCTGAGCATGAAGACAAGTTCTAGAGAATGAGTTTTTTGTTAATGTAGACAGGTAGTTTTGTAAATTTTGTTCGCTTCTCGGTACATATTTTTGGCTATTTTCCTTTTCTCTTTCTTGTGATGGGAGTGGTCCATCAGCTTTAGTCATGCAGTTTGTGAGCCCCTAGAGGGACAATTGTCTAGCGACTTAATGGAGAAATAATGATTTAAAAAACCACGGCAACACTTACAATGATATGCTATAGCTTTAGTTTTTTTCTGAAACCAAAACTCCATCCAATGAAACACGATCTACTAAGAACTCGCAAAAATTTCAACAATTATATATTTTTAATACCCGCGTTATGAAAGAACTTTTTGAAACACACTGGATAGGGAAATTTCCACTGATATAAAAAAAAAAAAACCACTGAGTTACAGTGAAATTGTTTTTGTTATCTTCAATGAAACCACGTACTGCTACATCTCACCAGCTCTCCGTCTAAAAAGAGAGAATAAACTGATCGTCCATTTCATTTGCCATCATCTATTGACATTGTGCATATTATGAAAAAACCCACTTTGAATCATCACCCAATTGAAGGAAATTCTATTTTGTGCAAAGGAGTTTTCAGGATTTGAGATTTTTTAGATCTTTTGACAGTGAATATTTTAACCAATAAAAGAAGGGTGTTTTTTTATGTACTACAAAACAATTAAAATAAAATAATGTTTAGCCATTCTCTTATATGAAGCATTACAATTTTCGCAAATTTTTAATTGAGTTCTGTTCAATAGTTAATACAATTTTGATTTTATTTATAAAAATATATAACAAAGAAGATTTAACTGAGTGATAATGGTTTGAAAAAACATCGATTTAATTTATAACGTCAGATCGTAATAGTAGTTGGTAACCCTATCGATATGTTTTAAAGATTTGCAGCATTATAAGAAGCTTTTAAAATGACGATAGCTTATTGAAATCCATAGAAGTGAGAAAGTCAAATATCCAATTGTCCCTGTACTGCAAAATATAAATTAAACAGAGTATAATGCAATAAACGATGCGATAATAAGACCACTGAATACTGTCCTTCAGTTCTATCAAAAAAAAAAAATACACCTTTAATGTGATAATCCCTAAACTGAAGCGTCAGTAAAACGACTGGACTTTAGAAGCTACAATTATTGTTTCAGGAAAGTAATTGGCTTATGTTCATGGCAGTGGTGTAGAGCGGCTTTTGGAGTGTGGTCGTTTTAATGTCGTTTTAGAAAACAACAATCGCAATAAGAATATTTGACTTCAACTCCTCCAAAATAAGGAAACGCTATTTCTGCCTTCCATTGGCTCAAACATGTATGTGATAAAATTGTAATTTCCTCAAAGGGCTTCACAATGTTTAAGGATTTTGCCACACAACTTTAAGACTGAAAGCAACAAAAGTTTAAAGAAAAAAAATAAACCCTAAATATTTTATAACAATTGCACAGGAAAAGGCTGCCAATGGCTTACAATCTATAAGATCGTTGGTAGCTGTAATAGTATTCGAAATACAGCCTTTCATATGTGTTTGTCTGTTTGTTACTACAAAAATCGCTTTCATACGCAACTTAAGAATACTCAACTTTACATAGTGGTTTTCGAGCTTGAACAACAATGTATAATTTTGTGTAGGTATGTTAATTTGAAGAATATTTGTACAGAAGTAAGGCATATTTTACCATTCAGAGAGAAAACGACTACTTAACAACTTTCTTTTATATATTTATATGGAAGAGCTGCGTATATGTGGTTCTGTTCGTAATCTTCAGTTTTTAATAGGTTTATAATAAAAGTATTTAATGAATTATTTGATTAACATAATTTGCTCTGTCGCAACAAAAAAAGAGAGAACCCTGTTTTTTTTAATTTAATTTCTAATTGTCAAGTGGGCAGCAAAAAGCGAAATAAATCTGGTAACCCTATTTGACCTGCTGATATTCTGCTTCACTGAACCTGATCTCATCCGTTTTGACAAAAGGATTGAACAGCTATTTTATTTTACCTACTTATTGTATGCCACATACCCAAAACTTCGATTTCATTGCACGTTTCGCAACGAATTAAAAACAAAAACTGTGTGCGGATGTTGATACCTAATCAATACGTCACAACCGCATTGCATTAGACTTGACACGCGAAACACTACAAATTGACAATTTAGGATATAGGATAGGATATCTTTCTTCTGTTATCATCCTTAATGGAAAATAAAAATCGCCTTAGCTATGATAGTGATTCCATTGATGATTCTATTTCGTTTTGTATTTCTTGTTTTAGAGTTATCAAAAGCTACACATTTCCATTTCGAAGGAAACTTTAGATTTTTCGCAGACTAGGCTAATAACCATGTTCTTGTTTGTTTTTTTTTTTTTAATTATTTTGATAAAAATTGAGCTCGCTCCCAGGCCAAGACAGGTAATAAGCATGGCCAGTCAGTATCAAGTCACCCAGCCATCGCCAATAAAAAAAATTAACATGTGTGGCAAACTTGATATCAAATACGCACAAAACACGTTATTTGGAATGCCATGTCAGCTTCAGATTCAGATAAAAAGAAACAAAAAAAAAATACCAAGAGAAAAACGAAAGCACAAGAGACCGGAGTCACATTCTCACATATTTTTTTTATGAAACAAGAACCAAAACTTCCCCTTCAATGACCGCTTACCTAACTTGAAGAAAAATAACTAAAACGAATGGATTTTTTTTTAAATTTGGTTACTTAACTTTAAAAAACTCACCAATTTTTTTTTTTATTTCCAATTTGCACTTTCACTGAAAAACTTAAATCACAAAAAACGACGGTGTTCTTTTTTTAGAAATAAAAACGAGATGAAGAGATAATATGATGAATATCTATCTTTTTTTTAGCTGCAAAACGTTTGGTTATCAAATAAAAATAAACAATTATTTTAGCTAAGTTCTTTGCTTTCTTCTAGATTCACACTTCCCTACCGTTCTCGTGGTTCTCTTTGAGGATCGAGAGGACTTTATGGTAGCGTATCGCTGAAAAGCACTTAAATTCAGGAATTCTCAAACTTAAATCGACACACACACGCTGCGGCTATCTCAGCAGCTACAGGAGGTTACAATCATTGATATATTTTATCTACAAAAATACAAACTCTTTTGTAATTTCCTAAATTGTCTCGTTGTACATCTACGTAGTAATTCCTTAGGTTAACCCGTGTTCATTTACGATTTTTCTTTTAAGTTTTTACTGGAGTACTTCTACAGTTCAGATTTTGCTTTATAATTTTTTTGACAAGTTTATTAATTAGCTCAAACTTCCAACAAACTATTTCAATTAAATAGATACAATAGAAACAAAAAAACTTAAAAAGGATTTGTTGTGTTAAAGCTTGGAGCTTATTTTTATTATTAAATAAATTGGTTATCTTTTGCCCTTTATTATTTAATGCTTTCAATTAATTAATCGTAGTTTTGGATGTTTTTTTAAATAATTTTTACAGCTTTTTAGTAGGACACAGCATTCGTGGCAGCGCTATACACTTTTGCGACCCACAAAGCGCAGGAACATAGATAAAACAACTGTACTGTATGTGGTCAACTTGATGACTTTTGTAACCGTCACAGTCACACACGTGTGCACGTTTGCTTAGCTGTCAAATCGAAAAATCAGATATGTTCAATGGGGAGCGTTCAAGGCATTAACCAAAAGCTTTACTTTTTCCAATGCCGAATTCCTTTGCACCTTTTGAATTCAATTTTTCTTTGTTGGGAAGAATTTTTTTAAAAACAATCTACTTTTTGTGACAGGTACTTCTTGACAAAAAATATTATTAAGTAGACACTTATGGGGTTTTTCAGTGGTAAATAAAGATTTCTTAATAAAAATTTGCTGGGCTGGTGTTATTTCTTGTCCGTGATAATACTGTCAGTGTAGCTGTCAAATCTGCATTCCAATTTTTTTCATTCGAAAAGTATTTAACAACAATTTAAAGCAGAATAAAAAAGAAATAAAAATGAATGAACAAGTAAATTTAGACTTTTCAGAGTAATTATTTATTACATCCTATAAAAAATCATTTATACAGTGTTTTTTTCCTTGTGAAAGAAGCCTCATAATTTACAAAAATTGGAATAAACAAATCACAAACCACTTTAATCAAACAGACAGATACAAATTGTTTTAGTGTTAGTGCATGGAGGGGCAAATCTCTCGAAAAAATTAGATCTGCAAAATTGATTAGAATCAAAAAAATATTCAACTATTTCTGCCCAATGAAACCCTA
Source organism: Syrphus vitripennis (assembly GCA_958431115.1). Taxonomy (NCBI): domain Eukaryota; kingdom Metazoa; phylum Arthropoda; class Insecta; order Diptera; family Syrphidae; genus Syrphus; species Syrphus vitripennis. Next base: position 4,070,866 of record OY288111.1, read on the forward strand.
TAAATGTCAGAATCAACTTTTTGACAGATTAAAATTAAAAACTAATTGATTATTTTCACCAATGAAAAACCCCATTAGCCGCAAGGAAATTCATAGACAGAATAATATTAATAAAAAATAAAGACGGAATAAGAAAAAGTTTATAGCTGGGGCATTGTAAATATATACTATAGTACTATCATGAAACTGACTATTAAGTTACGGGATTAGCTAGTCATTTCCCATGGAGGAGCTACAGAATGTTTGTGAAAAAACGTTGCAACTTTTCAATTATAATGTGAATGTAACAGCGAGATGATTGTAACATTTCGATTTTGTCTCGTATTTTTTTACGCAGTAGAGGAAGACCGCGACTCAGGTGGCACACGCAGGTAGGAAAGACCTCAACTTAACTAGGCGTGCAAAACTGGAGGCAGCTGGCAAGGAACCGAGCTGGCTGGAGAAGCATATTGGTTGAGGCCCTGGTTCGACCCGGACTGTAGCGCCGCCGCCTTAAGTAAGCAAGTATAAATTGTGACCATGTAATTGGGAGTGGTTTTAGGTAAGCGGAAGTATTTTTTAATGAAATAACGAAAAAGTTTTTCAACTGATTCGTGTTTTTCGCACCCGTAGCATAACCGTTTCAACCACAGCCAAAAATACCCTATATTTGATGCTGTGAGATATTGTTTTATTCGAAAAATATTTTTTCCGTGTTGCATTTATTGCACTTTTCGCTACGTCAGTTTTTCCCAAAGATGTTGTTCCATACTAAATTACTAAGATTGCGGGATATAGTCACTCCCAAATACTTACATGTTTTTACTACTTCGATAAACTGTGTTGAAGTGCCACTTCTTGTTCCTTGCAGTTCTACCCGGCCCTCTTCTGAAAATCATCACCTTTGATTTGCTCAAGTTTACCCTCAGATTCATAAAGTTCAAGTCTATTGATCTTGTGGGGTTTGGGAGGAGTAAGCAAACATTACCACATCATCGGCGAATAAAAGTTCTCTGATGATTATGCCTGAGACTTCTATTCCACCGGGCAAAAATCAATTAAGTCATTAATAAAAAATATCATTGCAAATTTTTAAAAGTGTAAAATTTTCTAGCACTAGAAGAGGTATACTGAACCTCAAAGTTCTATACCATTTTCCTGAACAAATCGATTTTTTGGTTAAAAGGAATTCCACATTCATCGTATGAGTCACCAGACTCAATGGCTTATTCGGATTTTCGAGGATGTCTGGATAAGTACAATAATTAACAACTAGGCCAAGTGCACATCAACAAACAGTTTGGTTTCTAGTTGAGTAGTTAAGTTTTTACACTTGCGCCCAGCTTATATTTTGAAAAAAATCAAAAATAAGAAGAATAAAACTAGTGATAATTGAAGGAAAATTTTTTAAAAATTAAAAAAAAAATTGATAACAAATTATGGCAATAATAAAAAAAATCACAAAATAATGCTAATAATACGATAAATCAATAATTATAATAACTAATCAATATTAAAAATTTTCATTTTTAAAATTTAGAACTTTTTTCACAGTTTCTATAAGGAATGAATTAATACTTCATTATTTTTATTGAACATGATAAAATGGAATACTATATGCCTTGTTCTGAATTTTCCAAATACGATTTAATTATTTATAAGGAAATTCGATCCTTTGAATTTTTTGAAATAATTTTTGCAAGAGAAATTCACAAATTACAAATGGAATAAAAAATTAATTTGTCATAATTCATTCAAAGGTTAAGTTAGAACTGGTTTAATTAAACATTAAATTTTAAAGCTCAGTTGTCATTCGATTAGTTAGCATTTGAACTCGCTTCGCATTGCAGCTCTTACACAAGACATGATCATCCAGAGGATAACATCCACGCCCTTCAGCTTCGGATGAGAGAAGCAACCCGCAATCCTAAAAAAATTACATTATTAAAAATTTCCAATGGATACTCCTCTTTTCTATTACCTCGCACTTATAACACTCGAAATGAAAACTTCTATCTAGGGCTACAACTCGAACTGTTTCTTCTTGACCGTGTTCTGGCATAATTGGCAGTTTACAAACACAACAACGTGGAGCAAATTTTCTATGTTTTTAATTAAATGTATACGAGTATACGTTATGATGTTAAGAGGAAAAAAAAAATAATTACAAATCAATTTTCAAACTTACTTATGAAAATCAGCGATGCAGTAGTTCTGATTGGTTGCGTCAACTGTAAATGGAATACCATCAAGACTGTTGCCACAAACAACACAAGTGAAGCACTGTGGATGGTATGGTTTGCCAGTTGCTCGGAGGATACGCTCCAATATAGGCTTCATGCAAACCGAGCATTTTTCCAGTGTATTTAAATAGTCAACTTCGCAATAGGGTTTACCATCGAGCGCATAAAATGGTTTACCTTGCAAATTTATTTGACACTGCGAGCATGTGAAACATGCAATATGATAAACCTGATCCATAGCTGTGCAACCAGAATTTTCTCCTATTACTCGCTCGTTGCATGCAACACAAATACCTATATTTTTGAATATAGAATTAAATACCAATTTTATATTGAAAAGAAATTTAATTACCAAAACTATCAACATCATTTCCGGAATCCATGGAATGAACTAAGAGATCTGTCAAGGCTTCAACTTCGGCTTCTTTGTGGCTTTGCAATTTCCCAGCATTACTACCTCCACCAACGCCATCTAAATGAGGTATTATATTTAAGCTGGCATTTCCTTCTGACAAATCATTAGTTGCAGATCTATCCACTTCAGACACTTGAGGACTATTCACATACGACGTGTATGGCAAATAATTTGATCGCGATGAAAGTTGACTAGGCGGGCGAGGGTTAATTGGTTCATAAATCGACTCGTATGTAGAGGAACCCTTTTAAAACAACAACAATTAAATATAAAATAAGTTATATTAATAAAGTAGGAAAGGTTAGCAAAATAAACGAATATAGCTTGTTTAGCATTAGTTGCATTCTGCCTTTTTTGTCCAATTTATTAATTTATGCATATTTTTTAAATTGCATGCAAGTATGTATGAGTGTGTACCTGTGAAGAACTGCCATAACCATAATAATCTGAAGAGGATTGACCAAAGCTGCGCTGAAATTAGTTGTTAGTTTTTTTTTTCTTCTTTCAAAAGCACACAAAAACCAAATCATATTAGTAAGATCAGAAAAACCTCCCCGCCCCTCTCAAAACATACTATAACATATGAATTTTATAAATAGAAATGGAAGACCTACCTGCGAGCTTGGACTTTCATAAGCACTATAGTCATTGCTATGGTAGGCCATATTCATATAAGATTGCTGGTGTTGTTGTTCGATTGAACCCATTTCGGGGTGTTGGTCTGCTTGGTTTTTCAATGTATTAACTCCGACATGTACCTTGGTAGTAGCATTGGCTACATATCCGGACATTGGATAGGATGGCAGTTTTGGATAGATATCGGTAGCCCGACGCAGCTCGCTATATGATGAACTTACCGGACTAGGCGGTGGCGGAATGTCCTCATCAGTTACACTACACTGGTTGTTATATTCCAATGGATTATTTATGGTAAGTCCTGTTGGAATTTCTAAAGGCGGCGGCGGTGGTGGTGGTGGTAAGTCATCAACTTGAAAAAAAAAATATATTCGGCGTCATTGTAGTACGTAGTCAAAAAGCTGCTTTAGTAGCGTAAAAAAGCCCCTGATAGTACACAAAAATTGTACAAATTTTGTTAATCGATTTATTAACAATTACAATTATCAGCTTTGTTTAAATCGAAAATTCCTTTATTTTTAACTTTTGAAATATTAATAAAAAATAAAATTTTTCAAAACTAACAAAATAAAAAATTTGTATGCATTTTTGACAAATTTATTTTTAAAAAACTGAAAATACTATGCATTTTTTTTTTAATAGACGATTTGCTATCGAATTACATTTTCAAAATATTGTATTTTACTAAATATTGTTTTTGTGTACATAAAAATGATTTCTAATAATTAGATTGCAATTTCTTAAACCATTCTTCCTTACATTTGCTAGTTAAATAAAAACCAAAAAAAACTTACCGTTTTCAAAATTGACATTACTATAGATGAAATTGCTTCCAGTTGGTAGATTATCAGACTGTGCAGCACCGAACGCATGAGCCTGTTTTTTATGATTTATGTTGCTGTATATGTTTAAAGCATCGTTGTCCTTGCGTCGTATATCGGGTGAACAACTCACACCTGCTGTTGCTGATTTAACATTTGAGTACATGTATGATTTAGTGGATGGAGGAGCAACATTATTGCTTTTAAGAGAACACAAATCACCGCTGCCGGTGCTGTTGCCGCTGGGACTTTCATTCAAGAATGAGGCTGAAGTTAAGTTTGGTACAATTTTGTTCTTTTGTAAAAGACCCTTCTTCTGAAGCTGCTTTTTATGATGCTCTAGTGCTTCTAGTTGTTGGTCAAGTATGTCTGGATTATCTAGAGTTACTTTGTTGTTGCTGTAGATATGATGGCTGGCATAGCCTGGTTGTTTTCGCTGCAGCAGAGGAATAGCCGGTCCAGCAGGGATTACTGACTTTGCATCACCCTTGATGGAATTTTTGATGATAGAATCACTCTGCAAACGTTTAGAATACAAAGGTTCACATGTTTGCTTTACAACCATACTCTGTGGTACCTAAGACGAACAAAGGGTTAACCAACAAAAAAGAATAACACAAAACAAACGAAAAAAAAAATGAATATTACTATTATGCAAAACGAATAGCCATCAAACAAAAAAATAAAAAAACAATAAATAAAAACAAAACAAAAACCTCGGGAAACTGGAAATTATTTTTTTTGTTCGGCTTTGGTGGTACTGCAGGTCCAACTTTTTTGGGGCTTACTTCATTGAGTGAACCTTTTCCTACAGTCGTCGACTTCGGCAGGGTGGTTGTGGCTGCAGATGAATCATTGAAAACTTTTGGTGAAGCTGATGAATACACCCTCGGTGATAGTGGGTAGTTATTGATGAGTCTTAACTTAGCTAATTGCTCGTCCAATGGATCCATTATTAATGCTACTGCGAATACGCAAAATAAATGAACAAAATTGTAATACAACTTCTGGATATATTTAGTAAATATCAATTGTTTATTTAAAATATATACCAATGTATAAAAAAACATTAGTTGGGTTCCATGGGTTGTCGTGTCGAAAAGACGAAAACTAAACTATTTTCTGCCAATCTTTCGAAACTTGATGGAATCCGTGGAATCCTTCCATCAGAGATTATCAATATAATAATAATCTCTGCCCGACCCCAAAAATTTTATTTGTAGTTTTTCGCAAGCAGAGAAAGAGAGAAAGGGAGTCTGCAAAGTTTCCCCTGATTCTTCCAAGTAATTCTCAACAATCAACAACAAAATCTGTTGACATTTTTGGATTTCCACAACGGACCATTTGACAATGAAAGGGCTTGTTCAATGCACTTTCGTTTTTTTTTTTGTAAACCTAGTTAGCTGCTGATTCCTTTGTATATGAAAACTATAGTACTATCATGGCGAGTTTTTTTAGGGTTGCAGAGGTCCTGGTGGTGGCGCTGCAAAATGTGAGGTGTAAAATTCGATTTGGGGAGTCTTTAAGCGTCGAAAATTGGTGGTAGGGGCAAGAGTAGACTATTTTTCGGATTATTGCATCCAAAAAATATCAATAAATATCATTTAAAACCTCCATAAGCTCTCCGCAAAAAAAAGAGTAAGGGTTGCATAGGTAAATTAGATGTCGCCCCATTCGACTTCCACCATGATAGTACTATAGTTTTCATATACAAAGGTGAATTAGAAAAAACCCCACTAACTTTTCACATATAGCAAATAACAGACCAGACAGACAGGCATCAAAATAATCATGTCCATCAGCTCATTAATTAAATAAGAATGTTCAATCTTTTCGTCAGCCATTCAAAAATTTGCCAAAAAACTGTAACTTTACACAACTGAAAAATTATAGTTTTTTCGAGAAAAGACAACGGTGTCATAAGCCTTGGAAACCTGTCAAATTTGTATAAAAATTTGCCTACTCATAACATCACATAATTCGGGTTTTGTTAAAAAATTTATGCAATGAGAAAAAATATATATGATGAGAAAACTATTTTCCTTACAGTTGCTCAACAAAAAAATAACATGTATTTTTTATGGGAGTAATTTTTGTAACCCGAACTGAAAAAAAAATTACTAATACTTTTTTCGCGATAAAAACGATTCCACTGCCATTGTTTTTAGCAAAAAAAAGGAATTTGACAGAGGTTTTTTTTGACGATGTACTTTTTTTCTCAAAAAAATGCATACTAGGCTCATGGGAATGACTTTTGAGAAAAAAAATGTTTGACGTTCAAATTTTTTTTATCGAAATGTGATAGCGAACCAACTAGAAATGAGGATAATTTTATTCATCTCGACAATTTTCGCAAAATAATATGAATGCAATTGTTTTTTTTTTTACGAAAAAAAAATGAAGTTTGATAGATATTTTTTTTAACGAAAATATTTCTTTTTCCCAAAAGAATAAATAGAATTCTTTTGGGCTCATTTTTTTTGTGGTGAATAATAATTTATTCACTTCTGGCTGGTTCACAGATCAATACAAAAATTTTCAAAATCACTCCAAAATTACAGATCTCTGGTTAGGGAGAGCGTTTTGAGCTGTTAAATCAATCTTAAATGAAATCAAATCAGAAAGATAATTATTTTCGTGAAAAAAATATCTGTCAAACTATGGGAGGTCACTCCCATGCTTTGCCCGAAAAGAAAATGGTGAGTAAAATTTTCACTTCGCCTTGGTTCAAACTCTACAAAAAAAAAATTGCCCAAAAATTACTCCATAAGCCTACAGTTCTTTTGGGAAAAAAATGTATGAGGTGAAATAAATTTTGTTAAAAAGTTTCAGTGACATTGTTCTGCGCTAAAAAGTTTATTAACTGATTTTACTTTGGGTTGGCTAACAGTTCGATACAAAAAATTTTTTACGTCAAATATTTTTTTTTAACAAAAGTCACTCACCTGAGAAATGCTTTTAAAGCCTTAATGACGTTCCACTACTTTTCGCCAAAAGTGAAAAATTGAATATGTGATAGTGATGCCGGTGTGTCCAAAATGTTTGGCAAAGATGTTGAATGTAGTTAAGCCTTAAATCTTTTTTCGCTGAGGAACTGTATACTAGGCTAAAGGAAATACATGTAATTTTTCAAGTTTTTTTTCACTTTAGGAACTGTGCCTATATTTACCCCTATTCGGCGAGGTCTTTTATTCTGCTATTCTGTTAAAGCACTCTATACACGATTCAATTTTATTTTCAACTCGTGCTTCGCCACGCACCACATAAACTTAGTTGAAAGACTTCTGCTTCAACTGTCAACAATATCATTTTTGGTACCGAAACCATTGAGTCTCTGTTTTTTTATCTTGGAAAGAAAGAGATGAAATGCGCTTGGCTGACATTAAATAAAATGACTTGCCTACACACACCTCAACTAAGTTGATAAAAAAAAAAATTTGATAAATAAAATTGTTCGTCGCGAATTGCAATTTTTTGTTACGAATGGTCAAACTCTATTCGCGTTCCACATACCATCCACACTACGAATGAATTGTTCGCGCGTGTTTAACCTCAAATTACTCTTGTTTTTGTTTTCTTCGTGGTTGGTCGCGACGAGTAAAAAAGAGTCCATGTGAATGAAATGTCAAAATGGACGAATGTTCGTTCATTCGTGGTTCGTTGGTCGCTCTCATGTGAAAAGTACTTAAGACTGTGTTCTAGGTTATAAGAAATACAAACATGCCAACCTAAAATAAAAATAGACCATCCATCGCTATCTATTCTCTGTTCAACTAATTTTCAACTCAACTTCAAATGAATTCCTCCAACTCAAGTCATGCTGTGTTCTTTTTGAAACTTGAACTCCAAATCAACTCTAACACTGAATTTTACTTTGCATATAAACAAATTAAGAAGATTCCATTCAAACTTAGGTTGAATATTTTATAAGAAAAAAAATTAATTATTCGGACATAAACACTAAACAGTTCTAATCTGCACTGCATCTAAAATCTAATTTCTAATAGAAATAAAAATAATCTCATGTGAATCTCATACAAATTCTTTGTTGAAATTAAAAAGATATAAAACACAAAACAAGAACTGTTTATTAACAATTTATATGACCACAATCTACACCTTTTATACAAAAATATCCATTTTTCCTACTGTATTGTTGAAAAATCTAATTCTAACATTTACAATTATTACATTTAAATTATGCCTACCTAAATTATAATTGCAATATAACTTTTAGTTTATAAGGTAGAGTAAAACAGATTGTTAAGTAGTCCTGAAAATGATGTTCTTATTGTTCTTACTTCTTTTTGTATGTTCTATAAACCGAAGAATGCGCGATACAAACCGTGGGACCCAAATATTTCACATTTTGCACATTAGTTACAGTTGGACAAGAAGGTAATTTAAGTACCAATTTTATTTTTTCTATTTAATATTATGTTTTCTGACATTGTTATTGCTACTATACATTTCCATTCAATGTTTGCAATCGTTTTGGCTACTTGTGTATTGAAAACAAATCAGTTAAAATCAAGAACTTATCTTACAATGAGTGTAGTAAGTTGATTTAAAAAAATTAAGTCGTAAGTAAATATTGTGTCATTTTTAAATATCGGGGGAATAAGTCCACAAATAAAATTAGTTAAAAATAAAATAAATTAAATAAAAAAAATATTCGTGAATATAAAAGTAAAAAATGCCGCCTGTAATTTGTGATATATTTTTAATGCGAACTGTTTAGGTATGTGCCCATTCAACAGGAATGCTATTGCCTATAGAATGAATCTTCCTGCAGACCCCTATTACTCACAACAAATCGATTGTTCGACTCAAAGCTTCCGACGCACTTCAAAATACAAAGTTTTGGTGAAAAGAGATGTTGCTCTATTCGAACATGGAACTCCACATACCCTTTCATAACCACATTTTGAATTTTACAAAGTTCTCTTTTAGTCGGAACGTTAGATTCGCTATTGGCAGTGTGAGAAAGAATGTTTAAGAATGTTTAAGAAATCTCTTCATATCCTGGACAGGGTAGATTTTGTCGGCCCTCTTTCCTCCTGGCCTTCTCATCCTGAAACTAAATATACATAGATAGCAACTATGTTTTCTCGAGTTTTCTTGAAAGCGGTCTTATGATTTTAATACCGCTTTAAAGATCCATGAAAAACCATTGTACCAAAGCGAAGCGAAGCGATTTCTTTCAAAATTGTTACTTAAGTTTCTTTGTGTGAAAAAAGAACGGCACCTGCCATATAACCAACGTTAAGACAAAACGTATTTATCAAAAAAAAAAAAACGGTTCGAACGATTTTGATGAAATTCCTGTTTATGTATTTAATCAAAATATATTTTTCAACACACGTTGTTAGCGGTGCATGCCACAGAACCGAATTTTTATTTTTCGAGTTTCCGGATTATAATCAGAATCTTATGACGTTATGACGGCCTATCTGCGCACTTTGCACTTTAAAAATATGTAAGTTATTTTTAGCATTTTTGGTGCATCTGTATAAAGATAATAAAATATTAATAGCCGATCCTGTTTATCGATCTGCAACGATTTTTATTATTCAACTAGCTGTTATCCAATCCTTTCGCTGGGCGTTATTTGAATTAATACGATATGGCGAGAGGTTCATAATTTGGCATTCTAATAAATTGTGTACCTTCCAATTAACTTGTCTAAATTATTATAACATGAATGTTTTTTTTTTTAAATTAAATAAACCCAGAAGAGAAGCATACGCCTAAGCGTACTGTATTGTTTCATACGCAATATGAATTTTTAAAATCGTACATGTTTTTGTTTTTAGCCCATTTCACCCTATCAACAGCTAATTTTGAAAAAATGGTTTAGCTATTCAACTATCCGCTAACTATAACCTTTCAAACCAAAAAAACCAAAAAGAATTTTTCGAATTGGAGGTAAATAAAAAAGAAAGATAAGAAAAAAGACATGTTTTTAAATACATATGTCTATTTTTATAGCATTTGATCATAAACAATATTTTTAGTTTTTCCATCCTTTGTGCAAATATTCAGATTGTCTGGTTAACCGACTCTAGACCACGCGTGTCTAGAGCCGCGTGTCGTTGCAAAGCTTTGGCTGGTTGATATTTCGCTACATGATAATTGGCAAGCCAACTTTCAATTGCAGTACATGCGTTGTCATTCCTGGAAGATTGAGGGAATTCATGAGGATAATGGATAATGTAGCGCTTCATCTGCTTCCCCAACAGAGTCCACGGATTTGAATTTCGCCTTGAAAGATATTGTTTATTTCTAAAACGTCTTTATTCTTGGCGGCAAGAATAGCTCGTTCACTTAGCCAATCGTGATTCTTCAAATTCGTTTGAATATTTGGAAAAAATTTAAATGAATTTTTTAATTTAATTTTTTGACAACAAAACTGTTTTTTTTTTTTTATTTATATAGATTTTTTGATTAATACATATATATTTCCTAGTGAGTTTTGTTTTTATTTCCAACATAGCCCATATAAGGGATATAGCCACAACTTTGTATGGCATTTTGTTTATGAAAATATGGCCGACGAGATTCTCATTTCGAGGCGATTCATCTACATACAATTGATAAAAACAACTTGTTGTTATCAATCACAGCAACATGTTGTTATTGTTGTTTTATCATCGTATCCGAATGCATCGCATCGGTTTGGGTCAGCATTAAGTCACTGGATCCGCACCGATTTGCAGTTTATGTTCTATTTTCCTTGACAAGAAAGAAATTATTATATTACTAGCTGTTACCCGCCCACTTCGCTGGGCACTTTATAGCATTGTATTTTTAGATCTAGACTTGAAATTTAATTGAAGTATTGTTTTGACTTACACAGATCCACAGTAAATTCAAACATACCAAAAAAAATATTCTGGTCAAGTTTCTAAGTTATAAATCTACAGATTAAAAGATACAATTTTTTTTAATTTTTAACGCCCCCGCACAACCCTCTTAGGGTTGAATATCATAAAATTAGTTCTTAGTAAATTCAAACATGCCAAAAGAAATATTCTGGCCAAGTTTCAGAGTTGCAAAAGCTATAAATTGGAAAAAAAACAATTTTTTTAAAAAAATTTTAACGCCCCTGCACAGTCCTCTGGGGGTGAAACATCATAAAATTATTTTTTACTAAATTCAAACATGCCAAAAAGAATATCCTGACTAAGTTTCATACCTATAAGAGCTGTAGTTTTAAAATTTGAATTTTTTTAAATCAACACCCCGCAACCCCTCTTGGGGTGAAATTTCGTAAAATCCGTTCTTAGCTGACCTCTACTCGGTGAAAAGAGTATTCCTACCAAATTTCAAGTCTCTAATGGTTCCAGAGATATCGTGATGAATGACTATATATGTACGTGGAAATCTCTTATACAGGGTGAGTCATGAGCAATGCGACAAAATGCTAGGGCGTGTAGGTTGCGTTGAGACAAGAAAAAAATCGTATGGGAGGGGGGGTCTATTCCCTTCCGTTTAGCCGGGAGGGGCAATTTTCGAAAAAACTGACTTAAAATGGAAAAAAAATTATTTAAAATCAACGGCTTCATTCACAATGCTGTGCGATACGTTTTTGAAAAGCCAATAACTTTTTCTTTCATTCTGTGTTTAAATAAATCTATTCTAAGAAATAGTTTTTGAAATATTAATTTTCAAAGTCAAAATTTTGAAAAAAAAAATTGAAAAAAAAATTTCAAATTCATTTTTTTTTAAATTTTACGTAATTAAGTGCTAATTTTAATTTCAAAATTCAATGCTGTTATTAATTTTAAGTCTGAATAAGAAAACCGGATGCAAAAATTTTATGTCGTTCTCAAGAAATAAAAAAAAAACAAAACCACCTTTTACTAAGAAAAACATTTATTTTTATTGTAACGAAGCAATTTAAGAAGCATTAATCTTGGTTTTTTTAGTTTTTTTTATTCCTTTTATTTTTACTATGTTTTTTTATTGGAAGTACTTATAAAAAATTCTCGATATGATCTCCATTGTTTAGAAGGCATAGATTATATCTCCTTGTAATGGCTTCACATAAGTTTATGCTTGACAAATTTTCCTGCAATTTGACTCCAGCGACTTCAATTCGTTCCTTCAGTTGTTCCAATGATACTATTTCCACTTCGTAAACATAATTCTTCATAAATCCCCATGCATAGAAATCTAGGGGAGTTAAATCTGGTGACCTAGGCGGCCATTCCGTGGGGCCCCTTCTTCCGATCCAACGGTCATTAAAATGACCATCCAGCCAGTTTCTCACCTGTAAGCTGTAGTGTGCTGGAGCACCATCTTGTTGGTAGATTAAAGTATCTGCTATAACCAATGGAACGCTGTCTAATAAATCGGGTAAAAGGTCTCGTAGGAATTGCAGGTATGATTCTCCATTAATAATGGAATTCAAAAACCGGGGCCCGATCACAGTGTGTCCAACAATACCAAGCCAAACATTACAACTAAAGCGGTGTTGTGATTTGTTTTGTTTTTTTTTTTTGTGTGGATTGGCGCTACTCCAATAATGTAAATTGTGGAAGTTAGTAACCCCATCCCTAGTAAACTGTAAACTGTGCTTCATCCGTCCAGAATATTCTTCTAAAATAGTTTTGTTCGGTTTCATTTCTAAGTAGTAATGTTCTACAAAATTCGGTTCTCAATAACTTGTCGTTTGAGGTGAGTTCCTGAACAGGCGTAAAGTGGTACGGGTGTAAATTTTCCGCCCGAAGTACTCGACATGCTCTAGATTGGGACACTCCAAGCATAGTGGATATCCTTCTTGTACTGACGGAGGGATTATTTCGGACTAAATCCAGAATTCTTTCATCTAAGATTCTTGACTCATCAGAAACTGGCCTTTCGCTTCTTCGATGCTCCAGCACTCCATGATCTCTTAGACGTCGGTGGATTCTTGGAAACGTGCTATGATGGGGACACCTCCTATCGGGATATCTTTCAGCGTACAGTCTTTCGGCTTCACGACTTCGACCATTAGCTAAACCGTAGCAGAAATGCATGTCCGTTAATTCTTCTCGGGTGTATGAGCTTGATCTTGCGTTGCAATTTTCTTTTTTTTTCATTAAAAAAAATGCGGTTTTATTGTCCCTATTGTCCCCATAACAGGTAGAACCCATGGGCTGCGGGCAGCCAAGGCAAAAATATTGACAGGTGAGTTTTCAGAAGTTATCAATGAAAATAATATTAATCCACGGTTATTCCAATAATATTTAATTTTATTACGTTCTCATAAAACTCCAATTAAAAAAAAGTAAAAAAACTAAGATTAATGCTAAATAAATAAATAAATTGCTTCGTTACAATAAAAATAAATGTTTTTCTTAGAAAAAGGTGTTTTTTTTTTTTTTTTAATTTCTTGAGAACGACATAAAATTTTTGCATCCGGTTTTCTTATTTAGACTTAAAATTAATAACAGCATTGAATTTTGAAATTAAAATTAGCACGTAAAATTTAAAAAAAAATGAATTTGAAATTTTTTTTTCAATTTTTTTTCAAAATTTTACGTAATTAAATGCTTATTTTAATTTCAAAATTAAGTGTTGTTATTAATTTTAATTCAAAATCAGAAAACCGGATGCAAAAAATTTATGTCGTTCTCAAGAAATTAAAAGAATTCTAAAGCTAAAAATAAAAAATTAATGATCGCTAAACTTTTTAAAACAAGAAAATGATGATTTGCTTTATTTATAAGTCCTTCCAATAAAAAATATAGTAAAAATAAAAGGACTTTTTAAAGCAAATCATCATTTTCTTGTTTTAAAAAGTTTAGCGATCATTAATTTTTTATTTTTAGCTTTAGAATTCTTTTAATTTCTTGAGAACGACATAAATTTTTTGCATCCGGTTTTCTGATTTTGAATTAAAATTAATAACAACACTTAATTTTGAAATTAAAATAAGCACTTAATTACGTAAAATTTTGAAAAAAATTAATTTGAATATTTTTTTTCCATTTTTTTTTCAAAATTTTGACTGAAAATTAATATTTCAAAAACTATTTCTTAGAATAGATTAATTTAAGCACAGAATGAAAGAAAAAGTTGTTAGCTTTTCAAAAAGGTATCGCACAGCATTGTGAATGAAGCCGTTGATTTTAAATAATTTTTTTTCCATTTTATGTCAGTTTTTTCGAAAATTGCCCCTCCCGGCTAAACGAAGGGGAATAGACCCCCCCCCTCCCATACGATTTTTTTCTTGTCTCAACGCAACCTACACGCCCTAGCATTTTGTCGCATTGCTCATGACTCACCCTGTATATATTAGATTATTATTACCTTATGCTTAAAACGGGCTTTTTTTATTTCACGCAATCTCTTGATTGTATATCCCAATTTCGCTTGAACAGCGATTAATTGCAATCAAACATTCCAGAAGACTCATTGGTGTATAGATCAGAGTTGAAACGATTGCAGTCGTTTGTGAATGCAAAAAATGCAAGGAATGCGAATAAATGGAACTGGTTACTGGGGAGAATAAGGATTGCAAACTTTTTTTTACGTCGTATTCATGGTCATTGCATATTTTGAATCCCATGGTGAATTCATTAATTAATTTTTAACTATTTTTTTTAATCAAAAACACGATGATGGTATTATTATCCATATGGTATCCAACCATATTATTATTTTCGAATCTATATGGATCTGGATCTGCCTGAAAATAAATCGATATGGATCCCATTGACAAGTGTGTTGTTCACACTACAGAACATATACTTAATATAATGTAAAGCCTTAAAAGAAATCTAGGTTTTCAGAACGATAACTTATTTTTGGATCTTAGAAATAGATTCAGATAGAAAACAGGATCCCATGTTTTTTTTGTATTGCATGTCAAAAAATAATCCAGATCCATATCCATTTAGATCTGTAGATAATAAAACGCATTCTTTTATAAACTTAAATATATAAACCTTTTTACTTTCAGATAAAACAAATTAATTACTGTACCGATTGTTTTTGTAAGACTGATATGTTTAAATCTAACAAAAAAAAAAACATCAAATTGTATATAACTGAAGAAACTTAAGAAACGTTTACACATAACCAAAGAACATTTTTACTGCACAATCTATGTTATTTATATTGTGAATATATTTCAGTTTTTTTTTTTTAATTTTTTTAAAATATATGTTCGAGAAACGTAGATAAAAAAAACATTAAATAAATGTATTCTTCATTCGTGCCTTTATTGTAAAAATCCATACTAATTTTTTTTTTCAAAAACATAAACTAACTACTATGTTCTGTGTTAAGTATTAATAAAAAAAATATATATATAAAAAACATAAAACGAAACAAAAAAAAAACTCGGGTCAAGATGCCTTTTTGGAAATGTTTTCCATGTAGGCGATTTAAAAATGAAGAAATAATTACAATTCTTGATCATAGTAATTGTACATTAACCGATGTACCACCTGATGTATTACAACACGAAAGAACGCTGGAAGAACTTTATTTGTCTTCAAACAGAGTAAGTTTTTCTTTTAATGTTTTTTATTTGTTTTTGTTTTTTTTTTTTTTTTGTTTGAGATTGTCTATGACTGTACAGAAATGTGTTAATTGCTTTCGAAACATTTTTTTTTATTTAGTTGATTAGGAGTTATGCAGCTAGCTCAGCAAGTTTGAAAAAAAGATTTGAACTGGTAATTTATATTAAAAGTTGAAAAATGTTTGTCAAAGATATTGGACTGTTACCGAAAAGCAAAAACATCTTTCTTCCTATAACAGCCATATGGGCTAGTTCCCCGGCGTAATGTATTCCGGACGATACAAATTTATTTGTATTGTTTCCTGTGATTTAAATAAATAAATCTTTCTTCCGTTTAAAAATAAAATTTCAAACAGTACCTACCTGTTTTTCGTAGACCACGTCGATGCCTCGATTAAAAAAAAGAAGAAATATCAACAAATAAATGTCACTGTCTCTAAAAAACATTTAATGAAATTTTTAATTTGTTTTAGATAGAAATTCAAAGAAATATATCTTGATTTTCCTGATCCCGCCTAAGAGAGGTCTTTTTTTATCCTTCGAAAAGTGAATTAACATTTTATGAGTTAAGCAACGTGTGCTTAACTTTAACTACTGACTTGTTTCTTCTCATTTTTGTTGTTCCTTATGGTTGAACTTTGAAGAGCTATAAATTATTTTTTCAAAAAACAGACATAAGTTCATTATATATTGCTAATTGGTACAGGAGGATGTGAAGAGCCTACTATAGTCTGTTAAGGTTTTTCAAATCCAGAAACCTCACCATAACTTCAAAACTGTTGCTGTACAGGACCATGGCCCTGCCAGGACTCACGTATGGATCGGAGACTTGGGTGCTCTTGTTCTTTCGACCTCTCAGCAGCGTTCGAGAGAAAATTCTTAAGGACAATTGTTGGCCTCATGTGTGAGGAAGGACGATTCCGTAGACGGTACGGACGGTTCTATGGTAGACGGCAGCGTGGTAGACCATGCTTGCGCTGGAGAGATGGCGTAGACCAGAACGCCCGAAGCCTTGGGGTGCGCAACTGGATGGCGTCGGCTCGAGACCGGGATAGGTGGCGAGACTTGTTGAAGGAGGCTAGCACCCCGGCTGTCGAGCCGATGATGATGATGAATGTGAAGGTGTTTTAATATATGATAGATCTCCCAGCTTTAGGGTAAACAGAAAAAACAGCTTCCTACAAAGAACTCGTAACCCAATCCACCGAAACTGGAACCAAGCAGTCAACTATTAGCGTTAGTTTTCACACAACCTCTTACTGAGCCAATAGAATAAATTAAATCAAAAGCCCTCAACACATTTTTGTGCACTTAACCATCTCTTATTTTAACAATTAGAAAAGTTTTTCCATGATTGGGTAAATTTTATTTATTTCTTTAATTTCAATAATAGATAAGTGCTCTTTCGCCACAATTATTTTATTGTCAAGGAATGCGAGTTCTATTTGTTAACGACAACGAACTAGATTCATTACCTAGTGCCATAGGATCTTTAAAACACTTGCATAGTCTCAATTTAGCGAGGAATAGTGAGTTGTTTATTTTTTTGTAAATTTAGTTAAAATAAATATAAATTATTTTTTTTTCCAGGCCTCTCCACTATACCTGAGAATATAACATCTTGCAAAAATTTAACTCGACTCGATTTAAGTTTGAATAATTTACAAAAACTACCCGATGCCATCACTGGTTTGATTGCATTACAAGAGCTTTTGCTAAACGAAACAAATCTTGAATTTTTACCAGCAAATTTTGGTCGCCTGATAAATTTAAGAATACTCGAGTTGCGATCGAATAATTTAATCACGCTGCCTAAGTCTATGTCACGATTGAGTAATCTTAATCGTATTGATATTGGAGCTAATGAGTTTACAGAGCTGGTATGCTATTACTATATTTCTTTAACAAAAGTTTGAAAGAATTTTTGAAATGAAAACTTTAGCGGCGTTGTACACATTTTTTGTAATAAGTAAAAAATGTTACACTCGTCAAATCACGTGACCCTGATCGAAAAATCGTAAGTCAGATGAAGAGTAGGCAGTCGGCGCGTCGTAGCCGTAGGAGAGGAAGTATCGCCCTCTCTCTGTTTCGTTTTGGCGGCGCTGGGGGCTTACGCGAATATTTGTGTGTGTTTATGTCACAGCGTGCCACGCGCATGCATGGTTGGTGAGTGGTGAAGTGACAGCTGATGGCTCGACCGTCTGTGTAGTGGCCACACTGCTGTGTATTCGTAAAATTCGTGTGTACAAAGTAC
This sequence comes from Syrphus vitripennis, assembly GCA_958431115.1. Taxonomy (NCBI): domain Eukaryota; kingdom Metazoa; phylum Arthropoda; class Insecta; order Diptera; family Syrphidae; genus Syrphus; species Syrphus vitripennis. The sequence goes on from OY288111.1 coordinate 4,088,729, forward strand.
AATCGATCTTATTCAAGGGAATTGTGTACGTTGCGTTATCAAGAGTAACTATTGAAGCATTGCTTTAAAAAAAAATTGGAAAATGCTTTGATGAATTGCCAATGATATTGAGTGGAGATTTCATAAACTTTACAGACGATATAAATTAACTATTAATTGAATTTTTAAAATATAATTTTAGCACAACGAAATACAAAACTACTATTGATACGGTCTTTATTAGACATTTAAATGGGTTCGAATCAAAACTGTTCATTTCATACTACAGCTATTATATCAATCGTATCGTAACAATTTTAGATAACGGCGATGATGGTTCTGGTAATAATGATGATGAAAGTTGATTTTTCTGATGTGATATAATTTGTCATGTTTGTGTACGATAGTGCAATAAATAAGTATTGTATTCTAACACATAAATGATAGTACTTTTATACTGATAATTAAAGCAATTCGTGCAAATTATTCCCTAACCATTATAAAATATCAAAAATGCACAACGTTAATATTCAAGTTTTCACTTCTGCCGGCACTCCCGGAGTGCAACCCGTCGTTTTTTTTAGCGAGTTCTATATTTCGTAAAAATAATCGTACTCTAGTTCTCATGATAAGTGGTTGAAAGCTATCGCATCAGAGTCTCGAAAAAGCTAACATAATTTAGTCTGCTAAAACCTATATCAAAATTTCTACGAGTTTTCGCTTTGGGTTTCATGGCAAATTGTAAAAACTCGAATGAAATTTCAAGTTACTAAAAGGAACGCATGCCTTTATGACAGGGATAACATAATTTTTAACACCACAAAACGAAATTTTGTTTTCTTAGCTTTTTTTTCGCCTAGCAACCTCATGAAATTCTGTTACATTGACATCATTGTTTAACTAAATGAGTTTGTGAAGTAAAAAAAAAATGTGTTCATAGGTTAAATATTCTATCGTGCATAAACTTTGGATTTTTCGATTGTCAACATATAATAGATACAGGACAAAACGTGGTTTTACAGTTTAAATTTTTTTTTCCATTTGCTTTATACAATTCTAAGAATTTTACTATTACTAATTTTTTTTAACTCCGCTCGGTTTAGAGATATTAATTATTTCGAAAATCAGGGGAAGATATTTTTGAAATAGTAAATTTTTGAAAAATCGTAAATAAGTTTCACTTCAGTCATGTGAACTGAGCTTAACACGCTCTTTTTTAAATATTTATTTTACGTTTTAAATCGAATCTTTTCTCAATAGCCAGAAGTGATATGCCAACTTACTCGACTCCGTGAGCTATGGATTGATGTTAATCGCATTCGCCGCATCTCACCAAATGTTTCCAATTTACGAGAATTGAAACATTTCGAAGCCAACAATAATCTATTATCGACATTGCCTAATGAAGTTAGCCACTGGCGTAACCTGGAAGTTCTATCGATATCAATAAATGACATAGAATCATTACCATTTAGTATAGGAATGCTGAAGAGTCTTGTAACATTACAATGTGAAGCTAACCAACTACGCGAGTTACCCGATAGTATTTGTCATTTGGAAAATCTCGAAGAACTGGTCATTAATCATAACTTGATTTTGCGGCTACCAAGGACCATTGGGATGTTGCGAAAATTACGTTTTTTTTGTGCTGATCAAAATATCCTACGCAGTTTGCCAATTGAAATATGCAGTTGCAATAATTTGGTGGTGTTAAGTGTGAGAATGAATAAAATTATAGAACTTCCACAAAATATTGGTCATTTGGAAAATTTGCAAGTTCTCAATCTTGTTGATAATTATATAGCTCATCTGCCAGTGTCGATTTTGAGTTTGACAAAACTGACAGCACTGTGGATAAGTGACAATCAATCACAGCCCTTAGTTCCATTGCAATATTTAAATGCCAATACCAAAAGTCATCTCACTTGTTTTATGTTGCCGCAACAGGCCACAGCTCGGAAGAATGTGACAGAACCAATCGAATGCGATGATGACTCTGCCAATTCTTTGCTACATCATCAAGAACAAGAACAACAAGTGTCGTTTAGTGTAACAACAGCGGCCAATCTACCGTCACAGAGAATATATTTTTCCGATCAACAAGAAACTGCTGTAATACACGATAGCCGACCAACGGCACGGATATGTTTCGCTGATGGTAGAACTCAATTTGCAGCTGAAATTGACCCCGATACAAGCCCATTGCGGAGAATTTATTTTGCCGATGAAGTGAAGGGTTCAGAAAATCTAGCAACACGTTTAATGCGCTCTCCCACGCCATATCCTAAAGAGTTAAGACTAATGGCGAAACTCGTAAGAAGTAATCATCAACAAAAGCAGCAGCAAAATAAAGAACCACACTATCTAGACGCTATGCTTGTGTCAAAAGCATCACCGAACGATCAAATCTATAACAAGGCGAAACATCTCTCTGAAAATTTACCACCGCCACTGCCACCTACAGCTTCTTCGGGTGGTACGGTAAAAGAAGCACGAATTTTACTAAATCCCAGTGGAAATTCAGTTTTTCTGCAGCAAATGCCAAATTCAATAGGTTATCACCTAGTCGATCGAAATCAAAGTCTCAATACAGAAGTTGATAATACATCTGATATTCAATCATTACAGAAATCTTCGTTGATTGATGAAAATGGGTTGCAAGTTAGTGGTGCCGGAGAAGTGGGCGGAGGGCGACTCACACCAACACCATCACCATTTAATAATGTTCCACAACAACAGTTTTATCAACACTATCAACCACAACAACAAAACCAAATTTATGTTGAACAACAACAACAACAGCAGGCATATCCATCTCACTCACCCTTGCTTTACGGTCAACATCAACAATCCCGAGAAACCCTTATCAATGATATATCCGCAGCAACGGGCGTAGTTATGCCCCAAGTGAGTGTTTCTCCATCGAAAATGTACAGGCAACAGCAACAAAGCTCACAGCATTCACAGTATAATTTGTATGACATACAAGCAAGTAAACCCCCACCTTATCACATTGCCAGGACCTACACGAAAAAGTCACGAGAAGATCTATTGAGTTATGATACTTTTCATAGTAAAATTCAACACCACAGCAATGGCATTGTTGTCAATGACGAACGAAATAATCTCAATACCGAATTGAACGAAGAAAACAATGATCAAATTCGATGTCGAAGTGAAGAGGGCGGCGGTGGAAACTACAACATATTAAACGACAATCAAGTAGATTATTTTACAAATCATCGTTGTTATCCCAATGACAATGATTTCGACATAGTCGATCATCAAAATAATAATAATAGTTTGAGTCGTACTTTCTCTCTGGATTGTCACGATGGCTTAAATAAACGAAATAGTTTACTTTCGTTGCAACAAGTAGTTGGTCATAACGGCTGCTTGGAAGATGAAGAAGCTGTAATTCGATCATCGCTCTCAAGGGTAAATCAACAACAGCAACCAAATTGGAATGGTGGTGGTGAAACAGATAGCGATCAAGCTCCAAGTATATCTACAAATGCTGGTTCAGAATCAAGGCCACCATTGCGATCTGGATCGACAACAGCATGGCTATTTGGCCTGCATAAAAATCCAACTGTTGTAAGTTGCTTTTTTTATAATCATTTGTCTTTCCTTTTGCGCGTATTTTTCTTGTTTGGTACGTTTAAAAAAGCTTGAATGAAATTGTTAACATAAGGCCCTACCAATAACCAAATTTAGTTGTAACTCAAATATTTCAATAAAATGAACAAAAATTGAATGGACTCTAAGTAAGTATTACGTGGACTATAAATAATGAAACACATTTCCATAACATTAAAAAAAATAATTAACAATTATTTAGGATCCATCCCATTTTGGTTAACTAAATTTATTTATTGGCAGGATAGAACAGATTGATAACATGACCTATATGATCAAGAAGTTTGAACCAAACGTTATCTTGATTTGAAATAATGCTGTGTAACATAAATTTGAAAACAAAATATTTATACCTGTTTTGATAAACATCTCTATATAAAAAATATAACGTTGATTTAACCTTAAAACATGAACTTATGTAAAGATAAAAAAATATTTTTTTTGTGTTCCATTTCAGAAACAAGTTGCTATAAAAAGGGATCATGAAATTGGATTTGAAATCGTAGAGAAATCAAACCAGGTACATTGTTTGCGTTTTTAATTTTTGTTTGAGTAGGTTCCAAAAAAACTTTAAGTATACTTTAAGAGCCTCTCAACCCTAAAAAAAATTCTCCCCCATTAGTTCAAACAAATTTCCTTTTCATGAACTAAAGAGGGAATATATTTTGAGTTAAGGGACTCTTAAACTTGTTAAAAGCTCTCAGTCTAACGCCCATGTTCTGCATTTCACTTATTGTGAATTCACATGGCGAAAGTGAATTTAGGTGTTCCACAATTCACTATTGTGAATTAATTGTGAATTGGAACTTCGAAAATGAAAATGGATGTTCTGCATTTCGTATTATTCCGTTTTCTGAACGAATTCAAATCACATTGTTTATGTTGTGTGAATTGTATTTGTGTCGTGCAAAATGTAAGAATAAATTATTTTGTTGTCTTTTTTAAGTATTTAATTGTTCTTTTTTTAGGGGAAAGCATAAGAACAGAACTAAAATTACCATGAAAACTAAACACAAACATATTAGAACAAATTCTTATATTCGCATACCTACTCACTTTATGTCAGGTAGATCTAATACATTTGATTTATCTCTCAAAATTTGTCTTCTAATTTTTTCTTTAGAAAGCTTCTTCCTTTTTTCCATTAAAATTGCCAATAATATTACATCCATCTTCATAAGCAGCAGAAATTTCACTTTAGAAACAAAACAAAAATGGATGAAGCCTGAATTTTGACAGTTCGGAACAATTTCGAAGTTTTCGAAATCGGTCGAAATGTAGAACAAGCAATTTCATTTCACGTGAAATTGAAAAGTGATTTCAATTCATTTTCTATCGAATTGCAGAACATGGGCGTAAATGTATGATTATGGTGTAAATTCAAAACTGAGAACCACCATATTGTTCGGTTGCTTAATCCATATTTAAACTGAAGTGTGGGGTAAAGGCAAACCAATTTTATGAATCTGGATATAGCAACAGACTAATATGTAGGTTAACTACCTATAAAGAAAAAAAAGTGTCTAAATGCCAAAATCTGTTTTAAGATCGTTTTAACATGCTAATAAAAAATCAATCGAAAACCGTGAAATGAACCTCTTACTAAGGAATTTTAAGTTATTATTAAATTATTATAGCTAGTTAGAGATTAAATTCACGGTTTTCGATTAATTTTTAAAATTGTTCGTTGTTTTTTTATTTTGAATTATTTTCTCCTTTTTTTGAAACTAAGGGGATATTTGTACGTGGCACTCAACCGAACACATCTGCAGCTTTACTATTACACGCAAACGATAAACTTTTAGAAGTAAATGGGTATGACTTTACGAAAATTTGTCTTCTTGATGCCCAACAAATTCTGGATAATTCAGGACCTTTGATTAATGTTATGATTTCTCGTACGTAGTCATGAAAGCACCGACAACAGGAAACAAAAGAAATTTAATTTATGTTTGATCTTTTTTTTAAAGAAGAATATTACTAATTTATTTTGATGTGAAGGAAACTAAGAACTTGTACATATAAAAAAATATCTATACAAACATTTATTATATTGTATTGTAGATTTTAAATTTAGTTAGAAAAATTCAATGTTAGGTCACCGGCTGCTGCGGATGCGGAGCCAGAACCCACAAATTGATTTAATATTGTTCAGATAATTTATTATTAAAATTATGGAAGCAAACAATTTTAAGTAGGTATTATTTGCTAATTAAGGAGAGAGATAAAAGGTGTTGTTATTGTAAGTTATGTAATCAATCACGTAGCAAAAGTACCTATCTTATAATTCAAAAACGAACTGATATTTGTGTTTTAATTGATTTTTAAATGATACTGTAGTTCTATTTTAAAAACTGCGTTGGATCTTATTGAAAGCAAAATCTCCAATTTGTAGCTAATTTGATTTTGATGATTCCGCAATGCCAATGTAATGCTATTATATCTGTACTATTTAACTTTAGAATACTATTAAGAAGGTATTGATATTTTTACTTTCAGAGTTGTTTTTTAAAACAATTTCTAGAAAACAGGCTTATAATTGTACGTTTAACTTATTCATGCAATGATGAAGGTTAACAACTTAAAGTTGCTCTCATTTATAAATCAATACTGAAATCTGAAAATACTCAATATACAACGCCATGCCAATTAAACTACCTGTGCAGGTTCCGGCGGTAAATGTCAGACTAAATGTATATGAGACATTAGCTGTGTTTTATTGTATGTCTACGGATCTTTATGTATCTGGGGTGGAATCGCGTAAGGCGATAATTGATTGTTGACCATCAAAATGGATGCTTTTGCTCGACGTAAGGCGATTATCAAATTGACCATCACTTTTTTGCTATGGTTTTTTAGTGAGAGCTATTTATGTGTCACTTAGAAAATTGACTATCAGTGACAGTCAACTATCACCTGGGAGATTCCATCCCAGGGGTGGTGTACACAGAAACAGATTTTCGGGATTTTGGGTTTTCGGGATTTTGCGCAAATTTTTCATTTTAAATAATTTTTCGGAAAAATAACCCTAGGTGTAAAGTTGAGAAGTAAAGCACCAAACAATAATATTATTGTTAAGTCTCGTTAATATCTTTTTGAAAATGTTCTTAAGTTGTTATTGTCAGTTGTTATAGTGTTGTGTTGTACAAGTGCGAGTTGGGAATTTTTTTTCTTAACTCAACTTAAATAAATAAAATTGTGATTTTAGTATTTCATTTATAACTTACCTATTTGAATTGTTATTTTAATGGTGTTTTTTATATTTAATATAAAAGTATGAATGTGTCGATCGTAAAAACCAATAAAGAACGGGAGAAAATTTGTATTGATGATGTACCATGTACATAAATAAAAAATACAAAGAAGTGTTTTACTGGGAATGCGAGGAAAGGAAAGAAAGGTTGTGTAAAGCACGTTGAAGTACAATTTTAAATAATTTAGGAACTCATTGAGTGAAAAAGGTCCTTCTGATCATTGTCATGAGCCATTATCATATACAAAATCTGTGTATGTATGTGTATGACAGGGCCAAAACCACTTTTTTCTACCATCAAAATTGTAATTGAAACTGCGGTTGCATGTTCAATAAAAATTTCATGTGAGCAAACAAGTTTGGGTTTTCGGGATTTTGTCCGTCTCCCGTTTTATATACAATGATATGGATCTACTTCTAATATTCGACATTTAGTTTACGTTCTGAAAACCTAGCTGGCTTTCCAGTTTTCCACTTTTAATTTCATTTTGCTTCGAGGTAGTTCTCCCTTTGTATATACATATAAACTATAGTACTCTCATGGTGGAAGTCGAATGGGGCGACATCTAAAGTATGCCGGCAATCCTTACTCTTTTTTTTTGCGGAGAGCTTATGGAGGTTTTAATCGATATTTATTGATATTTTTTGGATGCAATAATCCAAAAAATAGTCTCCTCTTGCCCCTACCACCAATTTCCGACGCTTAAAGACTCCCAAAATCGAATTTTACACCTCACATTTTGCAGCGCAACCACAAGGGTCGGGGCAACATTAAAAAAAAAACTCGCCATGATAGTACTATAGTTAGTTATTAGAGCTCTTGATTTCGACCGTCAGGTGTCGGGTACCCGGGAATTTGTGTAATTGGTCCCAATGAACCATCATAACTCAGATGGGAGATGAAAAAATAACAATAACAACAGGGTGCTTCTTAAAGTACAGGTTCTGTTGAAAATTCAATTTTTTGACGCTTCCTCAGTACAAAATGTACTGTAACCCTTAAACAAAAGCAGTTATCAAAAAAAGTTATTTAACATTTTTTGTAGAAAATTTATTGTTTTAAAAGTTTTGTCTATAACTTTTTCTTCTAGAATCAAAACTACGCGAGTTATATGCGAAAATCTAAATTTTCATAAAAAAACAAGATGGCGGCCAAATAAAACGTGTCACATATGTGAAAAATGTGTTTTTCAGCTTGTGTAAAGTTACACTTTGAATTTATATTGAAGACGAAAAAAAAAATTTTTTTGCACCACCCTAATAATTTTTTTTTTAAACCGATAAAAAAAATGTTTGCACCACCCTAATACAAAATATTTTTTTGAAAACGACAAAAAAATTTTTTTTGCACCACCCTAATACAAAATATTTTTTTGAAAACGACAAAAAAAATTTTTTTGCACCACCCTAATACAAAATATTTTTTTGAAAACGACAAAAAAAAATTTTGCACCACCCTAATAGAAAATAATTTTGTGAAAACGACTTTCTTTATTTCTACCTGTACTTTAAGAAGCACCCTGTTGTTATTGTTATTTTTTCATCTCCCATCTGAGTTATGATGGTTCATTGGGACCAATTACACAAATTCCCGGGTACCCGACACCTGACGGGTACCCGGCAATGTGTCGGGTACCCGGGTACCCGATCATGTTTTGGGTACCCGGGTACCCGACACGTGCGGGTACCCGGGTATCAAGAGCTCTATTAGTTATAGCCTTGTATATAAAACCTATAGTACTATCATGAAGCTGACTTTTAAGTGTCGGGATTAACTCGTCATTTCCCATGGTGGAGCTAATATTACTTTTATTGCATATAAACATTAATATTTTTGTATCAAATTTTTAACTTAAATATTAATGTTTATATGCAATGTCGCTATAATTTTTACATTTGCGAATTGCAAAAATCGAAGTGCAAGAAAGTGTCTCGTATTGTTCGGGCTGAAAATTGAGATTTTCGATAAGTAAATAAAAAAACACTAGTGTACTTTTAGTAAATAAGTATATTGCTGGAACAACCGATTCTTTCAAAGGATTATACAAGACTAAATTAGTTTATGAAAAAAAAGGCTAATTTGGCGGCAACTTTCCGCCCACCTTGGAACAAATTGATAAATTAGGTCAAAAATGAAAAATTGTTTCGAAAAGAAATTAAGTTAATATTTAAATAATTTCATAATAATTGACAATTTAATAAATTGCTACAGAACGAAAAGTTATGAACATTTAAGACGATATTTAAGATCAAAATTGATAATTTACATTTAAGTCGAATCAAAATACAAATTAATCGAAAGAACAGTAAATAATTTACAATGAAATTAGTTTAAGAAAAACAAAGGAATATAACAAAAAATGATATGAATTTCAGAAAAATTAAATAAACTAATTATCATCGTTGAAGGTTTGAAGCGGCGAAATTTTTACTATGGTGCTATCTTGACAGTAACAACTCATACCTTACCGTAGTCGGCGCCTGGGTGAACATTGCTTATTCTTAAAGATCACCGCTTGGTTGGAGGAAGTTTTTCGTCTCGAATAACGACCAGGTCACCCGTCTTGAAGTTAGGGCAAGACCGAGTCCACTTTGAGCGTTGTTGAAGCTGGAGGAGATATTCAAGACTCCACCTTCTCCAAAAATGTTGACGGAGGTTTGATATGAGATTCCACCTGTTGATTAAACTACCTTGGAAATATTCGATGTTAGGTTCAGGAATAGTTTTGAGCAGTTTCCCTATCAGGAAATGCCCTGGTGACTGATAGATCGTTAACATCTAAAGGAATAGCGCATATTGGTCTAGAATTCACACAAGCTTCAACCTCTGCAGTAAGGTTGTGAATTCTTCGTATGTCAAGATCAAGAGGTTATCTCCAAGTGTTCGACGCAGGTGGTACTTAACACGTTTAACAGCTGCCTCCCAGTAGCCACCCATATGAGGAGATGCCGGTGGGTTAAAATGCCAGGTTGTTCCATCATCTGAAAGATAGTTAGCTAATACCTCACTCTTGATGGCTTCTGAAAGCAGTGTCTTCAGTTCCTTTTCCGCACCAATGAAGTTGGTGCCGTTGTCACTGTACAGATCTTTACAGTGACCTCGACGGGAGACAAAGCGCTTGAATACGGCTATAAAAGTGCCTGAAGTCAGATCGCTTGCGAGCTCCAGATGCATTGCGCCAGTTGCCATACAAATGAAAACTGAGATGTATCCTTTTACAGTTTTAGATCCTCGGCCTTTTGAAAAAACAACAGCGCTATTGAAAAAGGGCCGACAAGCCGTTACACGAGGTTTAGGTATATCACCCATAAGCTGCTGACGAAGAATATGTGTCTGCTTGCGACAATCATTGCATTTTATGAAAATCTTACGCAGGAGACTTCGAGCGCCAGTAACCAGTAGTATCGTTTGCATAGATTGAGGTCCAGCATTCAGTGTTATGTGATGTATGTCATCAGTTCATCACAAATAAGTGATGCCAGTCTTGAAGATCCAGACAGAAAAAGCGGATACTTCTTGTCAGGACTCAATGAAGCATTACGAAGTCTTCCTCCTACTCTGAGCATTTTGTTCTCGTCTAAGAAGGGATGGAGCTTCAAAAGTTTGTTGCAGCGTTTGACAGGTTTATTGGAGGTGAGGCGTTGGATGTCGTCGGCGAAGTAGAAGCGTTGTGTTTGCTTAACCCATAGATTGAGAGCTTCATCCAATTCGATAAGTTTAAGATGTTCATGAGCTCGGAACGGTTTTGCACTTTTTTGTTTGCGGATGTTTATAGCGTGCTGTATGTTGAAAATAAACCTTAAAATGTATGCAGTAACACGCTTCAGTTTTCTTAGGGATAAATAGCGATCGATAAGTTCCCAGATAGGCAATTGGCCGGAAGAGCTTGCAATATTCACATATTCGGCACGCTGATCGAGATTCGTTGCGAAGATCTGCTGAGGAGGCCAAGAAGACTCAGGCAGTCGCAACCAAAGGGGACCATTCCACCAAAGCGAGTGTTCAAGTAGCCGTTCTAGAAGTAGACCTCGGGTGGCATAGTCGGCTGAGTTTTCAGCAGAAGGTACGTGGTACCAATTGTCGGACGGTATGGTCTCCTGGATTTGCGATACCCGATTAGATACAATAGTGCACCACTTACCAGGAAATTGGCGGATCCATGCGAGAGCTATACTGGAGTATGTCCATCCAGAAACGTGTCGGATATGGGTTTTTAAAGTTGGCTTTATTGTTTTTATTAGTTGGGCTAATAGAGCCTCTCCGCAGAGTTCCACAGAGTTCCAAGCGGGACAAAGAAGAGGTTGTCGTTTTAAGCGGAGCAACCCTGGTTTTTGCGGTTAGTATTTGAACGGATATATTACCGTTTGGTGAAATTGTTCGAAGAAATACTGCAGCGGCGTATGCATTTTGCGAGGCGTCAGAAAACCCATAGAGATCTGATATAGCGTTTGGGATTCCAGAACCAACCCATCTTGGTATTTTGATTGCTGCAAGTTTGGAGATGTGTTGTCTATAGTGAAGCCACTGCTTGTTAACTTCCTCTGGCACTGCTTCATCCCAATCCACCTTTGGCAGCCAAAGGCGTTGGAAAAGCATTTTCGGAATGATTTTGCTCGGGGACAAAAGGCCCAGTGGGTCGAACAGTTTTGAGGCTTCTGAAAGAAGTAAACTTTTAGTTAATTTTGTCGTTGTTCTTACCTCTGGTGTCTGGACAGCAAATAATAGACTGTCAGAACAAGGATCCCACTGAAGTCCTAACGTACGAACGCCATTTACTTCCGAAAAGTCCAGGGGCTGGAGGACTTCCCGTTGGTCTTCTGGTAAGAAGTAAGTAAGTAAAGTAAGTAAATAATTCATTTATTGACATTTTGAGTTTGTTACATTTACATAGATTTTTATGAAATTATAAGCTTTGGCTTGGCCGTCAGCTCGACTGGCATCATTAAAACATTTTATATTAAAAAAGAGAAAAAAATAACATTAAAAACTAAACTGAATTTGTTTTGTATATTTTTTTAATTTTTGTATTTTTTTTTGCATCATTATCACGCATTATTCTGTTACAAGCAGCATTCTAAATTTACAGGTTTCCTTCAAAAACAAGGCAAGCTCTTTCCAGTAAGCTCCGTTTAAGATGATTTTTGTCTCCTCCATTGAAAGAACAGCTTTTCCAAAGTAACACAGTCTATATGGTTTGTAAATTGGACAAAGGCTTAGTAGATGGAAGCAGTCTTCTGGTACGGAGTTTATAACGAGAGAAGAATTTGAAGACCATTTTCGAAGGAAGAAGCCACCATGACTTAGTAAGGAAGACACCTCCATTTGAACGCGCTGTAAGTCTTCCTCTTCATAGCATCCAGTAAGTAGGTCGTCCATGTAGAAATGGTTCAATATGACTTGCATTGCTTGTGGATAATGTTTGCCTTCGTCTAGCGCCGCCTGTTGAACTAACGAGGCAACACCATAAGTGACAGTCACAATGCGATATTCTTCGATGTCGTTTTCTGAAGAATCAAGCCAAACAATGCGTTGATAGTCAATATGGTCGTTGTTGATTCGTACCTGGCGATATATTTTGGCTACATCGGCACTCAAAGCAAAACGATAAGTTCACATTCGTAAAAGTGCTAGAAAGAGGTCTGGTTGAAGTTGTGGTCCGATAATTTGCGTGTCATTACGCGAAAATCCACTCGTAGTGCGGCAAGAAGCGTTGAAGACGACTCTAAGCTTCGTCGTAGTACTCGTATCTTTAATGCCAGCTCCGGGGGCATGTAATAATGTTTTCTCGGTAGGGGGGTTGAGTCACATTCTCCATGTGGCCCAGCTCAATAAACTCGTTGATGAATTCTTTGTATTGCGTTCTTAGGCACTCATCTTTTGCAAAAAGAGCTTCCATACGGAGAAGTGAACGAATAGCAGCATGACGAGAGTTAGCCAACGGGCAATCAGGCTTAAACGGAAGGCTAACTACGTACCGTCCATTTTCCTGCCGGTAATGCGTGTCCTCGAAGATCTTTTCGCATAACTTTTCTTTTATTGACAGATTTTTGACGTCGGGAAGCGCTTCAACTTGCCAGAATTTAGAAACGGCTTTAGTAAGTGTGTTGTCCGTAAGTAAGCATACGACGTGTGGAACGTGTTCATGAGAGTACTATGCAAATTTATATACAATGCCTGTACATTAAAAAGCATCCTCTTGTTATTCTTATTTTTTCATCTCCAATCTGAGTTATAATGGTTCATTGGGACCAATTAGGTATATAAATTCTCGGGTACCAGACACCTGACGGGTATCCGATTATGTTTCGGGTACCCGACACCTTGCGACACAAAGCAAACAGTTGTTCTTGTACCTACTCTTATTCACAAATTTCTTTGTATATGAAAACTATAGTACTCTCATGGCGAGTTTTTTTTAGGGTTGCCCGGATCCTGGTGGTGGCGCTGCAAAATGTGAGGTGTAAAATTCGATTTGGTGAGTCTTTAAGCGTCCAAAATTGGTGGTAGGAGTAAGAGGAGACTATTTTTTGGATAATTGCATCCAAAAAATATCAATAAATATCATTTAAAACCTCCATAAGCTCTCCGCAAAAAAAAAGAGTAAGGGTTGCCGGCATACACTAGATGTCGCCCCATTCGACTTCCACCATGAGAGTACTATAGTTTTCATATACAAAGCTTATAAACATAAAATATTTTATTAGAAAGAAAACTTAAAATAGCAAGATTGCATTTCCCACAGTTTTGCTCGGTACTTGCGCGTGTGTATCCGGTGACCACTTTGAGAACTCGTGAACCCGGAAAGTTGCTGATGCAACAGGACAAATCTTGGGAAGTTGCGGGATATTTGATATTGCAATGTTGCTGTTGTTAACTTATATAAACAATGTTTGTTGGTAGCATAATGTATTAACATATTGCTTTTAGAAAATTAGAACGCGATTAGCTCGACATTTGCCATTTGCATTCGATGCTTTGCAATGAAGTACTTCAAATCGTTTTCTTTTTCTTTGTAATATTTTCTCCGAAGTTTTCGGACAAGTTCTTGGCGTCGAAGACTGAAATTATTATCCTTCGCAATTTGTTGTCGCATTTCTGTAAAATTTCTTCCAATTACAGCTAGTTTGAACCGAAATTGAACCTGCGACGAAGGATGCGTTGCGGAGAAAGTTCCACTCCGACGGTTACCTCGATAGGGCCGAATATGGAGTACTCGTTACATTTCAAATGCCTAACCATGATAGAGGTCGATAATTCAATTTTTTTATAGAACGGAATTTGACAGCTGGCAGCCACACCGTACGTGACAGTGGCCGCGTTCACATTGCGCTGAGATATGCTATCTCAGATACTCGAGTATCCGTATATGTTTGTGAACGACTAAAACCGGATAGGTTAATTTAGCTGTTTGATTTGAATTCAAGTCAGCTGTTTTTGACATTTCTCTTCAGATAGCTGAATATACGAGAATTTTTTAAATCGGTTGAGATTTTTATTTTGAGAACAGATGTTTTATAATCAGCTGTTTTTTCTCAAGAGATTACAACAACAAAACCAATCTGGATTGCTTTAGATAACTTTGTGAACGTGGCCAGTCTTCGCTTTGTTTGTGTAAAAAAAGTTATTAATGAGTAAACAAATAAAATTCATGTGTTCGCATTCGCTTTCAGCTTTTCTTCATAAGTGATTATTTATTAATCCGTCACACATTGAAAATTTGAAAATTCGATTTTTTGTTTGAGTATATTGGAGACCATTTCAGAAATTTTTTGCAAATACTTTGGCTCCGCTGACGTCACGTAACGAGTCGAAATTCAAACAACAAAGCGAAATAAAAGAAGTGGCTTAATCTTGTATTCGTTGATTTATTCATATTTAAATCCTTTTATACAGTTCCGCAAAAAAAATAAATAACATTTACATATTTTTTTTTCATATTAGTGATTTTTGCGCAAAAAAAATGTTTTGCCGTTGAATTTTTTTTATCAAACTGTAAACCATAGAGCAAAGACTTACCTAGAGAACCGACCGGTACCTCTCTTGCTTCTTAAACCGGCATATTTTATTTGAAGCGAGTAAGAGAAAATCTCAAAAAAAAAAACTAAATGTCAGACTGGACTACAAAAACAACTAATGGACTTTTTGTTATTTGTCAAAAATGACAGACTTACTGAGGTTTGTATTTTATGTTATTTAATTTCATATTTTTTCATATTTTTAAACGTTTTTATTTCTGTAAATTCTAGAAAAATAGCACCATCAACAAATGGAGACTAAAAAACAATAACTCCAATACAATAATCGACAAGCAACCCGCAAACAACTCGCAAACAACCATACAGATATTCCAAACATGAAATGTATCCAGAAGTTCGGAGCAAAACAACGATGTACAATGTACATACAACCACCGAGTCAAGATCTTAGAGAAAAGCTTACCATGAAGTAGAATCAAAAGTCTGCTCGAAACTATAAAAAAAAAAAGAAAAATAGCAGTATGACCAGCAGAAGCATTACCACCAATAACAGCAGGCAAACATTTGCATTTGCAGCAATCAACCCGTCAACAGTCGTACCCTCAACTCAACGCTTGCTTAGGAACAGCAACAAAGCCATCAGGCAATAATTTAAATACTATTACATAATATTTTATCTCAGACATAAATCTTTTTACACCTCAGGGAAAACACACCACAAAAAAAAAAAACAAATAATGGATATAGGAAAGTGCAGTGCTAGAAAGAATTTTCAAGTAATATTCGTTCATACACAGAGAAATACACATGAAAAGGAAACTCTTTAGCTGGTGCAGTGCCAAAGATCGCATTTCGGACGGCCTGGCTAATGTTTTGAAAGGAAGTGTGTTGTTACATACATACGTGCATAATCTGGGCAATAGCAACGAACGATGCCCTCGATTTGGGTGGCACCAACTTTCGTGTGCTGCTGATTCATGTAAAGGGTGAGAATGACTTGCGGAACTGCAGCACATCATGCGAACTTACTTTGATCATATCGCCGAGTATTTGTCAAACTTTATAAACGAGGATGACAACAACTGGGTGTGACAATTGGTTTACTTTTACTTGGATAAATGGTTTCAACTGTAAGGAATATACGTGGAACATTCTTTACCAAAAACATTTCATTTGCGATTTCTTCTCCACAGCTTACCTGATCAGTTTCCACTCTAACCCATAAGATGAACAAACCTTTTGTCACTGTCGGAATGGATGGCTCTACCGTTTTCATCCAATATTGTTGAAAGCATTGCCGATGGAGGAACCCTGAGGAAACATGAAAGGATTCACACAGGTAATGAATAAATTCCAACTGCCACTAACATAAAAAATTAGTTAGAAATTAATTTGTTTGTTCTTTTGCAGAGTCATTACTAAAGAATTTCATTTTATTTTACAGGTGTAACACACACAAACATATTTCCCTAACCCTTTCCCCTCCTGGCATACCGACACATATCCGTGTTAAAAAAGAAACGTATCCTTCCCATAAAGAGTCAGTCGACATTCGATCCTGCTATTGAAAGGATCTTTAAATAAAGTGCATCAAATTATCAGTAATAAGTTGTTTTTATTTCTAACTAAGGATTCTATTTAACAAATCAGAAGCGGAATAAAGAAACCCAAAGAAACGGAAAATTAAAACAAGAACATTTTACATGAAAAGTGCTCGGGTGTTTTTTTTCTTCGTTGTGTCTCGTTGCCGTAGCTGCGCGGCGGTTATCCTAGCAATTAAAGGAAAAAAAAGAATTCTCAAACATTTCGGATAGTACGTGACCGTGGTTGTTCGCGCGGTACTCATCGTCGAAGAGAAGAAGAAAAATCTACACATAAGCGGTGTGGTTGGAATTGGTAAAACGGGAGATTGCCGTCGTGTGTGTGCGCTGATTTTCGGCTGTTTATTTCGCAGTGTCGAGGTGTTTGGTTTCTCGAAGCGAATCAGTTGAACAGAGTGTCGGTTGCGCTCACATTCGTTGCTGGTAGTTTATGTTCTGATTCCATAGTTCGTGTGTATTCGTGACGGTTGGCACTTACAGATACGATCGCCCTGCTACTTCTTCTTTTGCGAATGTTGGGAGAAAGGAAATAAAGACAGTGTATATTTTGTTGCCCCTCATTGTCAACTGGAAACACTTTATGCGTGTATAGTGTAATATTATATATTATTTGCGATACCTACTCATCTGTTTATTTTGCGATATCGGGGTGGCTCGAAGCGAATCGGTTGAACAGAATTGTCGGGTGTGCGTGTGTGAAAACTAAAATATATAATATAACATACGATTGCGTTGGTAGATTTCTATCTATCTACTTGAATATCCATATAACCGTGATCTGGAAAGTAGTCCTTGTACGTGTTGCGGTTGGTATATGTTTACGATTGAAACACCACTACAATCGTTGGTGTAGTTTTCGGAATCAAGGTGTGAGACATTTTTTTTTTATATTTTGGAACTCCACATCTTGAGTTCGCGTAAGAACAGTGAGTCGGACGATCTTTCGTTGTGGTGGATTATATGAAAAAAAAACATAAATATACAATACGATATATACGGTCAGGGTATTGTTGCTCGCGATGGTTAATCCAGGAAAAGATTATTCCGTTTGTACGGTTGAAGAGCTAAAAGTAGAGCTCAAGGCTAGAGGTCTTAAACAGTTGGGTTTAAAAGATGAATTAATAGTTCGGTTGCGCGAAAATGACGACGCCGACGGTGAAGATTTGGAAAAAACGGTCGTAGATCGAGACGATCTAGAAGAATTACGGGCTGAACTTCACCGGATAAAGGAAGAATTAGCAATAGCGCGGAAAAATGACAACGTCGGTGATGAAAGTAAAACAAAATGCAACGCAAAAGAAACCGAGTGTGCGCGCTCGTCTCGTAATTGCTTTACCGTGCGCGACGTGGTGGAAATGATCCCCGAGTTTAATCCGAAAAATGTGAAAGGACTCACTACTAAAACATGGGTGGCTCGCATAACGGAGATTCGCGAAATATACCAACTCGAGGAAAAGCTAGCTTGTGTTAATGGCATCAATACAGAAATTGGCTGGTGCCGCAAAACTGTGGAGTGGCAGCACAGCATACACATCGCTGTCACAATTTACCGAAGAGCTATTGAGAAGTTTTCCGCCCTCAGAGGATGATGTCGACATCCACGACATGCTACGAGAAAGGAAGCAGAAGTCGAAGGAGGACCTGGAAGAATATATTTTCGAAATGAAAACGATCGCGTCGAGAGGCAGTATTTCTCAGAGAACCTTAGTAAAATATATCGTTCAAGGAATAACGGACAGTGAATGCCAAGAAGCATTTAGAGCGGTCAGACCAGAATCCGTTGATGATGTTCTGGAACGAGTGCGTTGGATAATTGGCATAAGGGCAAAAAGTGGAAGCTCGTCGTCAGTAAAAAAAGCGACCAGACCGTTGCTGCGACAGGTTCAGAAAAACAAATAAAATGCTTCCGTTGCCAACAAATAGGTCATTATCGCAGTAACTGTCCAGAACCCCGTGAAAAAGCATCTGGGAACGAACGGAAACCAGTCCAAGTCAAACAAACGCCGAAGAACGTGAGAATCATCCGAGAAGAAAAGAGCGAATATGAGAAGAAAGTGAAAATCAACGGAAAGGAAGTGAGTGCGTTCATTGACCTCGGTAGCGACTGTGTGACGCTTACACTTCTGGCTGCTCAGGATCATGGCCTGAAGTACTCATCGAGTCAAAAGTTGCTGCAGGGTTTTGGCGGAGGAGGTTGTCAAACCATTGGTCAACTCTATGCTGAAATAAAGGTGGATGAACTGGTATCATGGTGTGAAGTTCTAGTTGTACCTACTGAAAGCCAGCCTTACGAAATAGTTATTGGTCGAAGCCTTCTAAATCAACCACAGGTGAGTGTAGTTAAGACATTTAAACATCTACACATTTCAGACAGTTTGAATGAAAATCCAAGACCAATGCTTATGCTCATTCAGAGATCACCGATACTGGGTGATGAGCTTGAGATCGGTGACATCGGAAACCAAGAGGAGAAGAAGCTGATATTACTTTGCAACTCGTTCAGAGCCTGTTTTGCGAAGGATTCAGATGAACTAGGGAAGTCAAATCTTGGGGTGTGCACCATCGAGTTAAGCACTCAAACGCCCGTTTGTGTCCAACCTTATCGGATTCCCTTTGCGAAGAGAGCCATTGTGAAGGGAAAAGTAGAAGAGCTTCTACGCCAGGGAATAATAAGGCCATCCTCTTCGGACTACTGTTCTCCCATTGTGTTAACAAAAAAGAAAGACGGTAGTGACCGATTCTGCATCGACTATAGAAGTCTAAACAAAGTAACGATAAAGAGAAAATTTCCGATGCCGGTTGTCGAAGAAGTACTGTCTTCATTGGCAGGAAACAAGTTCTTCACGACGCTGGACCTAGCGTCAGGATACCATCAGATTCCAATGGACGAAACCAGTAAGAAGTATACGGCGTTCACTACTGATGATGGGGCATTTGAATTCAACCGGATGCCTTTCGGACTTGTCAACGCACCTGCTCACTTTCAAGCATGTATGAATAAGCTGAAGTCCAGTTTGAAGCAGGGTGATGCCGCGATCTACCTAGATGACACAATTATACCTAGCAGAACAGTTGAAGAAGGACTGGAGAAGCTGCAACGAGTCTTGAGTGCGTTAAAGGAATCGGGACTCACTCTCAATCTAAAGAAATGTTCATTTCTCAAGCAAAAGCTGGAATTTCTCGGGTACCGAATCGATGAGGAGGGATTGCAGCCTAGCGAACGAAAGACAATCGCCATCATGGATTTTCCTACCCCAAGGAACGTTCACGAAGTCCGTCAATTCTTGGGACTGACTGGATTCTTCAGGAAATTCGTGAAGGACTACTCTGTTTGGGCGATTCCACTCACTAATTTAACGAAAGCAGATCAGGAGTTTCAATGGACAGCTGACCAAGAGAACGCCTTTCTGAAGCTCAAGGAGATGTTGTGTAATCCGCCGGTGCTAGCATTGTATGATCCTAAGTCCGAACATGAGGTTCATACTGATGCTTCGTCGTCGGGTTTGGCTGGAATACTGTTCCAGAGAGATGGCAAAGCTTTGAGACCGGTGATATTCTTCAGCCGAAAGATAACTGCAGATGAACAACGTTACCATTCTTATGAACTGGAAGTGTTGGCTATCGTGGAGAGTTTGGAGAGATTCAGAGTTTATCTGCTGGGGAAAGATTTCAAGGTGGTTACCGACTGCGAAGCAATAGTGGCGACGAGCAACAAGCAGAAAATAATTCCAAGGGTTGGAAGATGGTAGCTTAAGTTGCAGGAGTTCTCGTTCCAGACCATACACCAGCCAGGTAAGAAGGCAGCGTATGTGGACGCACTCAGTCGTCGACCAACAGATCCAGAGCGGGAAGTTGAAGAGGCGTCTTCATTTGTGTTTAACATCAATATCACGGACGGTGATTGGCTAGCTTCGATGCAGTGGCAAGATAAAAAGTTACGACAGATCATCTCGACATTAAACAATCCAGATTCGACCGCAGTGAAAAGAACTATGCAGAAAGAATACTCTGTAAGCGGATGCCGTTTGTTTCGTATAGTCAACGGAAAGGAAAGATGGGTGGTCCCAAAGGCGATACGTTGGCGTATACTCAAGTTGTGCCATGATGATGTTGGCCATATGGCAGAAGAGAAGACTCTACAGCGGGTAAGGGACGTCTACTGGTTCCCGAAGATGAGAAACTATACGAAGCAGTACATCAAATCTTGCGTAGAGTGCGCGTACTCTAAGAGAAAGAGAGGTATGACAGAAGGGGAGCTGTACAGCGTTGAAAGAGTGCCTCTACCTTTTCATACTCTTCATTTAGATCATCTAGGACCATTCACCAAAGGCAAGGGTGGAACGAGGTATGTACTTGTTATTATTGATAATTTCACAAAGTATTGTATCTTGCGAGCGGTGAAAACAGCAAACGCTAAGGGAGTGCTTAGTGTCTTGAAGGAGATTACCGGGTATTTTGGCGTACCGGTAAGGATGATCACTGACCGTGGCACTGCTTTCACGGCAAAAATTTTCGAGGAGTTTTGTGAGGAGAACGGGGTCGACCACGTGAAGAACGCTGTGAGGACGCCTCGGGCCAATGGTCAGGTGGAGAGGTGCAACCGCACGATTCTCGCAGCATTGAAGTGTGCACATTCATCGGCTGAAGAGCGGAACTGGGCAAGTGAACTGCGGGCCATTCAGTGGGGTCTTAACACGTCTCGAAACACCACGACGAGGGCTAGTCCCCATGAGTTATTGTTCTCCTATACTCCAAGAGATATTCTCGGTAACAAGCTGTTATTGGAGTTGGGGAGAGAGCAGCAGCCAGAAGACGAAAATGATATCCAGGTTCGAAGGGAGGAAGCTTTGGCAAATATACAACAAACACAACAAAAGCAGAAAAAACGGTTCGATCTGAACCACCGCAAGCCTTCAGTTTACAAAATAGATGACCTAGTTCTCATTGAGAATGAACCAGGTGCAAGTGGGGAGTCTCGAAAACTAGAGCCCCGCTTCCGAGGCCCTTATATCATTACTAAGGTGCTTCCACATGATCGTTATGTCATCGAAGACGTCCCTAAGATGCAAAGGAACCAACGACAGTTTTCTACGGTGATGGCTACAGATAAAATTAAGCCATGGTGCGAATTACCAGATGAGGAGCTGTTTGATCACTATACCGACGACCCCGATAAAGACACAGAAGATCCCGAGGACAGGATCAGTGACAGGATGGGCGAGCTGTAACACACACAAACATATTTCCCTAACCCTTTCCCCTCCTGGCATACCGACACATATCCGTGTTAAAAAAGAAACGTATCCTTCCCATAAAGAGTCAGTCGACATTCGATCCTGCTATTGAAAGGATCTTTAAATAAAGTGCATCAAATTATCAGTAATAAGTTGTTTTTATTTCTAACTAAGGATTCTATTTAACACAGGTGAAAAGCCTTACGCGTGTTCGGTGTGTCCTAAGGCCTTTAATCAACGTGTTGTACTTAGGGAACACATAGACTCCCATCATTCTGGACTGGATTACAAAAGGCAGACATATTACTGCTCGGTATGCTCCAGTATCCTGCCAACATCGAATGAATTGATTCAGCACTTATTTTTTGAAACAAACAAATAATGTTATTATAATAATAATAACGTTTATTGTTTTATTAATTTGTATTGATATAAAGTTATGCATACATTGTACATAGGCAAAGATGTAAGAAAAACGAGGTTTTTTTTGTAAAATATATTCCAATTTGCAAATAAAAGAAACATGAAATATTTATGAATTTCATTCTTGATAAACAGGTTTTGCTATCATGGTAATTCTTAGTGTTGACGACTGGTAGATCTGGTCATATTTATGTATAAAAAAAGTCTGAGAAACGAGTGAACAATGTCTGTCCATATTGTCAGAAATTTTATTCGAATTGAGATCAAGTTTTGGTGGTAAATTTAAAAATATTTTTTGTAAACACCCTAGTGTATGTGCTAGGATTCCATTTTACTGCATACATCTGAGTTTAAATGAGAAGCAAATAAAAAAGACAACAAATTGCAACCTGTAAGAGTAGTTTAAGAGTGCTTTTCCAAATTAAAACATTTGAGTAAAAGATTTAAATGCTTCTTGTAACAACATTAAGTGCTGATTCCAAAAAGGTATCATTCATATCTGTACGATTTACGGTTGGCCAGATACACTGCAAAAGGTTTTTCAACTTTCTCACTTTTTGCCATCATGAAGAAAAATGAAAAACATTTAGCAGTGTAGCTGACGAACAGTAAGTCTTACAGAGAAGGTTGATACCTTTTAGGAATCAGCACTTAATGCTGTTACAAGAAGAATTTAAATCTCTTACTCAAATGTTTTAATTTGGAAAAGCACCCTTAAACCATATCCCATACCAGATTTATGGTAAAATGTACATATGGATGCATTGCATTTACATTTCGATCGCCCAATAAGATTTCTTGGGGACGATACCAAAGGGTGACCGCTCGGTTTGTGTTCGTTCTTTGGAATGCTAAATCCACGCGCCAGACCAAAATCAGCGAGTTCTTTGTTATGAGAACATTTGCAGCTTTCATATCGCAATGTAATATCTGAAATTATTGAAAAAAATGTTATCATTTTTATTATGCAGGCTCAATGTCAGAACCTACCTTGTTACTGTGAATGTAATGCAATAAAGGTTGTTGCATGACTTTCTTGATCTCTCACAGACTGAATAGAATGTGGACCTATATTAGTTATGATAAGTCGCCTCTGTTCTGCAGATTTTGGAGTTGAAAAAACTAGAAAACAGATATAATATTAATAGGAACACCATCATGAGTTATTTTTACAATATACTTACAACCTCTTTTTCATTGTCCATGAGGACTTTCTTCATGGCCAAAAATTACTTAAATATAAGTTACAGTAAATATTTATTCTGACTTTAATTGTAGGATATTGAAGCACTTACCCAAATGTTCCTTGGCCAATTTCGGAAATCTTTTCGTATTTTCCAGATTCACCGCAATCTTCTATGTAATTTTGTTTTTCAGCCAGAGTTAGTTTTGATGATTGTAGATGATCTTCTCGGCCACGTGGAGACATTTTTTATGGAATGTTTTTTTCACTTTATTATAATCAAAATAATTTTTTTTTATTTAAAAACAAATTATTCACTTTATAATTTATAAAAACTGAAAACTTGAATTGATTGTAAACTGATGTAGATACGCAATAATTCAGAATAATAATAATTGTCAATTTTTTTTTTATTTTTTGATCTGTCACCAAAACGTCAAAACTGGGTACCAACTAGAAAAAAAAATTCGGCTCGTACGCACTATCTACATTTAGGACGCGCTTATACTTTTTAGTTGAATTTACTTTTTTTTTAGCGAAAACAATTATAAATTTATAGAATTTGTATACCCAAAGCCACAAAAGGTTATATTTAGACCAATATACACTGAAAGTGAGTCGAAACAGGCATTTTTATACAAAAAAACTATATTTGTTTTCAATTTTTGAATTCAACGGATTTTTTTTTTTTGAAAAGTGAACCAACCTTTAAGGGGACTGAGCACTCTGGTCTATTTGAGCTAAAGCAACAACTAATACATCCAAAGATGCTTCATCCCATAACAAATGCATTGGACAACTAACGCATTCACACCTCTGCTGCCTTAGAGGCGAGTTATAGCGAACAGGAAAATGGATCAGGAAAATTTTTCTGATGGATGATTTAGTAAGTTCTCGATCGATTTGAAACAAATAAGCTGAAGTAATCGATGACAAATGACAATTTTAATGCACTATGTAAAAAAAAAACTGATTGAACAAAGGTTTTTTGATAAAAATGCATTTATTTGTTTTCCTGATGAACTTGCATCAGGAAAATAAACAAATGCTTTTTTATCAAAAATCCTACGTTCAATAAATTTTTTTTTTTACATAGTGCATTAAAATTGTCATTTGTCATCGATTACTTCAGCTTATGTGTTTCAAATCGATCGAGAACTTACTAAATAATCCATCAGAAAAATTTTCCTGATCCATTTTCCTGTTCGCTATAACTCGCCCCTTAATCAGCTTGTAGGGTGATAGAGAACGAACCCCTCGAGTCGGTTCTCTAGGTAAGTCTTTTCTCTATGCTGTAAACCATCCCGAAGTGAACAAAATTTTATTGACCACCATTTTTTTTCGCGCAAAACTAAGCCATTCGTTGGTTCAAGTATTTATAAGTTCATTTTATTCTCGTACAGGAACTTGCCATATTTAGTTTTTGACAGTTGTGAGTTGTGACAACTTGCGCAAGATAATACTTAAGATATACTATAGTTTGTTCATACTCATGCTCAGAAATTTCCTTAAAGTAGTGAATCAGGGAATTTTGGGTGCTTCTGGCGTTACAATGTATTTGATATAGGAACAAGCACTCCATGTTATTATACTCTAAGGTAACTGGATGCTCCATTCACTAGTTGTGTTTTTTCTAAACATTCGCACATCACATCGTTACATTCCCGCGGGGTATTGGCTGATCGCTTTGATTGAAATAATTGCTAGTGCCTGATCGAGGTCGTAAGAAATGAAGCGAATACGACGAATTTATTTGACGTGCCCATAATTGCGATTGGGTGCCCTCATCGACGATAGATACATAAATCAAAATGGTGGAAGCATACAATATGGCTGCCTCCTCCATTTAAGTGTTCGGAAAGCTAATTTTCGTTCGGTTTTGACATTAGCTTCATGTTCATACTACATCCGACTATTGTAGTTCTACCTTAAGTGATGCTCCCAACAATCTCTGGGGCAACGCAATGCGATAAATATACAGCCTGATTCTCCCCCTTGTGAGGAGTCATAAGTCACAAGCTCTTGTGACTATTCCTTGTGAGGATTGTTGTGATTCGATAACATTTTGGTATTCTCCCCCTAATCGTCACAACAAAACTTACAACGAAATTCACCACTGCAAAGGTGAATTTTTTTGTGACTTTTGGAACAGCTGATAATTAAAAACAAGAACAGATTTCCAAATTGAAAAATAAAACAAAAAAATTTATTTCAATAATGCAAGCGCCAGGTAACACAATTAATATATTTTTATGAAAATGCTTTCTTGTAGGGCAAATGGATCGTTTGCGTCTGTCATAGTTCTTAAGAGTCGTCTTCGCTACAATCTACAAATATACAATAGGTCGTTTTCAGATAAAACATCTCGAATAAGATGAATAAAATAAAAAATTAAAATAAAATAAAAATCTCACAAATGCAAATTCAGAAACTTTTGTACACCGAAAAATAAAAACACAAGTAATTTATGAGTTGTGACCTGCTTATAAGGAGATCACAATTTCGATAGTTTTTGTGACTCTCACAACTTGTGACCGTGGGGGAGAATACGAAAAAGTCACAAAATCAATTTCACCTCTACTTGTGACTTGTGAGTTGTGAGGTATCAGTGATGTTGGGGAGAATCGGGCTGATAGTTCTAAAAGAATATTAACACCAGCCGAAAAAAATTATACACGGGATCCACCTTTGACAACGATTTTGGTAGATGCTCAGAAGAGAACAAAAATGAAAACGCTCAGTTCAGAGAAGAGAGAATGCTCAGAGTCACAGTACACATAAAGAAGGTAATATCATTAGAGTTTTCATTTTTGTTCTCTACTGCGCATCTGGCAAAATCGTAGCCTCATTTGTTGTTGTTGGATATTGTTGTTTGCAATATCACCTATTCGGCCATCTTGGAATTTTGTTGTTGTGTTTATGTGTTAATACTCTGTCACATCACCATGCCGGCCATCTTTATTACCCTTTTGACAGGTCTCGTTTTTGAAAACCTGCGCAATATAATACCTTCTATATGTGTACTGTGGCTTAGAGTTTAATTGACATGTTCGTCATCACTTTGTTCTCTGTTCTGAATTAAAAAAGAAAAACGTCTAGTGTAGTCGTCTGTTCGGGGATGAATTCCTTCCATTTCCCATTTCCAGTGATTTCCAGCTTCCATGAGAAATTTAAAATCCTTGGTGATTTTATACATGTTTTTTTTTGACAATAAAAATTCCCACAGCCCCCTCCTCTAGCGTTGGTGGTGTTCATTTCAAGTTAAATTTAATTATTATTATAAATCTGTGTCGACTGTGTCGGTGTCCCATTGAAAACTTCTCGAAACCAAATTAACAAACTCGAAATTAATTCCCTGTGATGATGTATGGAATTCTCATTGTTCAATAACTTAAATTGAAAACTAATGATAAGTGTTTGTTATGTGATTACATGGATTACTGAATGACAAATCTTATCTTAACGCACCCAAAATATTAAAAATCAGGCTTATAACCTACCTACCCACAACCAATCATTCATTCAATCACTTGGTTTTGTTTTAAGAATAGAACAACTTCGCGAACACTACAAGACGACCACAAGTGATTATTATTATTTTTTTTTTTTCATTAAAATAATAAATAAAATCGAAAGCAAATAGTGCCGGCCGAAATGAATAATGTAAGTGATACACCCGTTCCTGACCCCGGCTCTGGAGAAAAGGTTAGTATCATTTTTGCTGATAAATTTAGATAGAATGATAAGAGTTCATGCATAAATCTAATTACTAGATAGCCTTGAGGGCAGGCTTTGTTTTTTATCTTCTTCTTTTTTTGCTTTCAAATATATGAAATATGTTCCTTGGAATAGCCAAGGATTACCACCTTTATCGCCTTCTCTACCGCTTGTACACAACACACTTTTTTCTATGACATAAGTTTTCTCTCCAACAAACCTCAAAATAAAAAAGTGCATACAACTAATTATGAGTGTACTGTAGATTATTCAATAACAATAATAAATACATAAAAAAAAATATTATTCTAGTTTAGCTATCGACTGCACAAATGTCTGTCTGCCTGTCCCTCTTAATTGGAAGCTGTTCTTTTCGGTTTTGATCTTCTAAACATTATTATTTGAGAACATACGGCCTATTTTAAGTAATTAAAAAAAATTACTGCAATATTAGCAATGCAACAAATTCTTCATAGAAGTGTATGGGTTATTCGTTATCACATGACACAGCAGGGTGGCATGTGAGAAACTATTAAGCCGACAGATTGATTCTTAATATGTATATTGTTGTTGAGGTTCCATTTGATCGTGAAAGTTGTTTTCATAGAAATAAAATATTGTCAAGACTTATAAGCAAAAATTACAATGTAGCAAAAGAACAGCTAGGCTTGGTCCTGCGACCCTGGGTGGTATTATTATGTTAACCTAAATCTGTTTATCTTAAAAACGGGATTAATACTTTTTGGTCAGCCAAAGGCTTAGCATATGAAATCTATAGTACTCTCATGAGCACGTTCTACACAGCTGTGTTGTATGAGGGGGCAGCTGTGTGAATTTAGATATTTCGTATTTTTCCCTCCCAGAACATGCTCTGATACATCAAGTGCTTTTTTTGCAAGGATGTAGGATTTTCATCTATGATGGCTTCTCGGTACCTACTTTAATTGGAAACTCCTCGGTGACTCCTGCGGGCATCTTACTTTTGTTTTGACATTCTCGTATATAAGGTCTGTTCGATGTTAGCAATGGGTCGCAAATGGTCGCCCTAAATTCTTTCTGAAGAGAATAGTTCCTTTCTTCGGCCTGGGTTATATGCGTTCGATGTAAGCTCTTCCTCCGAGCTCACATCATTTATATTTCTATTACATAATTTCATTCTATTTTGAATGAAAGAAAAATACATTTTGGGTATGTTCATAAATGCACTGGATTATGTATTATAATTGAAATCGAATCGTGGTATGCTTAGCGCTAAGTTGGATGAAATTGGATATATAAGAACGGTATGACAACCAAAAACAAATTTGCGTGTTCTTTATAATAAGATTAGTAATTTTATAGCATAAATAATAATAATTTTTAAATTTATAAAAATAATAATTAAACTAGAAAATTGAATACAAATTATTATAGGAGATGGATGCATCTAGTTCTCTTATTGGACAACGTACTGCAATGGTAAGCGTTTTGTTGAAACAGATAAATATGGTTGTAAGAGAACAACACTAATGTCGGATAAAAAACAAGTTTTATAAAATATATTCACAATTTATACACTGTGATTACAACTTACTATTTTAACTACGGGAATTAAATGACTTGAAACAATAAATGAAATAATGACAATTAATTTGTGTAAATAAATTACATACATTGTGAAAATCTGGCAAAAGTGTTTGAATTGTCCAAGGCATTTTTTTCAACGAAAAAAAAAATGAGTAAAAATATTTATACGTACAATTTATACAGAGTTGTAAAAGTCTGCAATCTTTTGGGAATGTAATTTTAAGTGACTTCAATTTAAAAAGATTGCAATTTTTTCTTTTAATTAAGACTTCTTTTTTTTTAAGCCTACGATTTCAAACTTTGCAATCATCATACTTTTACCTTAGAAAGATTGCAATCGCCAATTGTTTTACCTTAAAAATATTACAATCAACTGCTTGCAATTTATTCATTTGCGTTATTTTTTCATTCTTTGGATCCTTTTTTATTTAAAAAGAAAAAAAAGAAAAATACATGCAGAAGATTGTAATCAGTAATCATTTTTAAGTAAAATAATTGGCGATTGCAATCACTCTCAGATAAAAAATATAAAAAGAAAATGAATAATTCTTATCCTTAAGAAAAATTCAATACAAGATTGTTAAATAATACATTCGTAAAGATTGCAATCTTTTACAGCCCTGCAATTATACATAGTTTCATTGTAGTATTGTAGTATAATACGTTGTTTTATTCAGATCACCTAAAATTAATGTTTTCAAATGTTGCGTTTGTTTCATAATCTAATATTTTAACTTTAATGTTAATCTCTTCGCGTGTCATAAAACTTTTTACACCATCTATAGGTTTTTTTTTGAAACTATTTTTCTGTTGAAACCTAAATGGCAAGGGTGCAAGGCGTTTTGATGATAATGGGGAGGTGGGGGTTGTAAGGGTATTTACCCGGTTTTCAGACCCATATTTTTTTCAAAAATAATACTTAAAACAGAACATCAATAAAAATTCGCTTTTTTTTCAAATAACTTCTTCTCATCGTGCGATACCTAGTGGAAAAGGCACTCTCTCCCAGATCACAAAAATATTACTTTATTTATGTATTCCTTAGGCAATTGGTTTTTAAGTTTTTTTTTAGTTTTTACATTCAAATTGTCCTCAAAAAATTCAGGGGAAGTCTTGGTTTTTTTTTTTATTCTTAGATAAAATAATTTTGTTAGAGGTCTGATATTGTCCACCTACATGTCCCAAACATACGAGTAGTGCATAGTTTTGTTCTTTATAACTATTAACTCAAATTTTTCACATACCTATGCCTGTTTACTCTAGACCGTTCGGTCCAATCTACATATCTATAAGGTTTATAAGTTCAAAACTTTGTTTTTATTTTTATCTTTTCCTTGATTAGCAAGAAACGAAGCAGTCTGGAGCTTTGAAAAAAACAAGTCGCTACCGCAGTCGATCACTATCGGCCTCATCGACAGATTCTTATAGTTCGGGTAAGTCGTCTCAAAATTTTATAAAATATTTTGTTTTTTTTGTAATAAAATTTTACTACAGCATCATACACTGGAAGTAGTTCGGACGAAGATGACATTCCGCCACGTGAGAAAGTGCAAAAAAACAGCAAAGGCAGCTTGGACTTTTGTGTTCGTAATATTCAAGGGCAACATGCTTTTGGACGTCGTGAAATTGAAATTGCTGAACAGGAAATGCCGGGGATAATGGCCCTGCGAAAGCGAGCAAGTGAAGATAAACCATTAAAAAATGCAAAGATTGTCGGTTGTACGCATATAAACGCACAAACTGCAGTACTTATTGAGACACTTGTTGAATTGGGAGCATCGATTCGTTGGGCTGCTTGTAATATATATTCGACACAGGTAATTAAATTGACTTTTATTATTGCAAAAAAGGAACAATTAATGTAAAATGCATTCACAAAGAATAATACAACTTGCGGCAATTAGTACACTTGACAGAAGTAAAACTTCTAGACGATATTTCACGACTTTTCAAAAACGTACTATTTCAAAAAATGGGACTTTCATGTCGGAGGTCTAAGTTCGATTCCCAAACTCGTCAATCTAAAAGCAGAATCCATTTTTCAGTGCTTTCAGTTATCAAATAATTTATGAGGAATGTCATAGTTTAGTTTAGTTTTTCTTAATGCAATTGTTACAAGTTTGCAATTTCTTGTCACAAAAGTATTTATGAAGATTTATTAGAAAAAAAATTTAGTCTAACTCTCCAGTTGGGTGGAATTATTATATTCCTTATTAATTCTAAATATATAAAGCGCTTATTCATTGGTCCCTAAAAAAAGACTCCTTTTTTTAGGCATTTAATGGTCATACATATTTTTGTGATCAAAGTCGCAATCATTTAATTTTAGGTTTGTTTGAAAAAATAAATCAACTAGATTGGTATTCAGGCAGACTTAACCTTGGTCTATCTTTCCGACTCATAGACACATTATGTCTCACTCACGTCACATTATCAAAGGCCTGAATGGTTTTCGTAATGAGGACAATCGTCATTCACAATTGACCCAACATTGAAATCATATGATTTCCTTGAACTCCCTAGTTTTCGTCCGGCCCCTTAACTGATCTTTCGACTATTACAGCTATCGACTATCGGTCATCTTCACCAACCGAGTGTCAATGACATTCGCACAACAGTGTTCCACCAACAAAATGATCCTTGCGTACTCCAATAAGTACAAACTAAATAACAAACTAACAAGTGTTAAAGACAACAAAGACAATTTAGAAAAATCCGGAGTGTATGAAATAAAATGAAAATGTGGACTCAAATATTACGGTCAAACAAAAAGATCAATTTTAACAAGGTTTAAAGACCACCAAAACTTTATTCAAAATAACGATCCAAAAAAATCTGCAATTGCAGCTCATGCATTAGAAAAGCAACATTTTTTTACCAATCACTGAATTATGTTTGATGCACTCAAGTGCATCTGACAATAATAAACTTACTATACGCCATCGAAAGCTTTTATATACTGTTAAGTAAAATTGGTTTATATTTAAATAATTAATCTATCTTGGCAACGCTTTTCTATCTCTCACAATACTTTACAGAATTATAACACTTTTGTAATTTGTAAACCTACTTAATATTTGAAATAACTTTTTTGATGACAAAATAAAGGTTGAGTTTTTACGTTTACTTAATGGACAACTGTGCAATAAATGCAGATAATGGAAACATAGAAGATAGAATCATATTTTTCAATTGTTTTTAACTTACTTTCTCTTTCTACATTTTACTTTCTCTTACATTTTTCAAATATAAAATAATTTGCAATATAGTCACTATATTTATTTCCATGCAATTTGTATAATTATTGTTTATAGCGTCACTACTTCAATTTTATTATGTAATGTATGCATAAAGCTCTATGTTTTCTGTTTATATAAGTGACAACTATATTACTCTGTCGTGTTGCTGTAGATGACCGATACATATCGGTCGAAATGCATTCAATAAATAGAATTTATAAGTCGACTCAAATTTTAACGGTGTTTTATATTATTTAATTAAAATTCAACAGGATACTCATGTCCGTACATTTATCTAAAAAATATCCATTTTGAGGTCGCAGAGTGCAGATGACCAACTGCTTATGTTTTTTTTTTTTGTCCGATTAATGAAATTTTGTATGGAAATTAAAATGTTATAATCCGTTTATTATGAGTTTCGAATAACAAAATTCCACCAAAAGTAATTAAAGAGACCAAAAAAAAAGGAAGACTTTTATCTTCAAAACTTTAATATTATTAGCTTCGCCGGAAAATCTTTAATTGTATAAAATTAGCCTTGTCATTTCGGCGAAGAAATACTTTTGATGAATTTTTTAATCGAAAAATATTTTTCACATTCTAATGTGTCTCATGCTTAACTAAAAATCTTACCGAATATAAGCTAGATGTTATGGGTATTGTTTTTTCCCAGAAATTTGAATCCTATAAAATAGATAATTTCTTTATTTCTAATCAGAACGAAGTGGCAGCTGCACTAGCTGAAGCTGGATATCCAATATTTGCTTGGCGCGGTGAAACAGAAGAAGATTTTTGGTGGTGCATTGATAAATGTGTAAACGCCGAAAATTGGCAACCCAATATGATTCTAGATGATGGCGGTGATGCCACACATTTGATGTTGAAAAAATATCCGGCTATGTTTAAAATGGTCAAGGGCATAGTTGAAGAGAGTGTAACTGGCGTACACCGTTTATACCAATTGTCTAAATCAAGCAAATTAACTGTACCAGCGATGAATGTTAATGATTCGGTGACAAAAACTAAATTTGATAATCTTTATAGTTGCAAGGAATCGATTTTGGATAGGTTTGTGTTAAAACAAAACAATTCATATAACATAAATATGTTTATATTTTTGTGTTATTCAGTTTGAAACGATCAACTGATGTTATGTTTGGTGGAAAACAAGTAGTAATATGTGGGTATGGAGAAGTTGGTAAAGGATGCGCCCAAGCCTTAAAAGGACATGGTTGCATTGTATACATCACTGAAATTGATCCAATTTGTGCTCTTCAAGCAAGGTAAGTTAATTCTGTTACTTGCACATAATACAAGATTGAATTCAAATTGCATGTTTCGTACTACCTTAAAAATTAATTTTAAATTAGATCTAAAGGTTTTTTTTTGACACTGCGACGTTCAATTTGTCTCCATTTATTAGTTTGTTTCAAAAAATGTTTTGTGTGATAAGAAATAATCGTTCTAAGTCTTTATTCTCCTTCAGCATGGACGGATTCCGTGTGGTCAAACTAAATGAGGTTATTCGCAATGTGGACATCGTAGTTACGGCTACTGGAAACAAAAATGTTGTCAATCGTGAGCATATGGATAAAATGAAGAGTGGCTGCATTATTTGCAATATGGGTCATTCAAACACAGAAATTGATGTCGTAAGTTAAATAATAGGTTTATTCAATATTACCCACTCCCAACGCCCTGACGAAGAACTGGGTATACCAATGTTCGTATACTAATTAAGAATACAAATTTGGCTTTAAATTGGTCTGGAAACACATTTTTTTATAAATTTAAAATATATCTGTACCTTCTAAATTTGTGTTTAAAAATTTTGCAATTTCCTCTTAAAAGTGTTGTGCTTCACAAAAGCGCGCTTAGAGGGCAAATAAACTAGGGCGAAAAATGATCCACATAAAAAACTTCAGAGCGTATTTAGGACGACTTAGGGCAACCCAGTGCCCTACTTAACCCAGTACTCTGTCAAGTGCCGAAATTTAAAATAAATTTTTTATACATATTTTTCATTTGCTTTCTTCAGAACAGTCTACGTACACCAGATTTGACATGGGAAAAAGTCCGTTCTCAAGTCGATCATATCATATGGCCTGACGGAAAATGGATAATTCTATTGGCTGAAGGTCGTTTAGTTAATTTATCATGTTCGAGCATACCGTCATTTGTTGTTTCAATTACATCTGCAACACAAGCACTTGCATTGATTGAGCTGTTCAATGCACCACCTGGCCGATATAAGTCTGATGTATATCTTTTGCCTAAAAAGATGGGTAGGTTTTTTTTAATATTTTTTTTTTTGGTTTGTGAAAATTTAAATTTTAATTGAATTTTTCAGATGAATATGTAGCCAGTTTGCATTTACCTACATTTGACGCACATTTAACAGAACTTTCTGACGAACAAGCTAAATATATGGGTTTAAATAAGGCTGGACCGTTTAAGCCTAATTACTATAGGTGAGTCGAAGGTACATACATAATTATCATATTTCACACATACATTATAAATGTTTTGATATTGTTGAGTTATTGAAAAGACCAATGTTATTAAAGCCGGAACTCTGACAGAAGACAACCCTCGTCAAATTAATGAAAAATGTTAACTCATATCCAGTGTGTGCACAAATAGTTGAATTAACATCTTTTATTTTATAGTAATAAGCAAGCTATTGATGTTTGCTTTCAAAAATCTACAATAAAATTGTAGAATTTGTTTGCAATAATTTTTTTTTTGGACTTGTACAGTATTTTTAATGAATTCGGTCAAACAATCCCAAATTTCATAGGAATAACTCTATGTTTCAGCCAAGTGTGCTTTAAATTATTCTAATAATAGGTCTCTTGATTTATTTGTTGTATATTCACTGCATGGCATCGTCCGTCAGTCTGGTTTTTCTCATTATTCACATCATTTAAATTGAAATTACGAATTGGAAGAACCAATTATTTGTATTTTTTTTTTCTTAAAATTCTTATGTTCTTGCTATAGCTAAAATTATGACAATAATTAATATTTTTTTCTTTTTTTTGTATTGTTACAGATATTAAGGATTGTTTCCCTTTTCCCAACAAATATTTTTGTTGGTCAAAATAGAGAAGCAACAAACGATTACTTAATAACAACATCATCACTCGTGAATTCAGTAAACACCTCCAACATATTGACATGTTTTCATGGCGCGAAATTATTATTTTTTTTTTTAGTTTTAGTTTTTGTTTTGATGAATGCTGAATTTTTAAAAGTTAGTAGTTCGATTTTATTAATTTAAACTTAAAAGTATTATATTATGATGCAGTTATATCAGTACAATTATTCGGCTAGTCCTATTTAAAAAAGAAAACAAAGATAATTCGAGAAGTGACTTTTGAAGAGAGGATTTATTTCGCAGAAATTCAAATTCTTATTTTTTGCCTTATTTCCAGCGGATTAATTCCCTAAAACTGAACTAAATCGTTTTGACGATGTGATAGAGGTAGCAAGAGTAAAAATCATATCGTTTGATCGGTTTCATTTTACGGAATTACTACCACCCTAAGCTTTGACTGAAATCCAACATCAACGTAAGAAGATATTATGTTGCTAACTTAGTTAAATCTGTTTATATAGGATTTTTGGAAAATTTTCAAAAAGTTTTTTGTTGCTGATTTATAAGTTCAGTCGAAGAAAATGAAACATTGTAAAAGATCAATGTGCTAGCCTTGGATAAAAACATAAGCTTGAATTCTATCAACAAACAACCGAATGTGTACCAGATTCACACAAAGGATAGTTAAAATTAGTTTAGTGGTAAGTGAAGTATTTTCTTCTTTTATGTTGAAGTAAAATCTCGGCCAGTGGTAAATCTCAGCGGATATCCTTATATACCCTAACTGGGTTGGTACTAATAAAAATTATTTTGCAAATTTAATCCGAATTAGATTAAAAGCAAATTAAATGTTAATAATTGATTCCGAAAATTTGAGCGTATTAAAATAACTACTTTCATGTTTAATTGTAAAACTTTTGAGAAAAGGACTTCTGACGAAACTTATAGACCATGAGAAAGGTCATAATAAGTACTTTAATTCAATATATGGCAGTGAAGTTGGAATCGAAATCGAAATGGTGATTTGATAGATTTTATAAAAAAAGTATTTGAAAAAAAAAATAAGAACACAAAAAAAATATGGTTTTTGCTTTTTAAGGTTTGAATTTACAACGACAACTTGATTGATCTGTCGCTATATGTGGGCTGTCTTTTTAAAATAGGTAGAAACTCTTTTTTTTACAATTAAGTGTTGCCATTTTTTTGTAACATTGTTTTTCTTCAAGAGTATATTGTTCTATAATGTACCAAAACATCACTTTCGCGACTTCGACTCATTGTACCTTCTCCGTATGAACTTTCATATAATATAAGCAGCAAAGTTCTAAGGTCCTTTGAAGCAAACAAAAAAGTATCTGCTGGTAAAAATGATAAATTTGAATTTCTTGCTTAAATGTTTTGTTTAAATTCTTTTTGATTTTTTTTTTTAAATTTTAAATCAATTAAACTTGAATAAATGATAATAATATAATTTTAAAACTTGGTATTGTACCTATTTAAAAAAAAAAAAAAAAAATATCGCTCTAAAAAAAATGAAACGAAACCTTTTCAAATGCAACTACAAATTTGTATTTTTTTTAATTAGCTTAATAAAATTGACAAGGAGCAGTATTATGCATTACTTCGCATTTAAAAGAGAAAAAAATGTTGTCTTGTTACATGCTTTATGTAGGTATGTACATGTATGAAAAATGTGTAAAATAACGCATTATCATCTCTGAAATATATGAATTGTGTGTAATTATAATAAATGTAACTAAACAACATCGTATTTACTACCATTTAAAAGAAGTTAAAAAACGGAGCATAAATACACACGTGCTTCTCACAATCGATATAAACATAATAGATATATTAAATAAAGCGAATTTAGTGAAACTATATTTTCTACAATTATTCCCAAAATTCAACAATAAATGTTATTTTTAAGAAAAACTGAAAAATTATTTATTGTTTCGGTACAGATGTTGAAAATTCTACACTGTCCAATTAGATGAAATTAAAAAATTCTTTTAGAAGTCTGTTAGTAAAGGTGAGTATTACAGATAAATACAGCTATCAGCTAGCGTATTTTCTCTACAGATATGAAAAAGACGGCAATCGTCAAAATGCATATAATTCGAACGTAATACCGGTCGTCAACTAGACGCTCAACGCACAAATTTCGAATTCAGCGCATTCAACTCTAATGTACGGTATCTTCAATTCTATTCCACCAACGAGTTGGATTCAGTTGTTGATCGTTGCTCAACGAATTGCTCAACAGGTGTACGGGTAGTGTACGAGCTCGTGTTGCTCGTTGAATAGCGTTGAGCAACATTTTTTAGATAATGTATGTACGTGGTTGAACTTTTCCGTCGTCGCGTCGTCAAGGTGCAGTTGTTCTTGAATTTTTGTTTTTTCGTCATGGAAGCTGATAATAAAATTCAATGGACAACAGAGTTGATTTTACAATAAATTTGGTTAGTAGAAGAAAAAGGAAATATTTGGAACATATTGCATCGAATTGCCAAAATTATATACTGAACTGAAGTAAAAATTATTTCAGGTTTGAGTTTCTGTTTATCGCGTTGACCGCGATCCCCAACGCGTTCCCCAACAACTGTTCCTTGGTTAAGTGAACAATGGTATCAACTCGTCCGTCAACTTGTTGAGCAACCGTATCGAGAACGCAGTTGATCAACTCGAAAAACTTTTTTTTTGTTAAAATCGCTCAAGCTTATCAACTAGTGTACGAGGTTATTCAACATTTGCGTAAGTTGGTCAACTAGGTGAACCAAGTCATTCAACATTGGAATAAGTTTAAAGAGTTGAGCAACTAGGTGTACGAGGTTATTTAAAATATGGGAAAGTTGGTCAACAATGTGTATGGGGCCCAAAACGCATTTTGTTCAACTTTTGTTGCTCAACGGGAACAACGTAGATTGCCGCACTAGTGTAAGGGGTTGTACATTTTTTTATCCAACGAACGAGTTGAATAAAGAGTTGAACAAAGTTGGTTGAACTTGTCGTACACGTTTTGGACGACCGGCATAACGTTACAAGAGTCCATTCCTGAAAATCATGATGAAGGATTTTTTGCCAATACAGTTCCGCCTAGAGTCTTACAGCACGTACATACAAAACAATATCATTCCAGGTATCATCATCTCTAAGATGCAGCATCGTTTCGATGTATCGAAAAAGTTATTGGCTTTTCAAAAACGTATCGCACAGCATTGTGAATGAAGCCGTTGATTTCAAATAACTTTTTTTCCCATTTTAAGTCAGTTTTTTCGAAAATTGCCCCTCCCGGCTAAACGGAGGGGAATAGACACCCCCCTCCCATACGATTTTTTTCTTGTCTCAACGCAACCTACACGCCCTAGCATTTTGTCGCACTGCTCGTGACTCACCCTGTATATACAACAGTGAAGTACGCAGATTTCGGCTGCTTGAGGGGTGCATCGTAAGCATTCCTCTCCAACACGGAAGGCGGATGTACATATGTGATCGCGGCTAATGCACCGGATTCACCTCAGCCAACCGACTTTTTGAGAGAACTCGAAAAACTTTTTCAGTGCTTACAACTGGACTCGGTAGAGAATTATTATCTCATGGCCGGATATATGCTCGACCTTCTGGCTACCAGAGTTGTAAAGAATGCAGTCTTTTGGGTACTGCAGTTAATTGACTAAAAAGACTTATTTCGTATCGGCTATAAAATTCACGTGGCTACTGTTAGAACAAACTTTCGAAAAAACAATATTTTGTATTAGGGTGATGCAAACATTTTTTTTTTCGTTTTCAATATATATGTAAATTGAAATTGTAACATCACACAAGCTCAAGATTACATTTTTCACTTTTGTGACACGTTTCATTTGGCCGACATCTTGTTTTTAATGAAAATTTAGATTTTCGCACATATCGAGTACTTTTGATCCTAGAAGAAAAAGTTCTGTCAAAACTTTTAAAACAATTTTCTACAAAAAATGCTAAGTAACTTTTTTCGATAACTGCTTTGGTTTAAGAGTTATAGTGTATTTTGTTAAAGAAATAAAAAATTGTGTTGGCTTTTTTAGTTAAACAAACTTTTTTGTTGCTCAGATCCAAAAAAATTATACAGGGTGATTTGCATAAGGTATCACAAAAGCCTAGGGAGAACACGTTGGACTTAGGTAAGAAAAAAACTATCGTATGGGAGAGGGGTCTCTTTCCCCCGTTTAGGGGAGGAGCAATTTTCCATAAAAAAATCACTTAAAACTGAAAAAAAATATCAAAAAATTGCGGTAATACTTACAGAATCATGCTATAGCGTTTTGAAAAGCCGAAAGTCTATTCTTTAATATTATTTTTGAATTAAGTTGTTCGACTAAACAATTTTTGGAAAATTTATTTTCAAAGGTGCACAGTTGAAGTACCCGACCACAGTATCAACTTGTAGTTAATTGTTAAGTTAACTAACTGCGACTTAACTGACTGCATTACCAAAGTACTGCAGTCTTTTACAACTCTGCTGGCTACGGATTTATTGCTTATGAACTCAGGATTGACAGTAACTGACACTGCGGGTCCAGCGAAATACGTTCGAATAATATATCCCCACCAAATGACAGGAATCTGACAAATACAGAAATTGACACACACTTAGAATAAATGGACGAATCAATCTTACGAACAGAACAATACCAAAACACAAAGAACGTAACTCGACTAAAATATACCGCAACGCGACACATTACACAGACAAAAAGTAGACTACTGACAAGACTTAAACTCTTGTACCCATGGTTTACTGACCCACACGATTTGGAGATTAGGACGCTGAAGTCGTTGATCAAAAACATCAATCAAATGATCAAGGAGAACTACAGTTTGTCCATTAATTTGTATTGGAACAATAAAATCCAGACAGTTCACTCTAGCGACCCGAGTATATTTCCAGAAATTAACAAAATATTTAGAAGGAATGATCAAAATGACCTTCCGTGTCTTAAGCTCCAGAGAACGACAGAGAACAGAGAACACTTCTGACAGAAGGTAAAGATCCAGAGGACGCCGTCTTGGACGATGACCTGTTTATTGTCAAAGATCCATAGTAGAAATTGGAGGCCGATGGGGCTGCTTCCAGCAAGTGTACAATCCTTGCACTCGCCCAACCACGATCCGGTGAACAAAGCCATGCTCCAACATCGCACTGAATAATGCATATTATCCAGTGCGGTGGAAGACAGCCGTGGTTCATCCTCTCCGGCAAATCGGTCGATAAGTCTTCTGCTAGAGCTCTGCCCAAATGGGCTGAGAACAATAATATCATCCCGTATAATCAATTCGGTTTCAAGGCAGGACATGGCACTACTATTCATGCCGCGTCTAGAGTCTTACCTGATATCCAGTGGAACAAATCCAAAAGTCAGTGTACGGGTGCCTGTCTGGTTGATTTGGAGAAGCCCTTCGACACCGTATGGTTAGAGGGTCTTTATCTAAAGCTGACAAGACTTGGCATAAGTGAACCTCTTTTGTATATGCTTTACGACATGTTAATGGTAGAGTTTGTTGTCAAGAGTGGCAATGTGACTTCTACCACCGTCTTTAATATTAAAAATGGTCGACAGCAGAGAGCGGTTAACTCGCCGATTCTATTCAGCATTTACACCAGAGATTGCGTACGCCGAAGATCTTATTGCGTGCAGAAAAAGTCAATTTTAGTGTACCGATAAATTCAACAGGAGAGACTCCAGAAACACTAATTGAATTAATACGGAAAAATGGATTTTAATGCAAAATTTAATAGAGATAGGTTAATAAATTAATTTCTAAATTTCAAAATGTTCACCGGATTTTTAATACTAAGGTCGCAAAATACTGTTATAAGGACAACCATGTATCTCATAAAAAAAAATTCATATTTATACATGCCTACACTGAAAAAAACTCAAAAATAAATTTCAGTAGTGTTTCTTATCCATTCAATTAATAAACTAATTAGTTTAATTTGGTATAAAAAATTTAAAATATACAATAATAAATATTTTTATATTATTATTTAATATAATGTTCAAATATTTGTAAAACATTTTAAAGCTGTAAGTTTTTCCAATTTAATATTTTTAAATACAAAGCTTGGTTCAGATTATCATTAATATATTTAACAACACTTACCGATTTAGATAAAATGTGTTTCATTTACTTAAAGACAAAAAAAATGCTTATTTTCATATAGGTGTACATGACCTAAAAACATACTTAAATGTTCATAAAAAAAATTGAAAAAAATCATCGAATTATTTTTTATTTTTAAGGTACTCCTAGAGGCAAGAAAATTTTTAAAATTATTAATATTACTGCACAAAATTGGCTACACAGTTCGACCATTCATTATAAAACACACTCTATATTTTTAAAAGTATTTGATGACGGCGATAACGGGCTAGAGATCTTACTTTGAATTATTTTTAGCTCTGACTTTTCTTACATTACTTTTTAGCTAATTGAAGTACTGAACGTTATACATATAGCCAGTTTTAAGATTATTTACATGATTTTATACAATAGGGTGGTCCTTATAAAAGTATTTTTTTATTATTATTAAGCCTTTAAAAAAATAAAATTGCAAAAAAAATTGGCAAAAAAAATTGCGCAAAAAAAATTTACATGGAGCAAAAAATTAGTCGACATTTTTTTTTTAATTTGAGCTTACAAAAATAATAAACCCTCTTCTCTTACTTTTTTTCTCTTCATTTAAGCAATTTAACAGTATATCTACTTATGTATTATTATTTATATGCATTATATTTATTTACATATTTACACATATAGATATGTACTCGTATGTATATAAATAAATAAATAAGAACTTAATTTTTCCATTGTAATAATTTATTAATCCATCCTTAGCTACCGAAATACGATTCTGAAAAAGAATTACTTAGTCAATTTTTTCTTAGCGAAATTTTGCTTAACTTATCATATCTTATCCATCGATAATAAGTCCAAGAAACATAATGTTAGTGCAACAGTAACTGATAATTTTAGTCATTTTTGATAAGCTTATCACTTATCAAATCGAAAATTTAGAACCACTGAATTGATGTTTGGTGCAACACTTATCTGATAAAACAAACTCAATAAAATATTTATCAAATATCTTGTTGGTGCAATAAAAAATTATTAAAATTGATGCTAAGTTGCTAAGTGCTAAATGATAAGTTTTTGGTGCATTTTTAGGTTATTCACGTTCACAAAGTCACGTTCTATTTCACCTGTAAAATACTTACCTATAAAACCAACTGGTACCCCCTTGCCTACAACACCCGCGAATTTTATTTGAGGTGAATAAGAAAAAATTTCTTAATTTTAATATCGGTGTGTTCATGTTAATGGTGGAATAAAACCTAAATGTCAGATTGGACTAAAAAACAATTCATTTAATTTTTACTTGTTTGACAGTGATAATGCCAATAGTTCTAATTTGCCATAGCATTTGAGATTTTTAAAGTAAGTTTTTGTACTCTTTTGTTTTGCCTGAACATTTTATAAATCAATTTTACATTTTCATGTAAACTTAGATGCCACCAATCTTTGGCTTGATCCTTTACTTTTCTCAGAACTTCAAAAACCTAAGTGGTGTTTTGTTTTGAAATATGAATTGGAATAATGAACAAGCTTATGCTGTTTCATAAGAGGTAGGTCTACAAGGAGAGTTACTCTTCATTTCATTATTAATTTTAAATTTAATTGTTTAGGTTCTATACGGTTCATTGGAACAAGTAAATGAAACTCCTGTTAATACTTTCCTTTGTATATATAAACTATAGTACTATCATGGCGAGTTTTTTTTAGGGTTGCACGGATCCTGGTGGTGGCGCTGCAAAACATGAGGTGTAAAATCCGATTTGGGAGTCTTTAAGCGTCGGAAAATGGTGGTAGGAGCAAGAGGAGACTATTTTTTGGATGATTGCATCCAAAAAATCCAAAATCATCCAAAAATATCAATAAATATCCTTTAAAACCTCCATAAGCTCTCCACAAAAAAAAAAAAGAGTAAGGGTTGCCCGCATACTTTAGATGTCGCCCCATTCGACTTCCACCATGAGAGTACTATAGCCTTTATATACAAAGTACTTTCGCATTCAAATATAAATGCAATCGTCAAAAGTCCTAAGCAGATCGTTTCAATCTCAACTTTTGCTGGTATTATGACTGCATTTTGTAATTAACAAAAAGTTCTAAGATTTACCGTTTTTACCAAAATTTTCAATAAATTTGGTAAAGTTAGAAATGTTTTCAATTAAATGTATTCATTTTGCCATTACTGTTAAAATCTATTGAGTTGATTAATTTATTATTATAATATTTTTAAAGAGAAACTTAAGAGAATTATAAAAACCGATGTTTTGTATTTCAAAAATAGAATTAAAAACAAAAGAATTTACAAATATCGATCAAATGTTACTTATTTATGAACTAACAATTAAATATAAAACATATTCTTCTGAAAATATAATAAATATTGCATTATATAATAGTATATGGTTTTTTCTTGAATGGAGTTACATACATGTACATCATCTACTACACAATATATTAGGATATCTAGGAATAGATTTTGCAAGAGTAGCATTTAAATAATTATAAATAAATCTAACTTGTCGCATAAAAAAATAGAATGACGCTCTTTGCGCGTATAACACTTCCATAAAATTGATGTTTTTATATAAAAAGATATAGTTGTTTTAAGATTCCAGTTTATCTTAGCCTGCAGTTTAACCAATGTTTGGCCTTCATTATGGAATTAGAAATATTACGAAAAAGAAACTTTAATGTTCGAATAGAGGAACATCTCCTCTCGTAAAACCTTTGCTTTTTAAGGTGAACATAAAAATTAAAGTCAGGATTTCAAAACATTCGCTTTGAATGGACGTACGTATGGGGTTAGTCCATCCGCAGCAGTCGGAGAAGTTCGAACGACTGGTTTGGTGATGAATGCAAGCTAGCGACTGAACGTAAGAATGTTGCGTACCGAGCAATGCAACAATCTAATCGAATGCGGGGGCGCGAAGATGAATATAAAGAGCTCAGAAGAAATTCGAAGCATGACGCAGTACACACCACGCTGCACTTACTACAAAGACGGAGAGGGAAATCTGATCACCGATCCTCCAAGTATACTGGAGGAATGGGAAGTGTATTTTAATGAATTGCTAAATGGTCAGCTCACTGCAGAAGTAGAGGCTCCACTACTTCAAGAAGAATACCGCATATTACCGCCACCAAGCATAGAAGGGCTATAGCCCGGCTTAAGAAAATTAAAGCCCCGGGAGCCGATGGCATACCAGCCCAATTATTTCATGATATTCTAGTGCACATATGGGAGCAGGAAGAAATGCCAGAAGACTGGCGAAAAGGTAAAATTTGCCCCATACATAAGAAGGGAGATGTGACAACGTGCAGCATTTATAGATGTATCACGCTGTTGAGTACCGCCTATAATATACTCTCCTCTATCCTACAAGAACGGATAGCACATACGCTAAAACCATAATCGGACAATATCAGTGTGGTTTCATTCTAGGCAAATCAACAACTAATCAGATCTTTACCCTTAGGCAGGCAATGGAAAAATGTCTTGAATTTAACATTCCAACATATCATCTGCGTGTATACTTACTTAGCCAGGGTAGAACTTTACAAAGCCATGAGAGAATTTGGCATCCAAAACAAGCGAAGTAAAAATAGCCGGATTGCTATCCAGACCAATCAACATCTTTAATGGACTCCGACAAGGGGATGATTTGGTCTGCCTCCTCTTCAATCTGGCGTTGGAGAAAGCAATCCGTGACTCTGGCACGGCAACAAGAGGGACCATCGTCAACAGGTCCAGCCAGATACTGGCAGAAGACATTGACATCATCGTAAGGACCGAAGAAGCTGTACACGATTCCTTCATCCAGATCGAGCAGGTGGCACAAAATCTGAGGCTGCACATTAGTGAAGGT
Organism: Syrphus vitripennis; assembly: GCA_958431115.1. Taxonomy (NCBI): domain Eukaryota; kingdom Metazoa; phylum Arthropoda; class Insecta; order Diptera; family Syrphidae; genus Syrphus; species Syrphus vitripennis. The sequence continues at coordinate 4,133,620 of OY288111.1, forward strand.
AAAACAGAGTACATGGTGGCGTCGAATGCGAGAAGAACAGTTGGTCAAACAATAAAGGTAGCGGAGCACGAATTTGAAGTGGTGCAATCCTTTAAATACTTTGAGTCAATAGTAGCAGATCATAATATAGGAGAAGAAATACGCGGGCACAACTATGGTCTGTCAAAGCTCTTCAAATCCAGAAATCTCACCATCTCAGTACTCACGTATGGATCCGAGACTTGGGTGCTAAGCAAAAGACACTCCGACCTCTAAGCCGCTTTCGAGAGAAAAGTCTTAAGGAGAGTTGTTCGCCTCATTTGTGAGGAAGGACGATTCCGGAGACGGTACAATCATGAATTGTACGCAATCTACCTTGAAGCAGACATAGTGACAAAAATTAAGCTCGGTAGACTGCGGTGGGCAGAGCACCTAACTCGCATGAGCGAAGAGGAACCGGCTCGGAAAGTCCTTTGTCGTACATTCTATGGTAGACGGCAGCGTGGACGTGGTAGACCATGCTTGCGCTGGAGAGATGGCGTAGACCAGGACGTCCGAAGCCTTGGGATGCGCAATTGGATGAAGTCGGCTCGAGACTGAGATAGGTGGAGAGACTTGTTGAAGGAGGCCAGGACCGGACCCCGGTTGTCGAGCCAATGATGATGATGATGGCATCGGCTGGTAAACATTGAGCTGCATCTATACGCCCACTTACTCGCAGCAATTTATCTTGACCCAAATGAGGTGATAGCTGGTATATTTTACTTGTTCTTGGTACTTGAATTTCTTGCTTCAAATAGTGTATTTCTTCGACAAAGGCTTCACGTTGTGTTTGATAACAAAAGAATTTTTCGGCTGACACAATCTCTTATCTCTGAGGCAGTAAGTTGGTTTCGGCGAATGAGAAGCTCGATGTGCAGCTTTTCGGTTTGATCTTTTTAATCGAGCGAACTTCTTCTTCAAGAAGTGTCTCTGGAACTCTAGACTCAGAACAATTTGGCCATTGCGCTTGAGGACGATTTAAAAAATCAGGTCCCGTCTACGATCGGCTATTCATGATGAACATAATTGGATTGGTAGCTCAAGTGGCGTCATCTGCTACGTTCAGATCTGTTGGCTACCAATTCCACTCTTTCGGCTCCGATGCGTCTAGTATTTCAGCTATTCTGTGGGCAACGAATGGTTATATCTTCGGTGAGACGATCGACTACACGAGAAATGGCAATGTTGTGATTCTCTCGCATTGTTGTTTGCAAACGGCTTCCGAGGACAGCTGCTTGTAACTCTAGACGTGTGATCGAGAGCATCCTCTTAGGTGTTTTGGCAGAAACGAAGGCTACATCTAATTCCCATCTTCCAGGTTTTTTGAAGAAGTATTTTGGAGAAAATTGAGAAATCTGCCAAAAATCCGTACGGATCGAAGAATCCCATAATGATGCCAAACATATCTCTTTTTGTTGGCGGTCTCAACAAATCTAATACTTCTCCAGATATGCCATGAAATTTGAGTTGAAACCGAAAGGTGTCATTTTATACGTTTCAGTACACTCCCAGAACATTCTCTTGGCCTTTATCTGGCTCCAGGTTGACTTGACTAGACATGTTGTGTGGTTCAACCTTTCTTGGACTCCAGTACCTAATGTTGTAAACAAAATTACGAATCATTAAACGGCGTGGATTCTGTTGACCTCCACACTGATTCGCTCTGCATGATTTTAGAAACTGCATACGTATTCATCCACGTAATTGTTATTTATAGTAGTCTCAACCACTCCTGGTGACTCTAGCTGAAAACTTTGGGCATTAAGATTTTGATGCATTCGGCAGCGCAGGACGAACAAGTAGCATCAAATATCATCGATGATATGTCTCCGTATCTCTGTTTCTCCGTATCTTCACCTTTAAGAACATCTCTTTGATATCACCGACAACTCCAATAATACCTTGGCAAAACTTGAAAAGTATTAAGGTAGCGGTTTGGCTTGCGTCTAGCGATCCCTGGAAAATTTTGCACTTTCGAAAGTTGGGCTTTTATAAGCAGGCCTGGTCGACCAAAACGGAACGAAAGCGAAGTTATAATATTATCAACGTTATTCAGATGAATTAATAAGGAAGCAATTGATGCATCTCTGGCTTCTTCTTGTAGGCACATCTGCAAACGAATCGATTGCCGAATAGCAAAAATTCGTGGTTGTTTCCTCACACACCTTTCCATTTCCATACACCTTTCCCTTTCCATCCTAACCTATCCTTCACGCCCGCGCTGTGTTAAAACATATAAAGGGTACACCAAAAATCCCCTTGAGCGCGCGCAAATTATAAAAAGAAAAAAAAAATGGCTCGGAAAAGTGGCCAGTCTTCTGGTTTTCCTGGAAACTCATTCAACTTTCTATACGGCTGATGAGGAACTACGGTTCCATTATGGCTGTTGCATAAGACGACGTTGGGTTGCTTGCAGATGACTGCTTCGTTGTCCTCACATTTGCATAGGCAGTTCTTAAATCAACCTGTCTGGCTTCAACTTGGCGGTCTATAGTTTTCCGCATACCTTGTGTTTCTGTTTGATTAACACTTGCCTCGTCCCGGATCTGATCGACTGATGTTTTAACGGCGTTTATTTGTTCTAACCGAACATTTTAAACTTGATTTTCTGCAGGCGACTGTTCGTTCGCCATATCTGCTGCTGCTGATGGCTCTGATGACTGTATCGCAGCGACGGGATACTTTTAGTTTTTCTTTCACTCCTGCGAAGTGGACTCGGCAAACGCTTCTCATTCAAACAAAGCAATTAGTTGACCACTGAAAATTAAGACTCGGACAACAATTTCTATTTCAGGTGATGTAATTTTCTTAATTACGTACGCATTTTCTGAAGTTCTAACCAAAAGCTGCAGCAACAATAAATTAAGGCAAAAAATAATTCCTTTTTTGGGAGTGGTGGCAATGGGAAAACAAAAATCTCTTCAATGCGATATCCAGACAGCACAAAATTGGATTGCAATCCTCAACGGCAACTGTACCACAGCAACGAAAGGTAATGTAAATTGTTGTCTGGATAATGCTCTACTTGGAGTTTTTTTTTGTTATAGGCAAAAAATGGCGGCGACACCGACCAAGAAGTATGAATTCCTAGAATTTCAAAAACGTTGTAATGGCCTTGGAATAAAATAAAAATCATAACAAAAAAAACTTGTATTTTAATAGTTTTAGATTAAATAAATAGTTCTAGATGATTTAAATGATAGTTTTTGATTGTTTAAAATTTTTTTAAACTCCGTTGGTCAGCTGCGTGCGATTCTTCGAGGCAAAAAATTAAGTGACAAAATGAAGAAAGATACAAAGGAAGAATGTAGAAGCAAACTTAACGTTGTCCCTTTCAAATAGTATCTTTTGTATACTGCTCTTCTCTCGTTCAGGTGCTCAATGATCTTGACGATGTTCCGACGTTAATTTATTGTGACGACATTCAGAGTATGCCCGGTGTGTTCAGACTCTGTTCAGAGCTCTATTCTGAACTAATAGAGAAAAACGCCCTTTGTTTTAACTTGCTCTTACATTTCTATGGTCCTCCGCTCGAAGACTTCCGGAACTCCTTGGGCCTAAGAGCAAACCATATCATACCTCATAGTTGTCGGTCGATGCAAATCTCTTGAAGAATCCCGATATTTAACCATTCTGATTCGTTTACTCTGGATTGCATCTGTGGTTTGTTTACCCAAAATAACGGCCATCCAATACCCGTTCATGCTGTGTGACATCAGCTTGATTGAACTGTAGCTGACGCAATTTCCTGTATAATCAATTTGGTGTTGCCATTTTGTTGTTATACTTCTATTTTTTAAATACTTGTTTTTATAAAATACACCATAACCACCAACTTTTTAGATAACATAAGTCTTCATCACTGTTGAAGGGTGGGCCCAAAATATCAATTACTGTCCGCTGACAAACGGCCTAGTTGATCCCCAGTCATATATCTCACAAGGTTTGATTCTGGATTGCAATGATTTCATTGTGTTTATATTTCATGTGTCTAACAAAATGGTTTTTTAATTTCAATAGAATGCTTCAATGCTCAATTTTTGCACGATGTGTTTAATTAACTCCCAAAAATGACTTGCTAACAAAATATTTCATTCGAATTCTATACCTTTTCCTAGTTGGCATATACATTATACATATACTTATATATCTTATACCCCACTGCTGATATCTATCTGCAAAACTCAATTGCCTATAGTTTAAATCTTTGAAATATTCTACTAAAAATTTCAAGTACCTACGCAATTCATTTTTTTTTTAAATTAGAGTATACATTTCGGTGTTCTAAAAAGGTTATTGTCACGTGCCTGTGTGCAGCAGTCTTCTTGAGGGTAGCGCACGTGTGCACCGTGGAAAAGAATACAAAACGCAAAAAAAAAAATAAATAAAACAAAGATAGGACGCTCACATTTTTATTGCAGTGAAACACAAGAGTGGCAAATAAAGTGGGCAAAAGCCAACCGCAACAATGAGGCTGTTAAGGGCAAATGAAGAGTGGTGTAACGGACTTTTCATTTTTACTTTCCTCTCGTATACATAATATATGTACCTACGTAATTAAATATTTTTTGACATACGAGGCAACGAATTTGCATTTATTTTTCAAATATGTATGATGACGTTTACGTTAGGTTTCTGGCACTTGCATTATTGAAACTGACGAACGATGAATTTTGACAAGTGAAAAAAATAGCTGCTCTTTTCATTGTTCTTTTTCTTGCTGAATAACTGAAAAAAAACAGACTTAACTGCAATCGTAGGGTCGATAATATAATCAGCGAGAATTGTAAGAGATTGCAATCTTTTTGGAATTCAATCTTGGTGACTTCAAATATGTAATTTTAAGTCGCTTCAATTAAAAGATTGCAATCTTCTGAAAGTGCAATCTTTAATGTCTTCAATTAAAAGATTACAATTATCCACCCTTTTTTGAGAGTGCGACTTCAAACCTTACTTTAAAAATAATGAATTTGCAATTTACAATTATTTGCATTCTTTCTAATTTTTTTTTTTTTTGAATTGGTGAGAGCTTGATGTAGTGACTAATAACGGATCATTCATTTTTTTTATTCAGCTAAACTTATTGTGGTATAGCGTTGTCCAGCGATATTTTTGGTGGAGGCTTTAAAATAAACACACCTAATATCACATATTGGATGGGTATAGATATTCATACTTCACACAGAAGCCACAAGTGCTCCCCGACAAAGAAGATAAAAGCTTTCCAGCCGCCTATTGTCTTTTGTGAAGATGTCGTCTATCGTATCGTTCAACCCAAAAGATATAGCTTGCTTGGTACTGCATATGCATCTGCAATTGCAAGACCGTAAATCCAAATCGAAAGGTTTTAAATAACATCACACCATCAGGTATAACAATAATGCATCAGACTCAGAGGACAAATAAAAAGACCGGTCATCATCAGAGAGGAAGAAGTGTCTCCGATGCTTGTTGAAACAATTGGTAGGTATACTCGATGTCAAGTTCATGTTGCATGGTCAAACCAATAGATCTTTTCTATCAAAATAGTTGCCGCACGTCATAGTAGCAGCGACGCAAAAGGGTGGTTGGTTCTGATTCCGATGGTTCTGGTTCTCTCTCTATCTCTTTGGATAGTTAAATAGTTATGGGTATCTCTACATATTTGATAAACAAGTGTAGGGGAATTTGTGGTTTCAATGTTAGCTCAAGGTCAACAAGGTAATTTGTTTGAATTGGTTCTTTGTATTTGGGCAGGCACCTTTGCCCTTAAATGTCATCGTGTTTAAGTTGACAAATGGAGCATTTGCGTTCTTTGGCAACTTGCTGTTTTTTTTTTTTTATGATATGTCACCACTCTACCTGAGAAGATGCTGTCTAGCGGAAACATGGAGTAAGTAGTATGTTTTTATATGATTAGTGGCTACTGGAGGCATTTACATTGCATTTCCACATCAGTTAACTCGCAATTAACTTTGTTGGACTATATGGATTATTGCGTGTAGTTCGCCTCATGGATTCATCAATTGTGTGTCAATAATTGCACTTTGGAAACAAAATTTTTAAGTACTTAATTAAAAAAAAGGCAGATTCTCCACAGTAGTAAAGAAGAGGAGTACGGGTGTGATTGAAGAAAATTTGATGGAGTGAATCAGCGTAGGGTAGATAAAGTTCCCGCCACTGCTGTCACCATCTGTAATAAAACAAATTACCCCTAAGCGATTTCGGCGCCTTGGACGCTTGGACGTCTTCGTTGTCTTGGTTGTATTTGTCGTCAAGAGCGTTTTTCGGGAGGACTTGGTTGTCTCTTGGAGGTCTTGATCGTCTGGGGTGCCTTGGACGTTTTTGTTGCTTCGGACCAATTCGGTGACTTTGTTGTTTTGGGTGTTTTGTTACCACCTGCTTTTTGAGCGACTTCGTTGTCATTTTCGACGTCTTCGGTGTCTTCAGCGTTTCTGCGTTTTTGACGCCTTTGGCGTCTTGGGTATCCTGAACGTCTTCCACGTCTTCGTTGTCCTGGGCATCTTTTTTTGTCTTGGAGTTTTCGTTGTCTTGGGCGTCTTTTTCAGAATTCCAGAATTTTTCTAAGGCTAGCACTAATCATTATAAACTATAAATCAAATAAATTTGTTTGTTTAATTTTCGAATTTTGGGGGTTTCTGGCACCTAAACCTTTTCAGAATTCAAACATTTTTCTCTATAAAGATAGTTCAAAAAAGCTAAAACGCTGGCCCTTAGACTAGTGCGACCCAGACTTGCATTTTATGTTTAACTATGTCAGGCGCAGGTGGACCATGATACATATGAGCCAACGAAGAAGACGACACGTAGGTATAGGTATGAAGATAACTAAGATAAATGTAAGTATCATTAAAAAATATTGACTTGAATTCACTTTGAGCATTTCAAGTATCTACCATAACCATAACCCACGAGCCACAACATCAGAACATTTAAATTTGTTTGTATTTATTATTTTAATATTTTCACAGTATTTTTTAGTAATAAAAATGTAAATAATGATCATGGTTTAAAAGCAAATTCACTCCACATTTTAATAGATACACCTTCTTCAATTACATAGAAAAAAAGAAATCAAACCGCGCAAGCATCCAATTAAAATCAAAACGCAACACTAAATCATTTATCGTTATTTAACCAATTTTAATCCAAGTGAGTGAAATATAAAACTCATCATCATCTGCCTACCATAATCCCCCTACAAGTCTCTTTTGGTATGAGATGTGCAGGAGCTTGTTTGTTAAAGAATAAAGTTGACTTATTTTTTTCATTTACGTGAAAAAAATTATCGCAAATGTGCGGAAGATTTTGCTTTATCATACGGAAAAAGGCTTTCACATTTATTATCCTTGCAGAGTCATCGTCGTTTGGCTTTGGATGCTGCTACTGATGCCACCACGACGGAGTCATTTCATCTCTTAGTCATATGTAGATGCGGCGTGGCGTTATCATATAAACAGGCGAAACAAGTGAAGTCACAAATTCGACACTCACCTAACCTAACAATTATACAAAGGAACCAAATTGTACTCAGCCTTGATACATCTGCTGCTATTCGCGATGTGGTATCAGTTTGTACTAACCTTTTATCGTAGGCTTTCACTTCTTTTCTGCTTGGTTGTTAAAATTCTTCAAAACGTTTTATTTAAGCCGATCGATGCGATGTTATATCATATTGAAATTTCTTGCAAATTTCACAATTTACTGTGAATACGAAATAGTCGAGGAACGATAGCGATAGCATTTGATTCAAGAACCCGATTTCGTTTTTGATTTAGGAAATTGAAGTTTGAAAAAAGTTAACAATTCAAAAGTCGACATGCTCTCAAAAGGAACATTTCTAAAAATTGAAAAACTAAAAAATTTGAAAATATGTTTTGTAAGGTTTGTTTTTAAAATAATTTATATTGACAAAAAAAGAGTACTGTAAACCCCACTTGTAAATTTTATTTCTATGAAAATGTTCAACATCTTTTTTCCATTTAAAAAAAAAATTATTATTTTTGCAGAAACATGGCAGCACTGAAAATGACTTTAAAAATTGGTCCTAATCCAGACATATCTTTTGACCTATACTTTTTGCATACATTTTAAGCGTTAACTTTCCAGGCATGAATAATCAAAATCAAAAAATTCGAAAAATGCAGACATATCATTTTTGATCAAGGCTTGAATAACAAACACCTTACTTTCTGAAAATTCCTTAAAAAAATTGTTATTCGATATTTAAATAAATGTTTGTATTAACGTGGCAGCACTGAAAATAATTTTACACTATCATTTGATCTATATCATTTTCTTTTTAGGCCACGCATTTGAATTCCATGCAAACGAGTATTTTTTTTTTTGAAAACTAAGAAAAATATTTTAATAGATAGGTACCTAAACTTACAAATAATTTTTTTATTTATTAAAAATAAGTGCTTTTTTGTGACTAGAAACGGGTTTCACAGAAATTTTTCAACTTCGACCTACTTTTACTACCCCATTAGTTCATGAAAAAGATATGAGGGATGATTTTTTGAGTTAAGACGCTTTTAAAATTAAGAGCGCTCGGTGAATAACAGCCTCAATCTAATCATACATATTTTATATATGCTTTTTTTTTGAATATCAAGTTTTCCTTAGCGCAAAAAATATTTCGGAATAATTAAAAAAACCCTTTAATTATTTCAGATTTTTATTTTTGCGCTATTATTTTGTCGTCGTATGGCCGCCGCCGCGGGCCGGAGGTTGTAGTTTCTTATGGAAGTAGGTACATGCGATTTTTATTTCATGTCAAATATCTAGATGTTTTTTGTAAAGAAATAATTCATGGTATTTTTTTACATTTAGTTGCAAGCATCGATTTTATGCAAAAAAGTTTTTGGATTTTTAAGTTATTTTTTCGAGTAGGTACCTATATTGTACAATGTACGTGGTTAGATACCTATGTATATTATAAATCTGAAACATGAAAAAATCCCATGCATTTCCCAAAAGACTCTTCAAAGGCCATCCGTGCGGCGCCGCGCCGCCTGGCGTCAAAATAAAAATTGCCAAAAAAAGGGAATTTTGAAATAACTTTGGACTAAAATGAGCAGCATTTGAAAATGTTGGGAAGTAAACAGAATGTTTTCAAACAAAGCTCTTTGTCACTTCATTATTCTTTTCTTTAATGTTTCAATAGAGTGGTGATTCGGAAAAAATAATTTATAAGTATGAGTACTTCTGATTGCTTTCAAAAGCGATGGCTATTCTAAAATATGCCACAAAAACTCTTCACTTAAATTAAGGGATCTTGGATTAGATGACAGAGGATATGCTCAGAGGTAAATTTGTATTTACCTTGTCACACGAAAAAAAAACATCGAACATCCCCCCATATTATAATTCACTGTCGGAATTATTATTTTGAACGAAACCTTAAAAAAATAAAACAAAGTCTAAAACGATTTTACTGCTAGAACCCTAATGGGTATAATATTTTGGCCGGATGCATATTTATAGCCTGGAGAACAAGAACAGTGCTTTTGACAGATTGCTTAAAACATTTTTGAAAGCATGAGAGGAATTAAAAAAGAAAGAAATAAAGAAAGTTACGATACACGCATAAATTGACTCAGCGGGACAAAGAAAATTAAGAAAAGAAAAAAATTTAAGAAAGCAGCTTTGACTTTGTTTTATTTTTCCTTTTTTTGCAGCAAAGCAAACACCATCAATAATGAAGATATACAGGGCCGGATTTATCCTCTGAAGCGCCCCTGGGCAAAATAATTAACCCGCCCCGAATACCCTTAGATAGGGTTACCACAAGACCTGGTTTTCGAAGACATGCCCTATAGTCTTTTGGAACTTGAAAAATAGGAAACCACATGAGTTAGAGAGAGACCCCAATATTTTGACTTGGTTTTTCGATTTGGGAATCTGGTAACCCTACCTAAGAAAACCTTTTTCACCAGCAGCAAGCAACTTGGTAACTCACTTCAAACTTACTAATGATTTAATAATATGAACTGTAAAACCAATGAATTGTAATTGATGTATTTAAAAAATACACCTCGAATTGAACTATAATATTTTATTGAAGCATACGTACACGTTATGAATATCAGAAGATAAAGAAGGTAAAATTTTACTTACACTTATATAAATTACAGGGATATATTTATTTCGAGTATTTCAAAAAAAGTTGTTGCTTCCTATGGATAATAAATCTGAATTCGAAACATTTTTTCAGATATAGGTACATAAACAAATTGAAAGTGTCAAAATAAAATAACAGTACAATATTATTAGATTTAATGATTCAGAAACATTTGCGTCTTGTTTTTTTAGTAGCGAAATCTGTGATTAAATCTTTAAAATGCAAGGAGAGAAGTGTTTCAGATTCAATACAAAGCAAAGCTAAACTATTGAGTCGATTTTTTGTCATTTTGGAGCGAAGATAATTCTTTATCCTTTTTAAACGAGAAAAAGATCTTTCGGCGCTACAATTGGATACGGCCATAGTGGCAAACATTTGATATGCAATCTCCACGTTCGGAAAAAAGCGCTCTAATATAATAATATAGAAATTCGTGGTCATTTAAAATTTTTATACCTCACGTTTCATTTTCTCTTGAAAATTTATCGATTTTTCAAGGATAACATTAAAAAAAAAATGTTGTGTCTCATTTTCGGCGCCTCTCTTGAGGCGGCGCCCTGGGCAGCTGCCCATGTTGCCCCTGTGTAAATCCGCCGCTGAAGATATACCTACTTCAAACAGGAATCAATAAATCAGTATACCTGCAGTTTCATCTTAACAGTTAATTTGCCCTCCTTCTTAACAATTTGACAAATATAAAAGAACAGAATGAAAAGAAAGTGAAATTAAAAACCTTCTTTGGATCTGCAAGGATGAGTTAAAAAAAAAGATTAGTGCAGGGAGTTTACAATTAATTTTATGGTGCGTTGGGGCCAAACCAATGTGAAACCGATGTGAAATAGTCGTGAAGACGAAAACACAATAACAACAACATGTTGTCAATCATAGCAACGTTTTTTTTTGGCATCAGTTTGGGAAAGTTTAAATCCGAGGTCAGGTTTGACTTCAGTTTTCGATAGGGTATTGGTACATGAATAAAACAACATTTTGCAAAACTGAATCTGCCATTATACAATAGCTGCGATTTTGTTTTTAGTGGTCATTTTGATTTTTTCTTATGACTCGTTATACTTACTACAAACTACAAACCTAGGCAACAACAACAGCAAATGAAAAATTGCACTTCTATACAAACTAGGTACCTAGATGTCGAGAATTCTATAGGTATCTTAAATACTTAGTTTTTTTTTATAAAATTTGAAATTTTGCGAAAACTCTTATTTGTGCTATTTTCTTCTCAAAAAATTGCTCTAACAACCGAAAAGAAAACCAAGAAAACTCGCATATTTGCACCTTTTGCACCTTTTGCATTGAAAATAAATTTTGAGTACGCCATTTTCGATTTTCAAACAAAAAAATTGTGCTGTAATGTCCTCTCCTTGTGCTAACATATTCCATAAATATTTTTTAAGGCGTCAAAAGACTGTACAAGTTAGATCCCGACTAGAAATTTTTTTCTGAGACCTATTGGGCCCTCATTGGGTTGCCCTATAGGGACCACAAATAGGGATGTCACGCAAAGCCCTGTGGGGCCCTAATTGGGCAATCCCATTCGTGCCCCAACGGGAAAATCCCAAGATGGTCCCAATAAGGTAATCTAGAAGTGGCCCCATTAAGGGTGTCCCAACTCGAGCCCTAAGAGAAATATTTTGATATAAAAATTTACAAATAACTGAATCAATTAAATACTAAAAGTACACAATTAAATTATTTTAAAAGTACTTACGTTTTTCTATTACTAGCCATTGGTAAATGTTTATAATAAAAATATAATAATAATCTAAAACACTAAAACTGTTTAATAAAAAACAAGCACTCGATAATTAAAAAGAACCTGTCGTAACTTGTCACCGCGTTTTCTCGATTGTCAACTTAATTCTTTTTTCCGCTTGGTGTCGCACTATTGATACATATTCATATACATATACACATAGATATATTAAGGCGCCGCAGTTCTTTGAACTAATATAGATGTATACTAACACAGTGTGTATAACAACCGACTTGATAAATGTAATATAATAAGAGACCTCTTTTGAGTATTGCGATACTTACGCTTATCTACGCATGCGCAAATACTGGATTTTTTTCTAAATAAGATACTTGATAAAAATCATTCATACATTTTGTTAGTAGTCTGCCAGAAATAATTTTGAGACTTCTAAGTGTGGTCGGACACAAAGTATAACGCAAAAAAAATGACTAAAAATTTTTATTTTTACTTTGGGTTTGCCGACTTAGGTCCCACTCAGATCCCAATTGGGAAAAATTGACTAAAAATTTTTATTTTTACTTTGGGTTTTCCCACTTAGGTCCCACTCAGATCCCAATTGGGAAAAATTAACTAAAAATTTTTATTTTTACGGTGGGGTTTCCCGAATGGGGGCTAATTGGGGCCTTCTTGGGATTTCCCTATTGGGCGTACCTCTTCGGGACCCAATTAGGTCCAGATGTATAGGCTGGGTTATCCCCAAGTCATTTCTAGTCGGGATATTTTGAAATTTCGCAAATTTGCAAAAAATGACAATAAATGGGTATTTACGGCACAAAGAAGCACGTGTTGATACCCTACTATGCACTTTTGTGTGTTGTTATAAATAGAAAATGGCGGTGCAATGTGTAATATGCAAGTTTGCAAATTGAAAAAAAAAATTGAGGGACATGGAAGTACAACTTTTATTTCTTTTTTTTTTTGAAAATGGAAAATGACGAGATTTAACCTCTTTTTGTAGGTACACCTGAATCACCCTACGAATTTCAACTTGAAATTATATTTTCCATGTGATCCAGAAAAAAATGTCATTAAACATGGTTGACACTTCCTACTTTCTTACGCTGAAACTTCCTATCGTCACTAAAGTATTATGAATTCTTATTTTTCTCTGAAAGCTAATTTGCGATACTTCTAGACGTGATGGAAACACTATCTAAGCGTCAATTATACGTACATACCTTCATAAAAATAATGTAACGATTAAGCCTAAAATAGAAAAAACACGATGCTATCTTTGCTCGAAATAACTTTGGATCATATGTTTTGTAAGTTTGATTATGTCCGCGTAGTGTATGTAGAGCCATAAAATAATAATAGAAACAGAGTTTCCCGCTGAGACTAATCATAACTTCGATTTGACATCAACATCACCCCCCGAAAAAAGAAGAAAAAAAAAACCACCCACAGCACAACAGGCGAGAGGCGAGTAATAATAATAAAAAAAGATCAACATGCTGAATTGTTATACTTTCCACAATATCCACTCTCGTCCTCACAAAAAAAAAAAATGAAAACAAATAAAATAAAGAAAACTGGGGTGGATTAGTGGGATTACGTTCGGCAAATACATACTCACTCCCTTCCGCAAAACATGTAACAAGCCATGAAAACTTTGTATACATAAAGCAAGAGGCGGAAGAGGCTATATCTGACCGCACCGCACGTACAATACAAAATACCAAATAACTTATAGTCTTACATCTCCACGAGATCCAAACAAAATAACAAAATAAGCACCTGAAGGAAATGTAGCAGTATGTCTCTCCTCGTATACAAGGCCGATTAATGTCGAATGCAGTCCTTCATCAAAATATTGCCACCATAACTGTACATAGTTAAGTAGTTATTTGAGAGCGTGTCTCGGAAATAATAAAACAAATTTCGACACACACCACACCTACGACAACCTACACTACCTGCTCGCAGAAGCCAGAACCATTAAACCCTTTTTTGAATTCAACGTTTTATCCCGGTTAGAGTTATTAGCAGTGTGACCATGCGTGTTTTTAAGGTAAAAATAAAAATAACAAAGAATTTTTTTAAAAAAAGATTTATAAAGTCAATACCACATTATGTTGAATTGCTTTTACCAAAGTTTTTCTTTTTTTGTCAGTAGGTAGCCGAGTAAAATTAGGCAAAAAAATGCCAAACTTCGTCTTCGACTTTATGTTGACATCTCAAGCAAATCCTAAAAATTATCCTAATTTTGAACAGGGGCGCAACTTTTAAGGAGAGGGAAGGGAGTGGAAGGGGTTAAAATAATTTTTTTTTTTTTGAAATTTACGCGAAAAATATACTTACACCTTTTTTTAAATTCGTCCAGTGTGTGCAAACAAAAACTGCAGGTGGTAACCGTAACACACATGCTCATGCATGCAGCATGCCCTTATTCCATTTGAAATTGTAAAGTAATGTTGAATGTCATTTATAATTCAAAAAATAATTTCGCATAAGTAAAAATGGATTCATATAAATCTTTAGTTTATCGTACCTATGAATACCTATTTCTTTTGTTGACCAATGTTCCTGAAAAAAGAAACCCAAAATGTATTACTTTCTATTTGTATTTCTATTTTTGTTTTTTATTTTTATTTTTTAATCAATATTCAATTCGTGTTTCTGTTTTAATGGTTTATTCGGAAAATCGGTTTACACCCCAATCAATGGCCAGTTTGTTCACAGGCGTTTATATCTGCGCAATTTAATAACCCATGATTAAACATTTGTGGCAATCAGCAAGAATTTCTTTTGTTTCCATTTTAAAGTTTATCTGTCAGCTTAGATGTCAAAAGAATTTTTTGTTTATGTTTTTATGTCCTTTTGAATGACCTCGGGAAACTACGACAGGCCTCCCAGTTTTGCATTGCCACTCCTGTTGTCAAATTACTCTCATAAGTACTTTACTGTAAATTTTCCAATATACCTATCCACCAATACATCATGTCACTATATCCTCGAGCAGGAAATCAAAGTCTGTAATAAAGAGAAGAGGAGTCAAGACGCTTCTCTGTAGAACACTTACTCTTCAGTGATTCTCTTCGGGGCATTTTATCTTTGTTTTAACTTGCTTACCTATACATTAGTCTACGATTCAAATCAAATGCTTTTTATCACTGATTTTTAATATTAAACCATCAATGGAAAGCGAAAGGTCCACATTCCACCGCTATCCATAGTTTAGTAGGGTTTTATATGAACGAATAATACAACATTGGCAGAATGGACACCGATAAAATTTAGTATTTTGACTTTGAATGATTCTCGAGGCTATGTTCATAGTGTATGATCATCCTGTGAATAACTATGACTATTGAACCCTGATATTTCAATAAATTTCAAACAATAATCTAATTTTAATTGCTAATTAATTAGTATTTCGTTACAAATGTTATCTTAAATGCCTATATATTCACACTTTTCTATGAAAAAAATTGGATTTGAAAATTTTTGAATTTTCAGAGCTAATTTGGGTTTTGAACAACAACTACCTATAATCTGTTGAATTTCGCAAAATGCTATCCCTGTTTAAGGCCCTGTTTAAGGGTACCATAGCTCAATTAAAAAAAAAAACTCGATTTTGCAGATCCGTTTTTTTTTTTTTGAAGTTACCAACTACATACCTACTACCTACTTAATATGAAATCAAATAAATAACCACATTAGCCGGATTAACAGGATTGGGAATATCCGTTATTTTGACAAATTTTGAGCAATAAAAATTAAAATGCCCATTCTTTCCGACAGTATTTTGACAGCCATCTTCCAAAATTTGCCAAAATAATCGCAACTTGCGCCAGTCGTGAAGATTGGATATTATGTAGGTATTTGATTCCTCATATATAGAAAGGTACAAAATATATAAAATGCTCATTTACAAACATTTTTCTTCATATAAGTAAATAAACTTCTTCAAATAAATATAAAACAACATACTCACGACGGGTTTATAAAGAACCACGCGTAATTTGCTGAGTCTGAATTTACTTTACCTATTCTCAACCTGTCAATCTGGTCTCGATAGTGCGATATACCTATCTATAGTATATATAGTAAGAGGAACGAAAACGGTTCATTTAGAACACGCAAATCTTCTTCGGAAGAAAATAAAACAAAAACCAGATTTTTTGTCCAATATAATTACCTACAAGAATGAAAACATACCCATATGTCATAATCTTAAGAGCACAGCGCAGCGAGATTAAAAGTTGGAGGTTACATCCCAAGTTTCAACATTCAGACAACACGAACAAATGCGTAAAATAGGTAGGTATACCTTCTTTTTTTTCTTCATACTTTACACTAGGTATACACTTTATATTTAATTTCGACTCCAGATCTTCGCGTCTATTATCAGCGTTCTCTCGCATCATCTCATCATCATAATCTTCAAATGATGTTCCTCACTCGCCCTGCACCACGCACCATTAGATTATCATCATCATAAGCGGTTCAAAGTCCTCTAAAATTTAATAGTCAAACTATCTAGGTGCGTATACGCCGCGCTATGCCAAAACGCTTCGCACAGCCCTCCCGGGCGTGCTGTTCTATGACTCCAACGCGCCGACTATATCGCCGAAGGCGTATGGATAGAAGACGAAGACGACGACCGACAACGCGACAGACACACGCAGAATGAAGAAGATGACTTTACGACAAATATCTGGGGGGATATGCATGCATCCGCGTTTTGCATATCTTGCATTTCGCATATGTTAATCAAAAATAAACTAGGCCATTGATGTGCTACGCTCTGCCCTGATCTGCTATACTCCGTAGCCCGCGTGTCTTCTATGTCATCCCATAATCAACACACACAAAAGCCAAGAAAAAAAGAAGATAAAAAAGAGCTAACACAAATCCGAGAGAGGAGAGGAACAAGCAAGATCCTTAGCTAAATTGTAACCGCGTGCAACAAGTTCTGAAAACACCATTTGCTAGGCTCTGATGCATATCATTTGCAGCAGGGCACCTGTTCCCTGGATTTCCGGTTGCCCGGTTCAATTTAAAGTTCTCAATTTAAAAATAAAAAAAAGAACACTCATCACAGCCAGGGCTACCCTCCAGCAGTTTTATAAAATTATCCTAGACTTGTACATATTTTAAAAACAAACCAAAAAAATGGATTAATTAATATGATTTGTACGACGATTTCACTGCAGCCGAAATCAGGCAATTTCGCAAATAATGAATAAAGCGTTTCATTAAAAAATGAGCTAATTTCGTTTGACAACTCGTTGTTGTTTTATATGCTATATGTTTCATTAAGTAATTTCAAATTTATAAGGCTGGCTTTTAATTGCAACCAAAGAAATTATATATGCCTGAATGCGTTCATTATTTGCAAATTTGAATTTTTATGTATACCAAGGAAGTTATTTGGTTCTAAAAGTTAGTGTGCTAGAAATTAAGTGTCTATTCTTATTTCACAGCGTAGCCTTAGATGGAGTCAGGTACCTACATAGGTAGGTACCGCGTTTCACACGGGTTATTCACGCGTAACGCACTCCCTACTAATGCGTGCATAACACTTTACGTACAACTAATATTTAAAACCAAACAAATACTTTGGTTTTCAAATATTTAAAACCAACCAAATACCTATACCTATTTTGTTTTTCAAATAAGTAAAATTACTTTATGCTTTTTAATTTAAAACCTAATGCTCTTTTTGCTGTACGACTTTTTTTATCACGTCGTAAGGTAGCACTGACGAAGATGATGATGATTCTCAATGCTCTAGGTACAACCACTATACTCTTATAGCTCTCAGCAAGGTGTACGTTAGATGAACGACATTCAACTTCCTTATCCCCTCTTATCTCTCCAACCACTATAAAAGCCCATAGCGATAACCCATCATACATTGCGCGTAAATTAGTCTGATTTCCCTGTCCGGTTGTCGTATATCTGCTTCCTGGGAGCCACGATCACATTAGCTGAAAAGTCGCTTTGGTCGTATAGTTTCAAGTTTCAACACATCCAATATCCACTTACACTACCCAGGGCTTGATTAAGGCCTCTGTTCTCCTAATCTGTTTTTTTTTGCTGATTGTTATTTCTTCGGGGAATACTATGAGTACCTAGTATAATTATGTACCTACATATTTTCCAAAAACAAAGTCTAACTAGAAACATATCCTTCGAAATGTTTGGAACCTGCTAATGATCTGCCAAGGAAGGGTGCGAAACATTGCGTCACATGATTTAAGCCACTACAAAAATAAATTGATATAACGGAATTTTTAGGCAAACACCGTATTTCTTCTATAATAATAAACTTTTTAATAAAAGTTTTCGGTACCTGTAAATAGTTGGTAAGGCCCAGTGACAATTCCTTGGTTCAAATATCCACAACAAATGAGACCAATGTAGCTGTGATGTAAAAGATGTACTTAAAACTTTTACAATTGCACCGAAAAAAAAACAATGGGAATAAAAAACCAAATCATTAAACGTGCAGTGGGGAAAATGATTTTTCACCATAAAATTTGACCCATGGCATTGTATCATTATATGTAAACTTTTCCAAAATCTTTTACCTTTAAAACGTACGAGTATTTCTATTCGCCTTACCTATATATAATATATTTGAAATTAAAAAAAAAAAAAACAACATTTAATAATATTAACTAATGTTTTTTTTAAAATATTTTTAAGTTCTGTTTAAGCTTTCGGAGCGAAATGTTTGTAGAAGCCTCAATCAAAATACGCAATTTTCTGTGTACAGTTTATTAGCAGAATCCCCAAATTTTGAAGGATGCTTCGTTCCTCGTTATAGGTACCATATTGAATTTTTCATTTAATACTCACAGGGTGAAAAAAAACTTTTCCCATGGAAAAAAGGTCCAACAGGAAAATATGGCAACAAAATTTATAAGAACAATGACCTCAATTAAGTGACGGGTAGTGTATCTATGCTGAAAAATTTTGACAACAGCGCAAATATACAAAATAATAAAAAAAAAATAATGATTTAAATAATGCAGTTTATATGATTGGATTTTAAAATTTGAAAAGATTTGCGCTTTGTGGGAATTACTCTATAGGATTGAGATGAAAAATTGAATGATTGTTATCTATGCCTGATTGACGTCATAGGTACCTATGTAAAGATATAGCTTCATGAACTAGGTAGGTACTCTATCATTTTCATCATCAAATAAAAATAAATAAAAAAATTATGGTTATTTAAAACCCCTATGCAAAGTTAGGGTAGGTACCTACCTACTTTTAAGGACTCGCTTAAGACGTCAAAATAAAGCGCTAAATCAAAATTTAGCTTGGTTTGCGCATTATTTTGTCTAATTTTCCTGGGCCGTAAAATTTTTAAAAAAGCATTTTGTATTTTTAAAGATATTTTGAAGGCAACTTGAAAATTATTTGCGTTAAAAAAAAAATGAATGCAAAATAAAAATAATTTGCATTCACTGAACTTTTGCATTCATTTTGAAATACCTAGGTACCTAAAAAGAATGCAAAAAGTGCAATCCCTAAGTAAAAGAGTGCTGATTTCATAGTTTGTAGTCGCAGTCTTACCTATAAAAAGAATAATTGAATGCAAACTTTTAATTAAAGTGAACTAAAGAATGCATTCCCAAAAGATTGCAATCTTTTAAAACTCTGATACCTACGCACACTCGCTACTCATTAACCATAATGCAATTCAGATGCGATTCGTTAAGTTTCGTTGACAACTCCAGCTGTATAGGTAGTTCTGTTTCTTTATCCTGTCGTAAAATGCATGAACTGGTCAATTTCCTACACAATTTCGTTAAGATTGAGGGGATTTAAAATTCAACTCGATGTAGGTACCTACCTACCTATGTGGGAAATTGTACAATTTCGAAGACATTTTTGGGAAAATCATCCTACATTTAGCATTTTCGTCAATTATCTGATAAATTCGAAATAACAGCAAATTTATTAACTCAAAGAAACAGGTATACTTACCTACCTACCTATAAGTAAAGTCCTGTTTCCTTACCCTATCGAAAGAACTATACCTAGTTCCTACCTACCTACGAACTCGACTAAAATCACAATTCCGCTTAAATTGCGTTGAATTTTAGGTATAGGTAGATACCTAGGTAGGTACCTACCTAGATATGAAACAAACAATTAAGAAAAGAGGTTGATAGGTAGGTCACAAAACTCCCAATAAGAAAGACAACATGTTCCAATTTTTTGATTCGTTAAATTCGCACTTTAAAGCACTCAAAAAAATCTATACATGTACCTACCTAACCTACATACCTACCTACCTATAGGTACCTATAGAAATAAAACAAACATAGGTAAGTTGGTAGGTACCTACCTACCTAAGGAAAAAAAAATTTTAAAAATTAAAAACACCAAACTACACTAACTAGGTAGGTAGGTACCAGCTGAATGTTTAACTCGTGCCAACTACCGCCCCCAATTTAGCCCACAATTTAATTCTACAAAAAAAAAGAGATAAGTAAAAAAAAGAGAACCGTTTACCCAGCAAATAACAATGCAATTATAGGTATCATTGTTATGCTCAATGCCGTTAATCGTTACCCGAATACAACTTCATAGCAACCGCCAATCCGTACACAAAAAATAATGTACACTTCTTGCAAATATGATGGAGCATACAATCCAAGAGTGTTTCTCTCTCATTCTCGCTCTAGTGGCTCTCTCCCACTTTCTATCTCTATCTCCCTCTCACCCTTTTCTCCTTGTTCTTCTGCTCACATCACACATAACAATACATCCGTTCTTAAAATATTAACCTTTTAAACTTACAGATAGACAGAGAGCAACATACCCAGTATCGTCATCAGCAGCTTCAGTTTTCAGCATAGCAAAGAAGTCTTCCGCAAGCCAACAGAGAAACAGAAGAATAAACAATAAAACCATCTAAGCAAAAATCAACAACAACAAAATTCATTGTGTTGCGTTCGTACAAAACTTTTGGATTCAAATTCTATCCACACACCATCACAACCGCCAATCATTGTAAGTTCTCATTTTGTTCAAGTTAAGTGGGGGTGGTAAATATTTTGTCCTTGTCCTTGTTGTTTTTTTGTTTTTGGCGCCAATTGTTATTTTTAAAATTTCATACGAGAAAAGGATGTTCGGCTGGGTTCCGGTAAGTTTTTGTGAATGAAAATTCTTTCAAAGCAGAAACTCAATTCTGTTTTCTGTTTTTTTTTTTTCGTTTGGTAGGCAGATTAATACAGAAAAAGAGATGAAGTGCGGATAACGGATTGAAGGCGAAAGATACCTAATAATATGAATGAACAGACGGTAAGTTAAATCAAAACTGGGATTAGTGAAACCAAAACAATTAATGAGAAGAACTTTTTTGTATTTTATGCTAGGTACCTATTTGTATATTTAGATTTTAATTTGTTGGAATATTAGAGTAGGCACGTGAAAATTCTCTTCCTTTATCTTTTCATTCCTTCGCCTCCGCTATCACCTACTAAAATTTCTCTCTTTCTCCTTTGCAATCTCAAAAAAAGAAATATATATATAGGTATAACAATTGAAGAGCGCCACCAAATATCATTTGCATACCTACCTACCAACTAAGAAACATATAAGAACACAACAAAAATTCATTCAGTGGGAGTGGAAATACAAATTTGGAGGCGTTCCAAGAAAACACACAAACATCGGTATACTATTTATCCCTTCCACACTTTTGAACAAATATATCCGTTTCCAAAAACCCAAAAACATCTCATTGGTGAAAACTGTGAGTAGGAAAATACGATACTCTTCGCGCAGAGAGAAAGAGAGAGAGAGAGAGAGAGAGAGAGAGAGAGAGAGAGAGAGAGAGAGAGAGAAAGAGCGCGTGTGTGTGTTTCTCTGCTCTTTGGTGTAACTGAGCGCAATCTAGCAACCAACAGAAGTGAACTCGAACGAACATTAATTGTGTGGTATGCCTTTGGCTATGTGCGAAAAATGATGGACCAAATATTATAATGAACTCCATGTAGCAAATGCAGAAGTTAATGAAATGAAGTCTCTGGAGTTCATTCTGGTGCACCTGCTCACATTATTCGCTCATTTGCGTCGGGCGCCTTGTTTCTTAACCAGGGTCGTATTTAAAGAGGGTAAAGAAGTTCAATATTTGACGATAACGTACATAGGTACCTAGGTTTGATGTAAAATAATTAGATATGATGAAAACGGGGGACGGATATATGGCCGCAGCGTAAAATAGGGTCGCAATCGAAAAATTTAATAAGGCCGCGATTGAAAAATTAAATTAGGACGCGCGCGCGGTCTTATTTCATTTTTATAAATAAAATTAGTCCGCGCGATTCAATAAAACTGTTTGGCAAGAGTACGATAACTCAGGCGACAAAGTTGAATGACGGATTTGTATAGAACAGTTAAAAACAAGCATTTTTTCTATCTCCCTCCGTTTAGGCGGTAGGGGCAATTTAAAAAATATGTACTTTAAAGGGAAAAAAATGAATTAAAAAATAACGGTAATACTTAAAATTAAGTATAATACGTCTTTTAAGGCCAACATTCTATTCTATTAGCCAGTTTTTAAATCAAATTAAAACTAGGTATGCATAGTTTTTGAAAAATTTAATTTTAAACTCAAAATTTGAGTAAAAAATAGGTAAAAAAAATTTTTAATTTCAATATTTCAAAACCATAAGTTTATAAATAATTTTTTTTTAATAATTTGTTGCTTTTATTAATTGTCAATTAAAAACTGAAAATTAGATGATTTTATGCCTTTTAGTTTTTGAGAAGGGGGCCAGATAGACCCCTCCTCCCATAATAAAAAATGCTTGTTTTGGACCCCTCTACAAAAAACCGTTATCAATTTTCGGCGCCCAAGTTATCGTACTCTCCCCAAAATATTTTCTTTAAATAAATTTTATCTGTCAAACTCCATTTTTTATTTTTGCACAAAACAATAACAATGAAATTGTTTTGCGTGAAAAATTCCCAGTGAATAAAAATTTCTTTACTTCGGGTTGGTTCACACTTCGGTAAACATTTTTCGGTTGACATTTGGGACGAAATATTCGATTTACGTCAAAAATAATAGTAGTTAGTAGTAGTATTCTAATATATTATAGATAGTTCTCCCAAAAACAACATGACTAAAGTTCTATAGCCCAATGGGTAGTGAGTATTTTTACCCCCTTTATAAAAAAAAAAACGAGTTCACAGCCCTGATTGCTTCTGGGTGCTCTCAATCTCTCTCTAGAGATTGAGAAAGAAATTCCAATTCCATCACATTAAAAAATCAAAACAAATCAACAAGAATGCCCTCCTCCCCATCTCTCCCTTTGTCGTAGACCAAGTGGCAAACAGCAAGTGCCGAACCAACCAACAGGCCACAGCAACAGCCAAGAGCCAACCAACCAACCAACAAAAACTGACGCATGTCAAATGCATAGCCGAACGCGAATCGACCTTCATACAACAACAAAAAAGTCCCTCTCTCTTCGATTTGAATTTCTGTCCACCACAGCGAGAGAGTAGAAGATTAGTCTTCAACATCACGGCACGCAGCAGAAGCATCCATTGACAGCAGACAACTACGATTGAGGCTGAGGTAGCACCACCAGCATCATCAGATTCATAACCAAGAGCACTACAGCCACCACCAGCACCAACAACGAGCACGAGCAGCATGCAGCATCATCATTCACTATTAAACTGTTAGTCTGTCATTGTAACTGTGACTCTGTTGCTTAGTTTAGAAAAAAAAGGTATTTTGAGAGATGAGAGTTTTAGCTTGAGTTTGAATTGAGGAGTTGAGAAAGATTTGCGATTTTATTGAGATTTTAGAATTCAGATGAGGTTGATAGCGATGAGAGTTCATCGGCCGGTGTATTTTATTCATCTCCCTTTGGAACTCGACAGTCAGCATGGCATACAACTATATGCATGCATCGCCATCGCTTCTTCGATATGTGTGATCATCGTCGTGATATCGCCATCGTCATTGTCGAATAGTAGCACTTGGACCGCGTTGCGCAGAGGTTGTTAATAAGGCTGTTACACCAATTTGTTTATTTTTTCGTTTAACTTAAATTTTCAGGATTTTTGTTCGCCTATAACAACAGTAGTTTTACGTGAGCATAAAATGTGTTGTTTGTTATTTTGTGTGTACATTAAAAATCTCGCCGTGGCAAGGACGATCACATAAGCCAATGGGGAAAAAGACAATTGACAGATTCCATTTTCAGTAATTAACGATAAAGTCAAAGTCAAGTCAACCCATCAAAACCGTAATTATTTGTAGTACCTACCTACCTATTTATTTTTTTGTTTTCTTAATAATTCGCTATTCTTGCTGCTGTTGTTGTTTCTGTGCGTACCTACATACCTTCCTTATCTATTGTTGCTGTTGTCTTTGTTGTTGTTGTTGCTGTTGTAACAACAACAACACGTCCGGATGAGCGATGCTGTAAAAGAGTGTTAAAGCATTGATGAGATTTCATTCGCGGATGATGAGAACCGTCGAGAACGTCGCCGTGTCGTCGTGCTCATAAACGGATAAATAAAAAAACAAAAAGAGAGAAGTGTGAACTCTGTTGTTTTGTGCACTTTGCAAAAAAGGGCAATATTCAACAAAACAAAATTCCATTGCTTATTTTCATTAAAATTCCATCATATGGTGATGATATAGTGATAGTAGTGCGTTGTTCGTTGGCTTTTCTTATTATCTTATTATTATCAAATTCAATAAAAAAAATATACTTTGAAACCTCAAATTAAAAAAAAAATTCTGCCAATGAAGAAAAAAAACAAAAGTTTCAAAAAAAAAGTTTCTTAAAGTGCGTGTTTAAGTTGTTGTCATAAAGTTTGTTCAAACAAGTCGTTCAAATATCGCTAAATATAAAGGAAAAATACCTAGGTACCTACCTATATTAATTTAATCAAAATTCAATTTGTGATTCCTTAGGAATAATACCTACCTACACCTCTTCTATACAAAAAAAGTAAGGAAACATAAATTCGAGTGTTTTCGTGTTCGGGTTTCGGGGTTCGTGTTTCTTGTTTTTTTTTTTGTTTTTGTTCGGAAAGATCCCGGAAGATGCTGAACATAAATATTACGAATATTTCTATTATTTCCATAAGTGTTGTTTTAAATGGAATATCATCAATAGCAAATTGCATCTATTTTAAGTGTCACCTTTTAATATTCTTATAGGTACTTACCTACCTATCTACATTACTTACCTTTACCAAAATAAAAATTAATAAACATCCGTATGGAAATTACTTTAACGGTATGTATAAAGTTTATACCTTAAAGTGTACGTTTAAGTGTTGTTTACATTGGATTCTTAAGACTGATGTTTGACTTGTTTAATTGTAATAAGCAATAAAACACCAACTAACTTTATAACATTATGGCTCTTTTGGTAACTAGAAATTTTCACAAACTTGGTTTTTTTTCGTACAGCAAAATTATGAAAAAATTTGTATACCTACAAATAATTCGTTAACAAACACAATTGAAATCAAAAGGTTTAATAATCGGCTATGGCCCAGGCTTCAACGTTTTTAAAACGACGCGACGTCCTTTGTGTACCTATCAAATGTCGCGTCGTTTTAAGACTTAAAAGTCTTTTTTTTTTTTTTGGAAATCTTTTCAGTGCAGCCGGCCATGAATCTTGCGAGTTATGCTTTATTTCAACCGCTATGTTAAGAGGTGCATTTTTAAAGAAAATAATTTTCAATACCTACTCCGTTCCAGCTCTCCACTTCAGGGTGATTAAAATAATTTCATTTAAAATTACAATAAAAGTTTGAAGAGTGTGCGGTTTATTTCATGTGAACAAATAGATCAGTGGAACCTTTTTACCAATTATGAAAAGTAAAAATAGTAAAATAGCGTCAAATCCGTTTCGAGCCAAAAATGCGTTACGGCAAGTAAGTCACACTTTGACACTTTGACACTTTCTTCTATGAGAAATCCTACATAATATGCAAATTAATATTAGGTTTAAATTCGACGGATAAAACTCCGTAAGGTGTGTTAGTTCAAGTTTTATTTTTTAATACCAAAACTACCTAGGTACCTATAAACCGAATTGTATATTTTAATTTCCCAACTTTATTTACAACAAGTTTGTATAGAGTAAAGAAGGGTCGTGATGATTTGACCAATGCAGGAGGAATTGACATCACTTTTGAATTTCGTTTGACACCCGGCTGTAAAAAAAAATTAAAAAAGGAGAAACCGAAATGAAATTTCTTTCCAGTGAACCAAACTGTATTTCGGAGCTGCTTGGTTTGGAGAATCTTTAAATGTACAAATAATTGCATTAAAAATGGTTAATTTTATTAGAACATAAATTTACGAATGATTCATAAATTTCCATGAGAATGAAAGACATGCAGTCTTTGAACGCATCCCATCAGTAGGTTAATCATTTTTTCATATAGGTTTTTATATAAATTAAATTTATAATTTAAATTACGAAAACAAAAAGATTAGACTGTCGTCCAAACATATGACATTTTCGCGTTTTGGCTTGGTGTTAATAGCGTAATACTTCTGGAAAATAAATGTGCCATACCAAAAAACAGAAACAAAGTTTGCAACTTGAAAATTGCTGATTAATTTTCTGTTTTTAAGCATTTATCAAACTTGGAAACTAAGTTCATTATTAATCGCAAAATAAAATGTCGCCCAACTTTATCCAACGATTTATACAATAATGCTTAGTATATGAAAACTATAGTACTCTCATGGTGGAAGTCGAATGGGGCGACATCTAATGTATGCCGGCAACCCTTACTCTTTTTTTTTAGCGGAGAGCTTATGGAGGTTTTAAATGATATTTATTGATATTTTTTGGATGCAATAATCCAAAAAATAGTCTCCTCTTGCTCCTACCACCAATTTTCGACGCTTAAAGACTCACCAAATCGAATTTTACACCTCACATTTTGCAGCGCCACCACCAGGATCCGGGCAACCCTAAAAAAAACTCGCCATGAGAGTACTATAGTTTTCATATACAAAGAATAATGTCACTGACGTTTATAGATGTCAAAAAAGGGAACGAACCTTTATAGGGATGTTGTACCAGCTTTATGCTGTGTTTTGTCTAAGATAGTATTTTTGACGTGACGGATTTGTGGGCTTCTAGGTATAGGCATTATATGCTTAAAGTGATTACTTGATTGCCTAAATAAAATAAAAACTTTTAAATTAAAATTGACTTTCCAAACGTAAACAAAAACAAAAAATTACACTTTTTCTTATATTTCAACTTTTTACACTCAAGAACAAATAGATGGAAAAATTAAAAGTCCTTTATTGCAAAATAAAAATAAAATATTGTTTTAGTGATTTTTTCATGTGGAGTTTATTTTTGTTTTAAGTAAAAAACCTTCGATATCCATGCATAGATATGATTGAAAAATACCGACGGAAAATGATGGGTGAATTTTCTTTGAATTGTTTATTTGTAGGACACACAAAATTAATTCTCTTGTTAGCCTGCAAATTCAGTTGACGTTTAATTTAAAATCAATGGAAAGTAACAGCTGTAGTTTGTGTCCAAATAGGAGTAAAAGTAATTAGTTGCGTCAAGTCAGTTATAGTTGTTTTGAACTAAAAAAAAACTATCTATGCAGGAGAGAAAAAATTATATTCGCAAAAAAATAAATAAATTATGTAGTTTGACATTTTTATTTCACCACAAAGCAATGGCAGCGGCGTTGTTTTGCGCTAAAAAATTGGGTTGGCTCACAGTTCAATAAAAAAATTTAAACTTCAAAAACGTATAAAAAAAGGTACTTACATGTAATTTTTTTCTTGTTCGTTGTGAAACTCTGGACTAGGCTTTAAGTAAAACTTGAGTTTTAGGATGCAACTGACTGCAAAAACAGTCCCTTCTTCCTTATATGAACCAAATTTCATACGAGCGAAAATTCAACACGAATAGAAAGGAGATGACGCAAAAATGTATGGGGCTTGGGGCATGAGCGTGCAGGAGCAAGAGTGGTACCAAAAGAAAGGTAATTACTTGTACATCAAAACTGTGAAGTTTTAGGAAAATCGTAGGTGGGGATTTCGAGATTTTCACGTTTGAAGTTCATTGATCAGATGCACATTTTGTGCATATATCATAGAAACCGTAATAGACACACGCATATGTGTTTTTTTTTTGTTTTTGAAATATTCAATAAAACTCTATAAGCTTTGAGACCTAACGGTGAAAAAAGATGATGTCACTTAAGATTTTTCCGAAATTACTAATTTAAAAAAAAAATTAGTTTCAAAGCTTAATTATTGAATATTTCAAAAACTAAAAATCGTAGGCTCATGATTTAAACAGTATTTGAAAGGTTGAAAACACACCTTTTATTTGATACCAAAAACATATGCGTGCGTCTAACGGTTTCTATGATATGTGCACAAAAATTGCATCTGATCAATGAACTTCAAACGTGAAAATCTCGAAATCCCCACCTACGATTTTCCGAAAAACTTCACAGTTTTGATGTACAAGTATATACCTTTCTTTTGGTACTCACTTGTCCATGTACGCTTATGGCCCAAAAGTGCGTCATCTCCTTTCTCTTTTCAGAAGAAGAACTTTCATTTCTTATTATGAAGTTTGACAGACTTTGGACTGAAACTGGTAAAAATTGGCAAAAATAGCAACTCATCTATTCTCAGGAGATGTGTAAACGATCTTGCAATCGTCGCTAAACTGCCACTTCAATGCTTTTTGTAATAGACAATTTGTTCAGTTAAAAGTTTTAAGTGGAAACGGTTAGCAGATTTTACTGTTGTAACTATAGTGTCATAGAAATCAACACGACGCGACGCGACGCACGCGACGACTTTAATGGCTGGATTGAGTTGAAGTTTATTGCCAAAAACCCTTACTTTATTTTTGAAGAGTTGGTTCCATAGACTTTTGCATTTGCTTGGCTACTTTCATATGGCTGTTAATAGAGCAAAAAAAATCACCGATTGGATAAACACCTTTGCCTTGAAATTTCTCGAGGCATCAACTATTCCCGAATAGCTATGCATCACCCGAGATATATTTATAGGTTCTTGTTACTAATAGTTTGCAAAGAAACTCCATTTTCTTTCCAAGATGATGTCGATGAACACGCAATTAATATAGATATGATCTAGAAGAAAGTGATTCATGCAACTTTGCATTTAATATTGACTCGTTTTCAATACAATTCTATATGCCTATACATAAGGATCTATCATCTGGCACTTATAACAGAACTTTGGACGAAAATTGGTGGAAGATGGCAGTTTTGGCATGTAAACTAAAAAAAACGTGTTGAATTGCAAAAGAAAAACGTGTTCCAGTAAGAAATGGTTGAAAAGTGACACGATTGAAATGTGGGAATTTATAAATGTATGTAGGTGCAACTTGACAATTGTCAAAATCTGTCCCATAAATAATTAGGTAATTTTATGAAACTGTCGGAAAATATGAATCATAATTTATTGTCAAGATGTGGTAAAGAATCGTCCATAATAATTTTCACGGAATCCATTTTCTTTGATATATTTGTATATATGTACAATTTTTTAAGATATTGGAAAAAGTATACAAGTTACAATTTTTCTCAGATTTTTTAAATGTATACCAATATTTTCTTAAAAAATTAAAAAAAAAAAAATCTAAAAGAAACTTAATTGTCAAAATTGAAGAAAATCGGCAATTTCTACTTTATTACGTTTAGAGCAAGTGTTAAGAAAAAATACATACCTACCTACATAGATCTAAAAATTAATGGAAAATGAACCACAAAATCGAGAGCTCAGGATTTTAATACCCTTTTTGGGACACACACCCGATCACGCGACTCCGTCGATCCGCTTAGGGTATGTTAAGTCGCCAGGCAGGCGCCAATGCTAACAGTTTTTTGATTAAAAGTACCTTAACTGGTTACCTTCGCCAAATTTCAGTTCGATTCATAGCATTTTTGGTCATATGAAATCATGAGAATAAACAAGTACCGACCTAAATGCATATAAAAAACTGAATGGAAAAATCAAATTGATATGCAGCTTTTTGAACAAAATTACGTTTGAAATAAAAATTCATAACTCTTCACAATATTTTTTGGCCCTCTAAAAAACTTTTTGGATGAAAATAAATGAAAACAAAAATATTGTTGAAAATTTTTTGGTCCAAAAAATATTTTTGCCATATAATTATGTCCAAAAATATTTTTGTCAAATGTCCAAAAATAACTGGCCAAATTGAAATCATATTATACTATCCCTCTTAAGATGGAGTTCTAACAAGAACTAAGAATATTTCCCGAACCAACAGTTCCTTAAATACTTTCATTTTTGTATAAAAATGAAATAAAATATAATACTTTTTAATAGTACATAAAATGGTATTAAAAATCCCGACAAATATTTCTAAAAATAATTGTCGGCGGGATTTTCATTTTTATTTTTATCGGGATTTCGTGATTCGGGCTTTCGTTGGTCACCCATTTTCAAGCACATTTTTGTTTTACTGTTGCGAGTGGCAAGGTGAAGACAATTATTTTTTTTAGTTCGTTTTTAAATAAAAACTTAAGAATTTTTCGAGTAATATTGCATACTTTTAATAAATTATTCCAACTTTACTTCTGCAAAAATTAAATTAAAATTAATTACTTAACCCTCAAGGGGGGGGGGGGGAATTGGACCCGAACCCCCCCCCCCCCGTAAATCCACCTATGCCTGAAGTGTTTGATGATGAAAATAAAAAAAAATTAACCTGTGCATTCCCCAGGAGGGCAGTGAGGAGCCCTGCAGAGGCAACATCGAACAGATCTACGAGTAATAGGTCTGAACATTATAATAGAATCGATGAATGTAAAAACAGTATAAGTGCTATTAGATAAAAATTAGAGATTTATTTTTTTGTACGTAAATATTTTGTGTAATAAAAAAATATACTAGTTTTTAGCAATGAGAAACTTTGACGGATATCAAGTTATAACAGTTTGGCGCTAATATACTGTACTGTTCTTACACTCACCGATTCAATTGTGCCCTAAACTCTGATAAATGACAAATGACTTAAAATGTCTGATAAATGATAGATGACTTAAAATTTTGATCTTATAACAGCACGTTTTACAGTTCGCCGTTGTCCACAATTATTTTTTCCTTTTATTGCTACTTGCATATTTCTATATTGTATTTAGTAGAATGCAATTCCAAATTCTTACAAGCTTTCTAAATAATTTTAACATAATATCAAATTAAGAAAAGTTGTACCTGATGCCTCTGTGTTTCAATGCCGATGTTGGTGTACAAGCATTTTCGCATCAATCAAACTGTGTTCTAATTAAGAAATTATGCCTATATCTATACTGTTTACATATGTAGCATTTTTTGCTATACTCGTTGTTGGAGGATACAGATTGACTAGAAATTTTTAATTACGACGAGATTTATCCCAAATTTATAAAACATGAACTTTCTTAATTTCTTTTTTAGAGAAATGTGAAAAAAAAAACAAATACATATTAAATAAAACTTGTTCCATTATATATCTTGTTGATCTATTTGCACTTTTTATAGGTAGAGTAGTTTTTTTTTAAATCTTTCAAGAATCAAGCTAGACATATGACGAGGCAAAATACTCCGTGCGATGCGTTTTGCTTATTTTTGTAGGTTTGATTAGTTTAACATATGACGCACTAAGAAAAAAAATCATATTGACAAAAAAAGGCAGAAATTTTTTTAAGTTTAACCGCTATTTTTTATTGAAAAGCTAGGTAATTATATTTTTTTCCCACTTCATCTAGGCACACAACTCTTGCACTCTAAAAAACAAATAAATTGAAATATGTAGGTACCTACTTACTAGCGGATTGACACCCTTTAAAGAATGACATTTGACGCTTTCGATTTGACAAGAAAACGATAGGGACATTCACCAAAATGCCTGTGTGCCAAAGTGAGAACTTCGCCGTTTGTTTGTAGCTTATTATGAATTTTTCGAAAGATTGCTTTTTTTGTCCTCATTGGCCCATCTTCTTTGCCTCCGTCTCAAATGCTGAAAAACACGCCACTGACTGTCATCACACTGTGTTGTTCCAATCGGGTATTTGAAAGATTGTGCCTCTTGTGTTGACGTAGGATTTTTGATGAATGGCTTAAGGTTAAGACGCTCAAACAATACGAAATAGAGGATTCTTCTACGTAGCTTGCGTAATTCAGAGGGTCTGCTTTCTCGAGACCGGAAAAATCCCCTACCATATTTTGCAGACATTTGGAGAGGTGTGTTCTACAAAACAAGCTTTGTTTGTTTTGACAATCTATTACTTTCAAGAAAATTTCAATGAGATGAATTTCTTCCCATGGGAAATCTTCAAAATCCAAGAAACTTCAAAGAGATTTAATGGTGTACAGTTTCCATCCAACTTACTCTGGATTAAGTTATATGTTAACACGTATCATAATGATTGATATCTACAAGTGAACGATCACAACTAATTTTTGTTAGAGTTTGATAAAAGGTAGATAAACAGGGTGTTCGGTAATTCGTTAACCATAGTTTGGGATGTGATTCTTGGTCATATTCTAAGAAAAAAAAAAAAAAAATACACTGAGCCTGACTCATGTTAAGTTCAATTTCTCTGAGGTACTAATGGTAGGGACCTCATTTGAAACTTTTTTTTTTAGTAGAAATACTATCCCTTAAAACTACGTTTAAATTGAGCTGATATTTTTATATTTTTAGGGTTGCCAGATATTCAATTTCAAATGGTGTTCAATTTTTAACGAATTATCGGACACCCTTTATATGTCACACGTTAAAATTATTTATTATTGAATTTCAGTTCTTTCCTCTATGTAAAAGATCTTTTATGTACATGATGCTGAATAAAAAGAGATGCTTAGACTTGTTTCGTTAAAAAAAATCTATAATAATTATTCATATGCATACCCTCTACATTGTCTAGGTATTCTTTTGCTTCCATTCAATTCTATATCACATAAGTTGCTAAACATATTACAAAAGGCATAAAGAATAAAACTCCGCAATTGCCCCGCACATTTATATCTTGCTGGGATTTCCTACATAAAAGAGTACATTATATATCTCTAAGCCTCACGTAAATTTTACGTGATCCAACAGACAATACAACCAATAATTATTTATAATAATAATGAAAAAGCTCTTGCTCTCTATTTCTATTTCTGTGTCTCTGCTGCATCTCCACCCCTCCTCCCAAAAGTATCCGATTGTTCGTCATCATTTTATAGAAGACCTCATTTACACCATTGTTCACGTATTAGGATGTATTGTATAAGGATTCATTTGCCACATCATCATCATCGTTGTCGTTCTGGTTGCCATTTGTCCTTGAGACTTCAGGAATAAATAAAATCCTAAAACATTTACACATAACACTACGTATTAGTTGATTAAGGTCGTTTAGTAGTATATATTGCTTATCGTAGATAACCATGCACGAGTTAACTCTTGGAACGTGTGAATTAAAAAAAAGATTGTTTAGTTTTTTCGCTGGATCTTTTTGACAGATTCGTGTTCATGCATGTAGCTTAATATATCAATATGTATATCTCAATCTCAAAGTCCTCACTTTGGCCAAATGACTGTCATAAGTAAAAAATTTGACGTTTGTGATTTACTTATTATGAATCCTCACTAGCGCGCTAGCAGATTCGTAAGGTTTCTTATTTTTAAGAAATTCACAAATTTCAAAGTCTTAACATTCCTTAAATGACTCATAAGGATCTTTAAAGACAACGAAATAAAACGTTATTTTCTGGGGCTTTTTACCCAAAATTTATAAAAAAAAACATATTGCTGCTTAGAATAGAAACAGACCCTGTATTGTCAAAAATGTCGTGTTTCTCTTTTAGCTTAAAGCGTTCACAGCTTCAATTTGACTGTTACCAGTCGAATTTTTTTTCTGAACACCGTTTGTTTTAATAAATATGATCTAAAATCATGAATAAATATAAACCATCTTATAGTGTTCATATATGCGTTTCGCCCCGATGTAACCGTCAAATATTTCTTCAACAAAGTCTATAGCATATATGAACACTATAAGCTGGTTTATATTTATTCATAATTTTAAATCATAATTCTTAAAAATGGAAGCGTTCAGACTCTGTTTAGAGCTTTATTCTGAACTTATATAATGAAAAAAAAACACCCCTTGGCTTTATGACTTCTTAGTGCTCATGGAAGAGAAAAAAATTTACAAAACTTTGAAATTATAAAATTCTCTATCGAATTTTTTTTTTGGCATAAATAAATATCAATCAAATGATTCGCAGTGTTCTCAGCTACACAGCTAGAGAGCTTTCTGTTTAAGATTATAAAAGGTATTTTGTTATGTTTTCACGATTCACTTCATATTCATCGCTTCTTCACGTTTCCTTTTATTCTTTTGCTAAGATTGTTATATTCTCGCTCGACTTCATCATCATACAGAAAATAAGATGAAAAGATAACTCGGCGTATTTGAATTCCCTTAGCAAAAAAGAAAAACAAAAAAAAGGTGTTGAAGGGATTTTGATTAAATATACGAAAATAATTCGAAATTAAGGACACTTACACGTACATACGTTGGCAGGCATTGCCAACTACCTACCTACCCTATCTAACCTAATCACAACAAATCTATCATCAAATTCTTGACATAATCGGTTATGAAAATCACTGCGTAAAAATGCTTGTAAGGGTACATTATTTTCCATTCATCTGTTCTGTCAAATTTGCAATTGAATCCGGATATCCGGAATACGACCACGACTATACTATTGCGATCATACAACAACGTACAGGGGTATTTTTAGTTTATTTTAAGCCTCACCAAAAGAGAAGACAGCGCAGCGCAGCACAGGACATCGTGCACCATATCGTGCAGAGGCGCAAGCAGAGGCAGCATTTTGTTGTGATTTCCAGAAAAAAAAAAAACATAAAAAGTCAAGTGATTTTTCTTTCGCCTTCTCTGGGTATGTGGTGTATAGCGTTGTAGAGATAGATACCTTACACGCTGCTGGCAATGAACTGAACTGATTTATTGATGCATGGCATCGGCATAGTACGCATAAATTCTAAAAAAAAAATATAAAAACCCGATTTTAACAGAAACCCTCATAGAAACAAAAAAAAAACATATGTGCGAAACATGGTGTTTTGTAAGTGTAGTGTTTTGTAGAGTGCATCGTTTAATAACATGTTCCTTTATGAATATATAAACCTACCTGCATTTAAGGATGTACAATAGAAAGATTAAACAAAACAATAATTCAAAAAATAACAACAACTAAAAAATGTCAAGGGTATCAATTTACCAATAGAGTGCTGATCTTTATAAAAAACACTGCCTATTTGAAAAGAGACGTTCTGTTTTAATTTGGAGAATTTTCAAGATAAAACGGATGAATTTCAAAATAATACAAAAAAAAATATTTTCAGCACTGAACTCGCTGTGAAGCATAGTTCTAGTTTCTTTGATTTGGGTACTAAATTGTCATTGGGCCAAAGTGAAGACATTTACGTTTCTGATTCGCTTATTGTGAATCATAAAAAGTCATTGTGCCAAAGTAGGGACTTTGACATTTGCTTGTAGCTTATTCTGATTTTTTTTAAAAGTTTTTTTTTCTGACCGGGTTATAAATTTGAGATGTCGAAACTGAAATCAGCACGAATCATATTATGGTAAACGATAAACCAATAATTTCTTTTTTTTTGACTTTCGTTGAGTTTCAATAAGTTTTGCTTTCCTTTCGGGAGTGAAAAGTGCACCTCTACTAACTAAAACTGACATTTGAGTGAAATTAGAACAAAGAAAAGAGAAGGATGATGCATTTTACAATATGGTTGACTTTTCCACTTGACTGTTAGGAAAGTTACTTCCGACAGCTTTCGCCTATTATGGTTAGCCCTTTTTGCAAAACGCAAAGAAATCCAAAGCGAATGTGTAATGTCCCAATCCCAAAATATTGCAATTAGAGTTGAATTAAATATGCAATCTTTCTAATGTAGAAAGTTGAATTGTCTATAGGTACTTAGGTAACAATTAAATCAAAATTTCCCTGTCACAAATATCAAATAACTTTTTTTTTATTTTCTTCTTATTTCAGATCGGACACTAACATCACTAATTTGTTTTCCATTGCGGATCTTCATGCCAATATATATTTAAATAAATAGTAAACAAGCAACAACATTTAATAAGAAATTAAGTGTGAATATTATTTATGTGCCATTTTCGTATAGTCGGAATAATAACATCACTAGTCAGACCAGTGCATTTAACTGAAAAATAAAATATTTAATAATTCATGCAACAAAAAAAAGTAATTCATAAGTTAATAAATTCGAATAAATAAATATATTCTCTAAGAATCATTCAAGTCAAAAATTAAATAAAAAAATGAATAAATCACGTAAAAAATTAAAAACATAAAAATAACAAGCGACAACCCAGTGTTTATAAAAAAAAAGAAATAGTAATATATTTATTTTTTTAAATAAAAAATATAAACAAATTGTTGTTAAGAAGAAAAATTTAATTTTTATGTTGTATCTTGTGGAAACGGGCTTGGATTTAAGGTAAGATTGTATATTTTTTTTTGTTATACATTTATATCCTTTTTGAATAACTGAACATGTTTGCTGTAAAATAGAAACTTATTAACTAGAACAGCAATTGTTATACATTTTGATATTTTCCTAAAACGTACAATTATTTATTGATTTTCAATTAAATAAAAATAATAATCTAAAAAATGGTAGAATTGACGATTGGTTGTCAATAATTATGTTATAATATGGGTTGTTATATAATTTGTGTATGTATTGCCAGCTGCGATATTTTGCCAGATTAAATTTAAGCTAGAAATGTTTACCGACAAGTTGGTACCAATAAGAACGATGAGGTGCGCGTTAACTTAATTTTGAAGATGAAATTAATTTTTTAAAAATTAGACAAAAAAAAAATTGGTAAAAAAAGCAAAAAAAAAAACAAATATAATAATATAAATAAAAAATATAATTTTTTTTCATACCTTTTTATTAAGACTTAATTTGTTGTTGTTTTATGGTCAAAAATATTATTTCCTTGTTGGAACAACAAATGGAAAAAATTGTCAAAAATATAAATTTTCAACAAAGTTTTGTCGAAAAAAATATTCGTTCTTAAAATAAAATATTAAAAAGAACGGATCAAAAAATATTGTCAAAAAAGAATTATTTGTAAAAAAGAAAAAGATCTGTCTGCAAAAAAAAATTGCCAATCAGTTCATCAGGCCATCTGTCACTGAATTGGATGGTAAACTTAATGGCTAATTTGCGGTTCAATTTCCATTTCATTGTTCAGACGAAATTTGTTTTGATAGTTTTTTTTTCAAAGAGAACAGTTTTTTTAAAATATGCGCGCACAAAAAAGGATTCGACTACCCTTAAAATATTTAAACACAGTGCGAGCGTTAGGAAAATAGGGAATTTATTTGAAAGCAGATACCGATGCACATTGGTTTTAAAGTCTAAATGTTAAAATCGGAGGGAAACCAGAATCGGGCACAGCACATTCTCGTAGTGTGGCTAAAGAATGAATCCCTGTACTTCACAGTAGGTCCGAAATCGGGCTCAAGGGTAAACTGATGTGCATTCCTAGAAGTGTGAGTATTACGGCTGAAGATTTTTAGGGGAGAAATGCAACTGGCTATTTCACTAGAACATTGTTTATAGAAATAGCTATAAAACAATGAAATGCAGGAAACATTACGACGGTGTTCAAGTGACGTGAAAGTTTCTGTTATATTTCTATCACCCATCATTTTCAAAGCTGTTTTTTGAATTCTATCCAAAATA
The DNA here is from genome assembly GCA_958431115.1 of Syrphus vitripennis. Taxonomy (NCBI): domain Eukaryota; kingdom Metazoa; phylum Arthropoda; class Insecta; order Diptera; family Syrphidae; genus Syrphus; species Syrphus vitripennis. Next base: position 4,171,370 of record OY288111.1, read on the forward strand.
CTCAGGTAGGTTATAGGAGCACCTGCCCAAATATGGGATTTGTACTTGAGTTTTGGAAGAATTTAGGCTTTATAGATTGTAGCCAGAAGAAACCCTAAACACTGCAGCATTTTTGGCGACGTCAAATATGTGATCATTCCACAAAAGGTGATCTGTGATGCACAAGCCGAGAACTGAAAGGTTATTGGTTTCTTTGATGCGAGTGCCGCTCATGGATAGAGGCAGTGGTGGTGGGTTTCGCTTCAGCGACAAAAGACAGCAATGAGTTTTAGAAGCATTAAATTCTACACGGTTTTTAAATCCCCATTGCACAATGCTGTCAAGATCAGAATTTAATGAGATAATCATACTCTGCCGTTCTAGTTCAACATCCGAAGAAGAGGGATTAAAATCTGAAAACGAATATGAAAAACTGAGGGTACTGTTGTCAGCAAAACAATTTATTGGATTAGAAGTTTCAGAGAGGAGACCATTGATAAAAATAAGGAAGAGAGTCGGAGACAAAACGGAGCCCTGGGGCACACCAGCATTTATTTTATGAACATCAGACTTGAAACCATCCAATGCAACTTGTATTGAACGGTTCGAAAGGTAGTTTCTAATTCAACAAAAGAGATAATCATCAATTCCAAATGCACGCATTTTCGTAAGAGTGCTTGGTGTCAAACTCATCAAATGCTTTTGAAATATCAAGCGCAATAATCTTACTTTCTCCAAAACGATGTACCTAAAGCTTTGTGCCACTGTTCATTGAGATACACAATCAGATCACCAGTGGACCTATTGCTACGAAAGCTGTATTGTCGGTCATTAAGAAGCTTTCGTTCCTCGAGATACTTCTTAAGCCGAAAATTTATCAGCGTTTCCATAACCTTAGAAAGAAGGTAGGTACTTAAGTGCAATTGGTCGGTAGTTAGAGGGTGATGAAGATTCGCCTATTTTAGGGACAGGCTGAAATGCAGTTTTCCATCCAATAGGAAAGACCAGTACAATAGGATAGATGGAAAAGCTTAGGCAGCGGCTTTGCCAGCGTAGAAGAACACCTCTTCAGAACAATAGGGGGATACTATCCGGGGCCGGATTTGTGTATGTCAAGATCCTTCAGGACTCTTGCAACTGCACCGTTGCGAAAGAAAATTTGTCCCATAGAATCGTTTACACTTACACTCTCAAGTACAGGAGGAGCCATAACAATATCTGGCAGCGTCCTCGAATTAACAGCAAACTGTGCTGCAAGCAAATTGGCTTTATCGTGTGAGCTGACAGCAGATGTGTTATTGTAGACGAGCGTTGGAACCGAAGACGAATTTCGAATGTTTTTTTTTACAACTGACCAAATATTTTTACTACCGGTGGTATTTACTATTGTAGTAATTTTTGCCGTAATTTTTCTTCATGTAAAAATTTGGTTTGTAGGATATGGCTGTTACAGGTCTTTCTAGCGTGTTTGAACAACATGTTCCGGTTTTCCTCAGTTGGGTTGGCTTTATAACAGCGGAAACTAACTTCTCTAACCCTGATAGCCTCTTTACAGCTCGAATCAAATCAAGAATTCTCTTTTGGTTTGATCGATTTCATCCTATTCGGAATGAAATTTCTCATTCCTTAGAGAAATAAATTTGTAATCATATCTGCACTAGAAAGTTAAAGTTCTTGAAGAAATTATTAAGACCAACCCAGTTGGCATTCTCGTACTGCCAAACGGTTCTTTTAGGAGTTTTTTCCTTAAATCGATTTTGGGAACACGAGAAGTTTGCAGATATGACACAATGATCTGATGTGACTAGAGGCGATAATACATAATATATATATAATATATTTTATCAGGGTCAGAAGTAAGAAACAAGTTTAGGGTGTTGGCGGATTGGCCTGCAATGTCCGGAATCCAGGTTGGCTTGTCAACAAGCTGAGTTAGTTGGTTTAACCTTTGTATATGAAAACTATAGTACTATCATGGCGAGTTTTTTTTTAATGTTGCCCAGACCCTTGTGGTGGCGCTGCAAAATGTGAGATGTAAAATTCGGTTTTGGGATTCTTTAAGCGTCGAAAATTGGTGGTAGAGGCAAGAGGAGACTATTTTTTGGATTATTGCATCCAAAAAATATCAATAAATATCGATTAAAACCTCAATAAGCTCTCCGCAAAAAAAAAAGAGTAAGGGTTGCCGGCATACTTTAGATGTCGCCCCATTCGACTTCCACCATGAGAGTACTATAATTCATATATACAAAGGTTTAACTCAGCAAAGATCTGAACATACCTTCCTTTTAGTGTTGTCTGGCCAGAAAAGCAGAGCCAAGAAGAATTGTGTACATTGAAATCGCCCGCAATGACAATGAGGATAGAAACATATATACCTACAATTCTTTTAATGCGGAGTCGGACAGGTTATCAAATTCGTTAGAAGTTGATATTCTCTCCAGGTTTGGACTCCGATAAATAAAACAGGTATCTATGAATGATATGCATTTCGACCATGAATTTAAGCCACATGAAATCAAAGTTTGTGTTTGAGTACAAACCATATTGTCGTTGAAGTTGGTAGGCAATATCATTTCTTATAGTTGTTTTGATGAATTTTTTTCTGACATTTAAACATTTTTTTTGACAAATTTTTTTTTTCTGCATTATTTTTTTGAAGACCAACATTTTTTCGACAAAATTTTTTTCCACAATATTATTTTTGGACCAATTTTTTTTATGATAATTTTTTTCTTTGGCAATTTTGAACATTTTACGGCACTTTCTGAAAAAAAAATTCAGGACCAAAAACATGTCCATTTGATTTTTGAATTTTTTTTCGGCAGTTTTTATTTTTTCACATAAGTTTGTTTTGAGAATAAAAAGTTATATTTTTTTTATTTTTCTGGTACTACCTTACTTACTGCCACGCTCATTTAATAATAAAAAAAGATTGATACCGTAAAGTGGGGTTACTTTGCGCCAGCATGGGTAACTTTGCGCCACTTACGAAAAGAGTTGTTTTCTTTATTCACGCTCAGACATATTACTTTCTATAAACCGAACCTACCGTAATGTACACACACATACATATACATCTGCCACATGCTGCACCGGACCGTGTACCGGCAGCAATTTCGTGAGATTTTTTAAGTGGAAAATTTGGTGTGGTGCAACAGTTGTGTTAACTTTAAAGATGTAAGGACCGATTTTCTTTTTATAATATTGTTTTGCTTATAACTAAAGCATGTCCTTTGTTTGTTTAGTTAATAAATAATAATTATGTAATTTTTTTTTCTGATACAATGCAGTTTTTTTTGATTTTGGGGTTACTTTGCTCCTGGGGCTTACTCTATATTTTCTTAAAGCTTTTTATTTTTATCATTCACTTTTTTGTATTCTTTATAAAATACTTTTCATTTTTTGTTTTTTTAAAGTGAATTATTTTCTTGTTGTTCTGAAAAATATTATTTATGTTTATTTTTTTGTTTTTATACTTAAATTTTTAAGTTTTTAAAGCAATAAAAGAGGCTGTTGTGTTTAAAACAAAAAAAATTGGTTTTTGAATTTTTTGATTTTTTTTTTTTTACAGATATGATCCGTTTGATCAGGGCTATTGAAATAAAATTTCCCCCGGCTCTTAAGATAAAGAACATATAGTCAAAAGTTTCATATGGAGCAAAGTAACCCCCTCCCTTGGACTACTTTGCCCCACTTTTCAACCAAAAAAAAAAAAGTACTTTAACTGTTATTAAAACAGTTTTCATACCAAAAATGCATTGTTTCACATATTATTAATGAAACGGCGTTGAAAAAAAAATAGATACAAATTATTTGAGTACCATTTTTAAGAGGTTTAAAAAAATAGTGCAAAAAACGGAGCAATGTAACCCCACTTTACGGTACCTATATATGTATGTACCTATATTTGTCAAAATTCATTACATCAAGGTTGTGGTTCAAAAAAACATAGGTACTAAATTCTGTTGTTGAAAATCCTTATTTGGGACTCTATTTTCAACCTAACTCAATCCATTCTCAATTCCACGCTCACGAAAGATGATATTTAAATTAGTATAGGTAGGTACTTAGAGAGCGGATCATAATGAAATATTGAAACTAACAGTTTTTTATAGGAACAATTATTTACTTGGAAAGCTGGAAAGTGTAAATACAGAAACGGTATTATGTTGTTAGGTTTCCTATAATTAAACACGACAAAAAATTAGTTTTTTTTAGATCACACCGAATTGACATAAAACTTTTGGAAAGTTGGAAATATGAAATCAAATTCCTATACCTATAGTTTCAAATATTTTGCCTTTGAATCCTTATTTTTAGATGTTTAAACTTGAGTTTTGGCATAAATCCTTGGTACCTATCTATACCTAGATTTTCTAGCTAATAAAAGCACGAATCATATAATTTGACATTTCAGTGTTGCAAGACATCATGTCTATTTCATACTTAAATCGGAGGGCTCGGATCTCGGAGCGTTGCTTGGAAACCACCCAACCAATTTTCCATCAAAGGGGACAGATTGCTATGAATCATTTCTAATGCAAACTCGTTATAAGAGCTCGCATATATTATAAAAAAACAATCACCACATTTTGCCTTATTTCTCTTGGACTTATTTCACAGCACCACAAATCTACTATCTGTATCTCATAAAATTCATTACAAAAATGTACTCAAGAAAGACTTCTCTTAAAAATGGTGTAACTCTACCCAATTGGTTTACCTTTAATAACAAAAAAAAAAAAAAAAAAAAAACACAGACTCAATTTCACTATCCTTAAAAGACGCTAGGTCCTATAAAAATATCTTTCTCACAAATGAGCCTTCAAATGATAAAAAAAAAAAAAATAAGAAACAAACGGAAAGAAAGATACTTCTCTGTCTTAAGCCTGATGAAAAAAAACACAAAACTTTATAGAATCAGATTTTAATGTGTCCCTTGTGCACAAATGCATTTGCAAGCTCGAAATATATAGGAAGCGGGTGGAGGAGGTTGGTGAGGAATTGCAAACAACAACAGCAACTTAAACGACATGGAATCTTTTTGGTTGGAGTTGTAAAGTCAAAACAAGTCGCAGACCGTTCAATTAAAGAGAAATTAAAAAATAATAAAAAAAAAAAAAACGAATCCACACATATACAAAAATCATCAGAAGTATTATAATGGATAAAATATGTGTTTAAAAATAAAATTAAAAAGGAAACGAAAATCCTCCTCCGGTTTGGACAGGTTCTTCTTGGCAGGTTGCATGTAGTGCACAGGTTGAGCGCGCAGAGATTGGCAAAACAAAGAACAATAAAAAAGTTTCTCTTTAATTTGTTTAATGCTTTTGTTTCTGTACACTTTCAAATTGGACACAGCAGAGGGACACATACGCTCTTTCACCCCTAAAAGAACAACCATCTAACCCATCCAGAGGATCGCGATCGTTCTATACTTGATTTATTTCTAGCTCCTTTGAGAAGAATCTCCATACATACTTAATTTGCCATAGCTGGATTTGTACGTATAGTGCCTTAAAATAAAATGAGAAAATGCAGCGTCTTTAAGTAGTGTGTATTCGTCCATATCAATTTTGATTGTAGATTTAGTTGTCTTCCTTTTGTTCTGAACATATGACTTACATAAATACTTCCAGAGTTAATACGCTTGAAAGTTAACTTTTTTCTTATTGTTGCTTTAAAAAAATATATATCAGAAAAAGTATACAAAGCGCCACCACAAGGATCGGGGCAACATTAAAAAATACTCGCCATGATAGTAGGTATGTACCTACTTTGTATATGAAAACTATAGTACTATCATGGTGGAAGTCGAATGGGGCGACATCTCTTTTTTTTTTGCGGAGAGCTTATTGAGGTTTTAATCGATATTTATTGATATTTTTTGGATGCAATAATCCGAAAAAATAGTCTCCTCTTGCCCCTACCACCAATTTTCGACGCTTAAAGACTCCCAAAATCGAATTTTACACCTCACATTTTGCAGCGCCACCACAAGGGTCCGCGCAACCCTAAAAAAAAACTCGCTATGATAGTACTATAATTTATATAAGTATACAAAGGTACCTATACTATGTTTTTTATATAAAAAGAAAAATGTTTGAATTTTTGTGAACAACAACAACAACTTAAAGGCATTAATTTTCTATTAATTCATTTATATTTTATTTTTGTTTACTCAAACAAGAAAGCTGATGAAATTGATAAATTTACAATCGAAATAGATGAACTTGATGTTAGCCACTAAAAATAATTCTATTAAAAATAATATTAGAATTATTAGGTTTGCTCGTTGAACTTTACCCAGGGTTGACCCAGGTTTTCTTGACAACCCCAAGAGTTGTCAAAAAAACTTGGGTTTTTCAAAAAACACTTAAGGGCTGTCAATTGTTTCTTTTATATCAAACCAGAAATTTATACTCTGTGCTGTAATAGTTTAAATTGAAATTTGTATACGGATTCACCCGTTGCACAGTCGACAACATCAAATGTTTTCATTTCTACTTCTATTATTGTTGTATTAAATTTATTTTTTCGATTTATTTGTACTTAAATAATAAACAATATCTGCAAGACGTACATCCACAGCAAAACAAAAAATGTTTCAAACTCGTTACACTTTCACAATTTATTCTTTACCTCAACTCGTCACAGCAAAAAACCTAGTTCTACTTCAGGGCGAGTTCAGGGCGACCCCAGGGCTCAAAAAAACACAGAATTTCAATGTCAGGGTGATTTCAGGTTTTTCAAAAAAAGACTTCAGGGCGACCCCAGGGTGACTTCAGGGCGACCCCAGGGTGACTTCAGGGCTCAGCGAACAAACCTGTTGTGTCGAATACTTGCGATGATGAGATTGGTTGAAAAATAGTGTGTAAGTCTGTAATAATGACTATACTCACGGTGCTCATGCGTTTAGGTGATGACTTCAGTTTCTTTTAAGATGGCTTGCGCGTTTTATGCAGATAATTATTAATTGGTTACATAGCTATGGTCTGTATGGTATAATAATAAATAATAATAAAATAAAATTCAACAATGACTCAGTGCAAGTTGCTTTGTACTCAGCAAGTAACTTGTAATAAAGGGCAAAAAGAAAGTAATGTGTGTGCACTTATGTACATATATGTATTAACAATGCAGTGGAAGTTTTGGATGTCCAATATAAATGAGACTTATGCACTTGGATGGTCCGCTAAAAATGAAGTAAATTTCACCATGGTACCAACAAAATAAACGATTAAAGTAAAAAGTTGTAGAAAAGCAACTTTTTAAAAAATGTACTTATCTATACGTCTGAATAAAGAGTAATAGGTATTTACTAAGCCCAAAAAAAAACAATGGGAGTTAAAAGTTACCTACAAATAATTAAAAAAAGAAAAAGAAATTATTTCGGCAAGGGTATGATAACCGGGGCGCCGAGAATTGATAACGGATTTTTGTAGAACACGGCAATACAAGCAATTTTTACCGTTTAGGCGGTAGGAGCAATTTTAAAAAATATGTACGTTAAATGGAAAAAAAATAATTAAAAACTAACGGTAATACTTACAATTAAGTATTATACATTTTGTTAAAGCCAACATTCTATTCTATTAGCCAGTTTTTAAATCAAGTCAAAACTATACATAGTTTTTGAAAAATTTAATTTTAAACTCAAAATTTGAGTAAAAAAAAAATTTTAATTTCAATATTTCAAAACCATAAGTTTATAAATATTTTTTTTGTTAATAATTTGTTGCTCTTATTAATTTTCAATCAAAAACTGAAAACTAGATGATTTTATGCATGTTAGTTTTTGAGAAAATTGAAAATAACCACAACTACTACCTATTTTAATTTATTTATGTTTTTTTTGCTTGAGTTGTCTTATTTTGATAGTAAAAACGGTAGGTGTGAGTTTGGGTGTATGCAACAGTGGGGTGTGTGCGAGTTTGTGTGCATGCAACAGTGGGGCATGCTGCCCCCTGCAACCTTCCTGCTTGGGCCCACTGTAGGATTTGGGGTACCTAGGTGCAAGGTGGGGTGGGTGGTAGGTGGATTGCATGCAAAGTTTCTTTTGCATTTAAATAAGCTGGATTTAGGAAAAATTAATTTATCCCAGGTATATCTTAATCCATATTCGATTATTACTATCAACATAAGACTACGTAAAAACTCAAGCAAGGAAAAAATAATTTAATTAAAATATTTTTTTTTTGGTAATTTTCAATTTTCTCAAGAACTAGAAGACATAAAATCATCTAGTTTTCAGTTTTTGATCAAAAAAAAATAAGAGCAATGAATTCTAAAAAAAAAACAATAGGAGATAATCTTAAAGTTTTGAAAAATTACACTTTAAACCTTTTTTTAACTTTTTTTTTTGCCCAAATTTTGAGTTTAAAACAATTTTTTTTTTCAAAAACTATGCATTTTGACTTGATTCAAAAACTAGCTAACAGACAGAAGTGTTGGCTTTACCAAAATGTATACAACTTAGTTGTAAGTATTACCGTTATTTTTTAATTATTTGTTTTTATTTATTTTTGTATGTTAAATACATATTTTTTAAATTGCCCCTACCGCCTAAACGGGGGGAGATAGACCTCCCCTCCTATAGTAAAAAATGCTTGTTTTGCCGTGTTCTACAAGAAACCGTTATCATTTCTCGGCGCCCCGGTTATCATACTCTCCCCATTATTTCGATATAACTTTTAACTCGTGACATTTTTGTATATTTTTGTGCTGCTTTAAAAATTACTTCAAAGTTAAAATCTAAGGGAATATCCAACTAAATAGGTCTCATTGTGATTTTACTGCACTTACAACAAAATGCATTTTTAAAATTTATTTGGCCAAATTTTAACTCCCACTTTTTTATCGCATGCATGGTAAAAAATTATTCAATTTTTAGAGTGCTAACCAACTTCAAAAGTCCTTTTTTTTTTTTTTTTTTTTTTTTTGAATTCACCTTAAAACTATAATAAATCTGGACAAACATTCATAAATGTAACTTACTGGCCCTAAGCGGGCACTCTAGATTAATCCATAACTCTGCCTACGTACTAATTTATAACTAGAGATCTCTTTGGTTTTTATTTTTCACTGAGAGAAATTCACAAAAAACTTGGTTTCAGATCAACAACTCCAAAAGTCTTGTACGAGGTGGATATCCATCACTTCCACTGCTCGTACAGAAAAATGAGGGAACAATTCCTGAGTGATTTTGGGCGCCTTACACAAAGGTCCCTGGCACCTCAAGCATGACAAAGCCTCTGCACAAATATCGAGAGGAAGATAAATAAAAAAAAAAACCTAAAACGACTCTACCCCAGGAGTCACTCTCGTCATCGTCAAACAGGGCGCTAACGCTAGAGAGCGGTTGAAACACTTTTCTTAAATTATGAGAATACTTAAGAAAGAGAAATAACTAAAAAAAAATATTGTAAAAGTGATGGAACCAACAATACAATAAAAAAAAAGAACCAAGCAAAAACCGGACAAACTGAAATGCAAATCTACAAAATGGGATGTTCCTGAATCTGTGAGCCATCCAGCACTAACCTCACCATCTGTATAGAGAGATAGGCCTGCAAAATGCTTTTGCGATCGTCATCGACACCGACGACGCGACGGATGTCTTTGAAGGAAAAGAAGTCAAAGACATAGAAAAGCCCCCATCGAAATGTGTGTGTTTTTTTTTTGTCGAACGATGGTTGGAGGGAGGGAGGTGTAAGGTATATCAACAGGCGTGTGTACAACGAAATGATTACGAAAGATGTGTGATGGTGTTGTATGTCGAGCTTGTCCATTGCACTTGTTCTTTTGTTTTGCTGACGTTGCCTTGCGTGTAAAATGTTGCAGCATCAGCAACAACACAGAGGAGGGCACAAGAAAAATTAACGAAACAACGACAAAAAAAATAATAAAATGAGAAGGAAAAAGGAAGAGGATAACAACGTTGAATACTGCGAACGAACACTGCCTGCTGGAATCTTAGTTTTGTACATCAGTCTCAACTTAGAGGCTAATCTGTGCCGTGATCAATATGTATTTATAACAAAATCGGTCCACTAAATAGAATAATTGGTAAAAAAATTAATAGTTTCTACTTTCTAAGAGTAGCAATAAGTTGAAAAAAATTGAGATTGGATTGGAAAAGATTGCAATTTGAAATTCTTTTAGCTTAAAAAGGTTTCAATCTTTTGGGCCTTCATGCACTGTTTGTATTTTTTAGCATTCCTCCTTTTGCAAATTCCTCTGCAGTTTTCAAACTGTGTAATGTCTCTTTTCTTTAGGAATTGGACAATTATCTTTTTCCACTTTTCAGGAAAGCTCTCTGTTTCCTAAGCTCCCAATTCAAGGGTGCAGGAGCTCGCCCGATGATGTTGACGCTGGTCGTAAGAGCTCTGCGAGATACTGTTAAGTCCAACAGCATGTTGTTCTTTAGTTTTTTGATTTCTCATCTAAACTTCCAATGCAAAATTTTTCTACGGATGAATCATTGGGGGTTGGGCTCGTTCCACCTTCTGAGATGGTCCAACTGTCACCCCTGCTTGTGCATTCTGCTCCTGAAGCAAATGCGTTGATGTGGTTTTGTTTACTATGCCGCACACTATGGCGAACTTCTCTCATCTTCTTGTGGTATCTGGTATGTAGAAACTAGCTTGGGTCTCCCTGCTGTTGTAGCAGCTGAGATGCGATGCCATGTTAACACCTTTTCTATTTCGGATATCCCGAAGACTAACCAACGCCAGTCTCACGAGGGCCTCCAGGTGCTTTTCCACAGTAAAGTTGTATAGTATATAAAACAAGCACTTCATCGTGACCAAGTCCTGGGCAGTCAAAAACTTCCCAATCTTGCACGATGTTAGTCTTAAACGAGGCCTCAGAAGTCGAAAATCATCAAGACATTTTTTTTAAAGCATCTTAAAGTTGTTAAGAACACTCGATTTCAAAACTTATACTGATATTTAAATTCGTCAATCAAATTCTTGGCTAATTGATTGATTAGAAGCTTATTTACCGAAACAGCATGAGTAGCAAATAACATACAACAATACATAAGACAAAAAAATCTAAAAAAAACAACAATGTGACTTAAAATATGCAAACGAAACCTTAAACTTATAATAAATCCTACAAAAACAAAGATAAAAAGCGTATTATCCTGTAGGGCAACCTCTTAACAAGTAACACCCTTCAGTCTTTTTTCCTTACTCCGTCTCCCTCTGTGTTTCTGCCTCTTTGGCTAAAACCTCGTTGTAACAAAATACACATACTCTATGGTACAGGCCAGGCCAGGATGAATATCATCCATATCTTCTTTTTTATTGCATTATATTCGTCCTCACCTCACATATTCTCTCTAGTCCTAGTCCTCGTCTTCAGCCACGTCCTCGTCCGCATCATCTTTGTCTCTCTGTTTTTTTCGATGTCTTGAAGGAGGTCTTGAATCCCTGAATTTTTGTTCGCGTAGTCATCGCATCGTTGGTCATCGCTTCTTTCCTTTCTCAAAAAAAGAGTCATGTGAGCATGCGTGCAATAATTTAAAATTTTTCAGTGTAATAAATTCCAATTGAACATGAGATGTCCATCTGATCCCATTCATCACTTTGTTTCATCTGAGAAGGTTTATTTTTTTTTAGTCAAACCAGTCTTCTCTATAAACCTTTTCCAGCATAAGGCGCCTTTTTAAAACTCATAATAGGTTAAGGTACTTTTTATTTTGCCACATTTGTTGATTGTGTTACAAATCCTCTGGCAGTTTGTGCAGGCTTTGCGATATTTTCCTGTCGTTTGTTTCTTCTTTTTCCAAAAATTTTCTTCGGTAGTTCTTTTATTTTGTCAGCTTTTATTTAAAATTGTCTAAATTAAGAATCATTTCAGGGAATAGACGGGAAAAAAGCTTTTTCTCAATATATACCTGCATGGAGTAAGTACACGGCTGAGTGAAATTAGGCCGGCTTTGATTTTTGTGTAGCCATATCGCAGTTCCGCCCGCGCGGCCCAATTTTGCTTTTCGATCGCGGTCTCATTTTAAAAATGGAATACGACCGTGCGATTTAATTTAATTTTTCGATCAAGGCCTTGTTTCATTTTGGAATTGAAATACGACCGCGGCCTTATTGGACTCTTCGATTGCGGCCTTATTTAATTTCCAAAATAAAATTAGACCGAGCGGACTGATTTCATTTTCGGATCGTGCCCTAATTTAATTTTTCAATTGCAGTCTTATTTCAATTTCAAAATGAAACAAGGCAGCGATTGCAAAAATGAAATAGCCCGCACAGCCTAGTTGCTATTTTTGAACGCGACTTTTTTTTTATAATCATCACGCACACAAGGGGATTTTATTTTATGTACCATTTATATGTCAGAGACACAGTGCGAGCTTTAGGTAAGTAGGAGAGAATTTGAAAGGAGATGTGGGTAAACATTAATCTTGAATTTCAGTATATCACAATGAGAAGGAAATACAGCGCGTGGAAGGGTATTCCACATTCGCGTAGTACGGCTAAATAACGAATCCCTGTACTTGACAGTACGACCGAAGTTGGGTTCAAGAGTAAATTGATGAGCATTCCTGGAAGCGCGAGTATTACGGTTGAATCGTTTAAGAGGAGGAATGCAACTGGCTATTTCATTAGACAGGAGATCATTAGATAATGGAAATGAGAAAGAGGGTCGGAGACAAAACGGAACCCTGTGGTACACCAGCATTTATTTTGTGGATTTCAGACCTGATTTTATTTTTGAATTGCGGTCTCCGGCCCGCGTGACCTAATTTAACTTTTCGATTGCTGCCTTATTTAATTTAAATTATTTTTTCAAAATATGTTGGCAACAACCTGAAGGTATTAGTTTCACAGGTGTAGGGCAATTAAATTAATATTCCCTAAAACATTAAACTTAATTCCTAAACAATCGAAACACAACCGCATCATATACTCTTCAAAGAAAATTTTGTTGCCTCAAACCTGATAGTTCTTATAAACCTGTATAATAGGTAGGTATACCTTCTGTGTCTGTCCATATGTCAACATGTGCCTGAGCAAATCTTGATGTTCCATTGTTTGAGATAGCCCGTCCAGTCATTGTCCATTTTAACATGTGTCCATCTGTCAACAACATAACCTCTCTCCAAGCTATTTGAAGGTACATAGTATGTATAGTATATCTAGTAGGTAGTCTATAGTCTATATTGTAGTAGTTGATCGTTTCCTTTGTATTAATCCTGCAATGCAATGCACGAGAGGCACGGCACGGTGACGCGGCGCGGCGCGGCGCGGCGCAGTGGCGCAGCGCAGCAGCGAGTTCCAGTTATAGTGTTTAAATTGATTTCAGCGTTTGCGCCGCGCATCAAAAGCCCGCCATCAGGGGAAAGAGAGAGAAAGCGCGCAGCACCGGCTAATGTTTACTGGGCTTGTGCACTCTTTTAGGCATATTCACTTTGTCGTTTGTATAAAGGTACAACGACACATAACGACAACGAAAGATGCCGCGCGTTATCGCTGCAGTTCACTGCAATTTCAAGGCATCCACCACTTTGGACAGAAAGACAGGCAAACAGACATCGAGTACAACAATAACAAGTATAGAAACACAATAAAATAGTCAACAGGCGCGGGACAAGAAAACACATATCAAATGATCAAATAGACAATCACCGAGACCGAGACGGGAAATCTACAGCTAGCTAAATAGTGATTTGATGACTATGATGATAATGATGATGATGATGCGATGTACCTACTGAAAAGACCAATGAATTGTAAATAATCTTCTGCTTCTTCATCTCTTTTTTTCGGCTTTTTGTTTTAAGTTCAAATGGTTTCCTTAATTAAGCATCTTCGGAATGCAGTTCATAATACAAGTATATTGTGATATAACTAGTAATTCTTTACATATTTTCTGTAGCATAATATATTGTGTTGAATCAACTTTTCTTTAAGCACACTATACCTATTCATGCTCCAATATTTAAGAAAGTATTTGCTCCAGTAAAAGTTCTTACTGGAGTAAATACTGATAAAACGATATTCTCAATAATAAAGAACCATGAAGTGTTGACTTCAATAACTCAATCAATGTTATGGCAAATGCTGATAAGACGCTATCCTACTAAATAGGTACATACAGACTTACGGATGGAAAATGCATTTTCGAACTCCAAAGCGTGTTAACTTCTATCAAATTCAACATTTTTATTTTTATACCTAACAGTCATGTAAATCAATACTTGATCTATAGAACAAGTACATTATATACATTTATAAAAAAAAATCCACACAAGTCATCATCATAGGCGCACATAATAAAATTTACCGCTCCCGTATATTCACGTCGATTTTTTTCTTTTGCTTTCCCATATGCGCGATAACACTTGTTTAATACGCAACGCACTTAGAAACTTGATTTGTAAGCAATTAAAATAAAAAAAAATAAATGCGGAAAAAATGAAATAATACAAAGTTACTTTGCAAGTATTTCAATTAATTATTATCTCTTGCATGAAAAAAAAAATAAATAAAATAAAATTAAAAAAAAAAAAAAACACAAACCATACACTCTCCATTCGCACTCACATCATGTATCTATAGGCCAGACGGCAGAGTCGAAAATTAATTTCCATAATACACCGTGCTCAAATTTTATGATTAGAATTGATAAATGTGACAATTTTTAGATTAAAATAAATATGGCGTGGCTGCAAATTTTGAAAAACGCATTTATGTACTTTCAGAGTTAAAGCACCTAGTAGAAGTTTGTTGATGATTTTTGTTAATATAAAATATAATCGGAACAACAATACTCTTATAGACGCTTAAGCTTTTAAACTTTTAAAGTAAAAGTCTGATAAAAAAAATTTTCTAACATAAAACGAAGATAGGTAATTAAATTTTATATCAAAAGAGTAGTTAGTTAGAAAATGTCTGGTACGATGAATCGTGAATGAATCTCAAAATAGGGATGAAAATGCGTTATTTCAAAATGGCGACCAGCGCACACTATAACTTACAGAATTTGAGATGGGTGTTTTTTGCAATTCGAAAAATCCTCTCTCGACTGGCCTATCTACGAGTGTAGAGCAGCATGACGCTGAAATTCTTGAATCAAATTTGTTTATTTTTTGTAAGTTTTATTTTTGTTTTGTTTTTCATCTCACAAACACAAGTACTCGTTAGGTATTATGAGTTGTTATGGAATATGGGAGACTCCTTTTCAAAGCATTCTTCTACCTCTAACCCCTCACATATACCAACTTACCCATTCCCCACAATTTTACTCAAAACCCCCATTTTTTCAATATTTTGTATAAATGTAAATGTTGTGTAACTGCGCGACCATGTTTTTGCGACGTGCATGAAATTTGTTTTAAATTGAAAATCAGATGAAATAGAATGAATATAATTAAATTAAAATACAAAAATTAATTAATGTGAGGAATGTTTTTTTTTTTATTTACCTACTAATTTTCGATTTCCCTTTCAAACTGGTGGGGTTGAAAATGACCTGGAATTTTTTTTGTCAACTTAACAACATAGTATTTTTTCATTTGATTTATTTAGGTAAGATTTGTGAGATTCGATAAATATTTACAATCTCTTTGTTTTCAAGAAGTAACAAGTTCAAGTAGTCTTTTTGAAGACGGAGACGTGTAGACCCCAGGAAACGTGTCGATGGGCCTCCGGCCTCCCGGTTTTGGATTGTTCTAGGCCTGAGGCCAATTTAACACAAGTGTCGTTGCATTTGTTTGTTTCAGGAGTTGTAGCACCTGCTTTTTTTCGGTGATAGCTCCAAGAAATCTCTGTGTTAAGTGAAGGCTTTAAGGATATGTAATTGTTGTATTTAACACGTTAATAGAATATTAACTTAAATTGACATTTAAGCTGTCTATATGATTTACACCACAAATAATAGTTTTTATTCGATAAGCCATATCGATTAATTAAAGTATAAAATAATCGTTGATTAACTGATTCAAGGTTGGAATGCTTAATATTTAGGTACATCTATAGTTATTAATTCAAATAACAATGTGTTAAAAAATCTAAATATACTTTTCCCGAGATCCATCACATTTTTTAGACCTAGTTAGACTGAGTAAAATGGCATACAACAAATTTCCAATATACCCCCAAAATCTCATTTTAGGGAGAAAAAACCCTTTTTGGTAGTGCCAGGTGAAGATTTGCTCATATTTTCGTTGTTTGTTATTCGATTTGCAATTGTTTTTTGTCTGAAAGGGGAGGAGCATACCTCTTTAAGTTTGTTGTTTTCATTTTTCAAACATGCAAAATGACAAAAATCAAGACCAAAATGGTTGTCATTTTTTATTTTTTTTTTTTAAACATTTTTCTGACTTTGATAACGATTAAATATTATTATTTAATCTTCAATTTTTTTTTACATTTTCAAAACTATGTTGAATTTTGCTTTTAAAAAGTCTTTTTTGAGTCAAATCGTACGAAAATTGACTGTCATTTTAGTTGCTCATAGAAATATTAATTAATTAATTTCAATAATTAAATATAATATATGGTTAGGTTAAGTTACCGTGGCAGTCAGCGAAAGGCTAACCCACTTATATCAATAAGATTGGTCGGTTGTGATAACATAATATGGATCTGTAAAACATCCTCCTTTACTCGTTAAACCATTTTGAGCTTATTACGAAGCGTGCTAGGATCGTTATAGTAGAATTCTCTTAATTGGAGTTTACGTCTATTGCACAGAGCTGGGTACAAAGAAGTTGAGGAATTGTTTCCTCCTCCTCTTCATCAATGCAGCTCCTGCAATAGTCTAATATGCAATCTGTTTAAGGACAACAAACCTCTGGTTTTCTTCATATCAAGTTTTAGCCACATTAATTTTGTAGCCACACAGGTGGTGATGTCATTCCACCTAAGGTTTGTCTGGTCCCACTTTTGGCGAGTTCATCAGCTTTACAGTTGCCTGGAATGCCCCTGTGTCCCGGCGCCCAATAGAGGTGAATATTGAACTGCTGCGCCATCTCCACGAGAGATGAACGAAAGTTTGGGACTGTTTTAGAGTTTGAGGTCCAAAGATTTGATTGCCGCTTGGCTATCCGAAAAGATGCGAATATCTTTTGTTGATAACACGTTTTTCTTCAGCCAAGATAAAACCTCTTTAATCGCCAGAAGTTTCGCCTAGAATACATACGCTAAAATGGTCAGGAAGGATAGACCTAAGTTTAGTCTGTCAGATAACACGCCCCCACCAACCCCGTCATCAGTTTTTAATCTAGAGGTATCAGATACAGCAGAATGTTCAGTGAATGCGAAGGGGTTCGAGCGAATTGCACGACTAGTGCAAATACAAGCTTATCACTGTACTTTTGCAAGTTTATCACGATTTGCCACACCATAAGTTAGATTCGGTCTTAGTACCGAGAAGTATAGCCAGTGAGTATAATACGGGGCGAGTTAGCATTCTTGCAGAAGAAAAGGGCTATGGTAGCCTTCTTCACATTTTCTACAACTTTAACTTCTCTCCATAATGTTGGAATATTGGACAGTTTAAGGCAACCCTTGAAAATGCGTTCTAGGATAGGCAGAAGTGTTTTAGAATTTAGCTGAAGTTCAGCTGAAATGATTCTATCTGGCCCGACTATTGAGTGCCCATTGCAATTTTTCCCTAGTGATCAGACATGGTAAGTTAAGTAGCTAATTATACTGATGTTGTCTGTGCTACTGACAGTTTGGGAGCTACCTGAAAAATGCTTTCATATGAGCTTGTCCAAGACCATCTACATTTTTCAGGCAAATTGTCATGATTGGATTTATTGAGAGGATTTTCCTTAGTCCAAATATAAAAAATTGTAAAATTGTTGTTAAAAATGACGAAATGAGAAAAAACATCTGAATGCCGAAAGTTAAAACACATAAGTCATGATTTTCTTTCTCGACAGGACATGTATTATGTGGTTAAAAGGTATATTTCTGTTCTTTTTATGAAAATAAAAAAAAAAAAATTCCGATAAAAAATGGCGGAGTTTTAGATCAGTACATATATTCATATTCTCCGCTCAAGTATATTTTCACTGTAACAGAGTGTAATGGATTCCTCAGTTAAGTTCATCTCTAACCGTGGTCCCATAACAAAAAAAGACCTTTTGATTTCCATATTAATTCAAAATGAACATGATTTTTTAAATGACGAAAAACAATGAATGGATTTGCGAAAAGCTATGTATGTTTTTCGACTAATGACAGTTAATTTTTGTAATGAGCGAAAAAAAAAATGTTAAATCTCAGTCCCAGTTTTTAAGTGGAAGATTTGCAGTTTTGTTAACTTGAACGAATCTTCGAAACTCGGTCTCGATCTGATGAACTGGAAATATGCTTACATTTAAGCACACCAAAACGTAGAAATGTTGAGATAGGTACTTTACGAAAGCTAATTTTTTTTTTTAATTTTTTTACATTTCAAAAAAAATCTTTGTTTACATAAATTTGTAAAATATTAATGAAATTACTTTTTATTTCAGGTAAATCTTAATATGGAAAAAAGTGTGGTAAGGTATTTTTTTTTTGTTTTCTTATAACCTATACTTTAGGAAAAAGTGAGGGCTTAGAAGTATAAAAAATTTTGACTTAATTTGATAGTTCTTCAAATACTCAACTGCATTGATTACGCGAACAGAACAACAATATTTTTACCCAAAAAATTGATTTGTTTTTATTTTGAAGAAATCTTCTCCATTTCTATTATTTTTATCCTTTTTCCTATGATCCAGTTTTTCAGGTCGAAATTAAAGTTAAAGGAACTCTTTGCTAAGTTGAATCGGTGTTGGATTAACTTAAAATTTGTTTTTAGTTTCCTTATATCACGAAGTGTTGTAGGTATAGACCCTTCTGCATTTATCCACTAATAAAAACTGCCTTGTGGAATTATCTATCGATCATTTTATTTGCAGTAGGTATTAACTAACTCTAGTTTAACTCAGCACTTAGAAACTTGGCATAAGCGGCTGTTGTTTATGTAAAAATCGTGCTCAAAAAATTAACATTTTTTCCCATTGTGCTTTCCGATGTCAAAGAGCTTTTCAATGCTTGCTTCTTGAGTTAGCTGTCGTTCATTTAATTTGCAGGGTAAATAAAATAAGCAGCGAAAAAGTGCGCCTAAGTGGCTTTTTTTGGAAATCGATTTAAAAAAATAAAAAGTTTTTAGATTTTCAGGGCTTAGCTGTTTATTTACGCCTTTTTATTTTAGAATTTTCAAAACAAATCCAAGTGCCCGAAGGGCGGAGATGTAACAAAATTGCATTCATCTTTTCACTCACTGCGACTTCAATCGCTTAATCAATTGATTGAATGAATAAGTTAGTCAGTGGGTGATTCATTTTGAGTGAATCAATTTTTGTTGGTTCTTTGAAAGTTTTCTTGATTTCACCAAAGAAAATGAAAATGATATTTTTCTTTAATCAGCAGGTAGGTACAACAAAATGATTTTTCTCATTTAAACTTTCTTTAATTTCCACTCAATTTCGTTATGTATTCTATTTTCATAAGTTTTCATCATATAAAAAAACACAACAAATCACTACAGTTATAGGCAAAAAAAAAAAGAAGAAAAATATTAATACGTTAAGCAAATAATAAAAACAAAAACAAAAACAACAGAATGACAATCCGCAACATGATCAAAATTGCATCATGTAGCGGCGCAACCGGTTCACATTACCTTATGTGCAAGGAGAGTAGACAGTAGAGTAGCATCAATATTCAATATACCTATTCAGTGCGCAGAGTTGATAGTCAGTCCAGTCTACGTAGTGCAGTGCCTATTTGGTAGCGGTAGGCAACAGCAACAGCAACAGCAACGGCAAAAACAAACTCGAACTTGTCTCTAATACAAATTTCTTGACTTGAGGCTTGAGCACAAATCTCTCTACAAACAACATGTGATATTTTATATATTTTTCTACTTATAATACAAGAGGGTTATTATTAATGACAATAAAAGTAATAAATATGACGAAGTAAACCAGTTGTACCTACTCCTCGTTCACTACTTAGTCCAAAGATACACTTGTTGATATATATCTATGTTTATTTTTTAACTTTTTTTTGTTTAGGATTACAAAAAAAAATTAATGATTATCAGCTTCAACGAGTTGTAGAGATATGATGTAACTTACTCTCGTACCTAAAACTGAAACTGATGTGTTGTGTGGTTACACTTGTTGTATATTCACTTGGTTGTTATTGGGAATAAGAAGAAGTCAAGTAAAATAAAGAAGCAAAAGAAAGAAAATTGGAGTTTTTTTTGTTGTTTTGTACGATATTTAACTTAACTGGTTTCATTTTTTCCATTATCACACTTTTATACATTCTGATGGTTGCACTGTGCTGTCGGTTTTAATTTGTTTATTTTTTTTTGTTTTGTTAAATAAACAATCGAATAACGTTGATAGAAAACGTTGATAGAAAAGTCTATGCCAATCAACATTCGGCGTGTTTTTTTTTTCTGGAGATGTATTTCAATGCTCTCCAATTCTTCTAGCTATTAGTGTCAATGTTTTTTCATATTTTGGACAGCATTGCGAACGCAGAACGCAGCCGCCTTTGTTGTTAGAGCTATGATTGCAGAATCCACTGAATTCCTACATTTGCAGTCGACAAAGTTAGGTGCAGAACATCACTAATCACCAACAGGAACAGTATTGGTGACAGTATTCAGCCATGCCTAACCCTTTTTTGAAGTTTGAAATCGTCTGACAACCTTACTCTATGCAGAATGTGACATTTGGATCCATCACATGTAGTCTTGATATTAGCGATCATTTTATCTGGGATGACTTTTCTGCGCAAAACAAAGCAAATTAATTCCCTATTGAAATGGCCAAGCACTGTTCAATGATGATCCGCAAAGTGTTAATTTGGTCCACCCGAGAAGAGCCAAAAGTTTCTTCGGATAACCAATGACTATGGCTTTCCCGCGACCGACCGATTGTACTGGTGCGCTAGGCCCCTAACTGCTAGCAGATACAACTTTGTTGAACTCTGTCCATTTGAATTGGATTGGGTTTGGGTCAATAAAAGTTGTTTGGCTCTTCGATGTTGATCACCGATGGTGATTTACAAAAATTAACTAAATGTGGAGCCAAATTAATATCCTCAATATTTCCACCCATCCAGATATAGTAGAGCAATGTTGACCCGGCTTAAGGCTTTTCCGGATCTTGTTTTTAATTAATTTTCTAAAATTTGGATATGAACTTTTATTTATGTACATATTTTTAACAATTTAACAAAAAAAAATAGATCAATGTTAAAATATTGACTCAATTGAATCTAAGACTTTCATTGGTACTTCATTAATCAAGTCACTTAAAAAAACATAAACATAAACTAAATCTGGCAACTCTCACAACTCTGAGATTAAAGACATGATTAACCATCAGTCACGTCGATCGTCGAATCCACCATTATCACGCCACCGAAGACTCGTCAATGAATCTTTGTTATGTTCGTGTTCTACTTTTTTTTCTTATTTGTTCATTCTTTATATATTTTTCTCAATGAAAATATCAAGACCCGCTAAGCGTAACGTAGGCCGCACTGACTGCCGCATAGCCGCAAGGTATAATATAGCAGGCGAAGAGGCAAGCGTTTGCAGAGGGAATATAACCGCATATTAATAGTACAGAATCTCTTATATAGGCTGTGGTTTATCTTATTGCTGCGATCGAATGTTGGTCTGGGTTTTATTGTCTTTTTTTTCTGTTTTATCGCTTAAAAAGAGATGCTACTTTTGTTGTTGTCAGGTCGTCTTTTTTTTTTTGTTTTTTTGGCCGATAAAGTTTTAGGGATTGCGATAACTACTTCATTTTTATGTAGTTTCTTAATTTATTACTAGGCAAACCAACAAAAAAAAAACAAGTAAACAATTAAAACAGAATAAATTTAAAGAAAGCAAAAAGTTTCAAATTTATATCGAATAAGGCATTTTACAATGATGCCAGAGCAGTTTTTTTTTTACAAAGTCTGTAATTAATTTGGGTTAAATTTGTGTTTTTTTGGAATTCCATAAGTTAGCCATTTGGATCTATTCTTGTTATATTTTAGCATTCAGTTGTACGAAGTCTGTATAAGATGTACTTCAGTACATCAGTTATATATCTCAGAACGCTTTTAAGCAATCAAAATATATTTTTTCCCTGCTAAAAAAAAATAAAAAAACAAACAACTTGACCATGAGTTGAATTGTTAAAGTCAAATTTTAGATAATATTTCTTTTTCAGGTATAAACAATTAAGCTCATCTGTACTTCGTTCCACGAAAAAGTCTAATTTAACAGTACTCATTCTCTGTCTGTTCAGGATTTAAAAAATCATCAGCGGAAGTTGTATTATAAACTTTGTTTGTTTTTTTATTCAAACTAAAACTTCGTCTCAAAAAGAAGACAATATAGTGATTGTTTGTATGAAATCTTCATAGAGATTATCGCCGAAAATGAAAGACCGATTGTGCCCTCTTTCTTGTATACTCGTATGTGTCTTACATACATTTTTGCGTTGTTGTCATCGCATTGTTTTAAAACTTAATGTTTTTTTTGTTGTTGTTGGTTTTTGTTCTTGAGCGATTTTTTGTCATATTTCATGGGGTTTGTCTATTCATTTTTTTATTTGAAAAACATCTCTCTTTTATTATTCTGTCCATGATGGAACATGGAACAACAAACGACGACGATCGCGAAACATCCAAGCATATAATGTAGGTACCTACATTATGTTAATGCAATGTCTTTTTATTGTCGGCTCTGTGTCTGTCTGCGACGAAGAACAAAAAAAAATAAATGCGTCGAAGAATGCACGTATTTATCTTAGACACAAGAACAAAAGAACTATTCTTCAAGCATTTTGATCTTTTTTCATTTAATTGTTGCTGTGACCAATGAGTTTGCTTGTACAAAAGTTTTTGAGCAACATCTTATTAGATCTATTGATTTCGACCGGGTACCCGGTACATTAAACGGGTATCCGGGTATTACCCGGATCCTTAAAACAGAAAAAAAATATTAAAAAATAACGGTAATACTTACAGTCATGCTATAGCATTGAAAAGCCAAAAACTAAGTTGTTCGAATGAATAGTTTTTCAAAAATTTATTTTTAGGTCAATTTTATTAAATTAAGAATTTGTTTTCCTAATATTCATTGCTCTCATTATTTTTTGATCGAAAACTGGGTGTCAAAATGTTTTATAATTTTTTCAAAAATCAAAAATAACAAATACTAGTTTTTTCTAAGGAAAATTGGGTTGAACTGGACATTGGTTTACATACAAAAGTTTGTTCTTAACACTTTTTTAATTCTACCTGCACCTTTAGAAGCACCCTATTGTTATTGTTATTTTTTGATTTTTCATCTGAGGACCAATTATATAAATTCGAAATTTTGATCAAATATTTCATTAAATTTTTTTTCTCTAAAGGAAAAAATTGTCAGTGATGAACCAAGCGGAAATTTTTTCGAAAAAATTTTGCAAACAAAAAAATTTGGTAGAAAAAATTTAAACGCCTACAGGACATCACACCATCAGTCCATTAACCTATCAGTTTTTAATTTACTCGTGATTGTTGTAGGAAAAAATTTTCACAAATTTTTTTTTGACTGTATAAGAAAGGGTTGTACGTTTTGATTTGAGAAGGGTACCATTTTTTTTGCGTAAAGTTAGCACCGACATTTCTAAAGAAAAAAAAAACTCAACTTGTGCCGTAAACATTAAACGAATTTTTTTCATGTTTCTTTCAATAACCAATTTTATTGTCATTTTTTGACAAAATCTATTTTGAGAAAAAAAAAACATTTTGTATAGAAGAAATTTTTCATCGGCAAAATAGTGTTTTTGCAAAATTTTCTTAAAATGTATTCTCCGGTATTTCTCTTTAAAGTATGTATTAAAATACATTTCTGCTCGAAAGTTTCTTTTTATTTGGTTCACACAAGAAAATCCAGTGCGGATTCCTGCTTGTTCGTCATCGAGTGTCTTTTCGAGATGGTCTTTTATTCGCTCCAGGACGATTCTTACTTTTATCTTGGCTACTGCAGGTATAGCACGCAAATTCTTCTGTATAATTTCTCAATGGCTTGGGAACTTGACAAAAGCTCTCTCAATGCTTGGGTGCAGCAGCGCGCTCGATGTTCTTGGTGCTGCTGGTTGGAGCTGTGCGAGACAGTTTGTATTGAACGGTACGAAAGGTAGTTTCTAATCCAACGAAGGAGATAAACATCAATTCGAAATGCACGCAGTTTTTGGTAGAGAGCTTGGTGCCAAAATTCAAATGAAATATCTCTAAAACGATATAAAAATTTGCGCCACTGTTCGATGAGATATACCATGTGGGGTTGAGATCATTCCTGGTCCTCATCCGAAACAAGCAGTTGATCTCTTGACACCGGTTCAACTGTCACTCTTGCTTGTTGCCTCTTTTGCTTGTTTAGCTAATGTATTGATGCGGTTCCGCTTATCACGCTGCACGTGTGTAGAGTAGACTGTGGCTCGCTTTTACATCCTGGCGGTGTAGCTGCCATGTGAGCATTGAGGTGTTTCCTTTCACCTATCCTTGCCCAAGTTTCTATGGCAAGGACTATGGCTTCCTTCTGACCGTATATAATTACATTTTTCACAGCACTAATGGCGAGGAATTCTTTTAATTACTTAGTTTGTATAGATTTTGCCACATTTTAAATGCCGAATCCAACCGAAGATTTAACGAGATCGCCCTTTTGTTTCTAACTGATGAAACTTGTCATTTTTGAAGCGCTTTTGGAAACTCTATACCCACGAACGCGGCTATAGGCATAGGTACACTAAAAAAAGGCAGCAACAAAAAAATTAAATTAAACATACTGGTATCTACTGCAGCACTAACTAATAATAACTCCGCCAAAATCAAGCATTAAAAACTGGATGAAAACCTGTCATTCTTCTCTTTATTCGATGTAATCACTTGTAGACTTGCTATGCAGCTTTACAAGTGTCTTTCTTTCCTTTTTGATATAAGTACGTACATGATGCCAAAGAGTGGCTCTTCCTTGCCTAAGACTTAAGCCACACTGCATCAGGAACTGCATTTACCTTACTTTACTAACAAAACTATAAAATCTGCAATAGACGTTCGTATGCACTCCGCCGCACTCCATGCGTCTCCGCGTCCGTCTTGGTCGCCTGGATGGATAAACAACAAAGTATATAACCCGACCGAACAACCGATTTGCAGCCGATCGACTCCATTCGACTTGAATCGGCTTGGCTATATGAACATGCCATATTAATGGGAATAGGAAAACTAGGTGCATAACTGATGGATGCAGCAGCGGCAGCAGCAATAGAAAAGACGGAAAACGAATAAGAAGAAGAATCGATTCAGTGCAGGAAATCCCTGGTTGTTATTTAAGTCAATTGTTGGGTTCATCTAGCAACTAACAACTATAGCAAGGTGCAATTCTTATGGGGAAAAATCCTCATAACCCAACCAAACCAGAGCGATAGACAAACAAAACAAAAAGTGTTTTAAGCACATATAATGCATATACTCGTTTTTGACTTTGTGAATTCTGTTTCTGTTTCTGTTTTTTTTTTGTTTTTATTTTTTACGCTTTACAATGCGATTCCATGTCCAACGATTCGAATGTGACGCGGATCTATGGAGTGTAATCAGAATATATCTGAAACTGAGAAAGACTCCGTTGTCGTGGCGGGGGGGGGGGGGAAGAGGGTTTGAAGCAGAAAATCATGCCGGTCCGTAAAGGAAAAACTGGAACATTAAGAATTTCTGTGTTGATGTGTTAGTTGCCCTGCTGATTTGTTTTCTTTTCTTTATTTTTTTTTTTTTTTGCTAAGAAGAAGAATTCTGACAAGACTAAGAAGGAACATCTTCACTTCCGTTTGGAGATTAATTTTGTTTTGTTCAATGTAAAACGAAAAATCAAATTACAAGCCCAGCGCATCCTTCACTTAACAGTTCAGTCCTTTTTGTGAACTCACATTATGAGTGAACCTGCAATTTTTAAAGCCCCAATTCGAAAGGGAATAAATTACTTATCGTTATCATAAATCTCATTTTCCCCACACTTGAGAAATTCAAATTAAACTTAATTTAAAATTACCTCAAATCCATTATTTGAGGCGTTAATCATAGAAATGTCAAACAAATGAAACGGGATAGCCGCTGAATACTTTTATGCTTTCATTTGTTTTGACATTTCACGTTTCCTTCTAGATTTCTTGGAAATATTTGCTTACATTTGTTGTTCGGTGGGGCATTCTTGTGTTTTTTTTGTTGCATTCTGCCCTGATTCTTTTAAAAACAGTATGTAGTCTCACTGATTTTTCCATAGATCCACTGACCACTAACTAGTGGGATTTTCCAGTTTGATATTGGAAAATTTTATCAATACCTGCAATATAATATGATTCCACTAAAAAACATGGCTCCAAATAGCTAGCTCACCTCTATAGGTTAAATATTAAAATTGATGGCATTTTAAAAAGTTCTGTATTTCAAAATCTAAGAACAATACCCCATCCTTTGATTGCGTTTCTAAAAGTTTCTAAAAAACACAAAAACAAAGACCTCCCTTAGCTTTCACGTACTAGCCCTTATGCCAACACACATGTTGCGAGCTCATTGACGGCTCAGCTTTGTGGTTTTTCCTTTCATTTTATTTGTTTGCCTGGCTATATTTGAACTTATAATATTCCCCTCTATAAAATAAGTAGGTATATACATATATTGATTGATTATTATAGATCAAGGGTTTCGGAAGAATTCTATTTGGGGTTGATTTTGAATCTTCAAACTGTTTTGTGCATAATAAATAATAGCACACGAAAGAAAAATTGAACAAAAAGAAACGACTTCCCATACCTTAAATTTTTAAGTGCTTTTCCACTTATTACCTTATTAATCAATTTCCAATACCCAACAATTTTTTTTTATCAATGTTAAACTAGAAAATATTTTGAACTCTTAACACACTTTTTATGACAGCGTAATTTTTCTTGTGTTTTTGTGGGTTTTAGGTTTTTCGAGTTGGTTGCTTTTTTTCTCTGTCAAAGTACAATGAATAATCATGTAAAAAAAAACAAACATCCACTTTTTTAGTTTTTGTTTGGAAAGTATGTACTTTGGTCAAATTCGTGCTATGGATTCTATATGGCAGGGTTGTAAAAGATTGCAATTTGCGAATGCATTCTTTAACGATTGCAATCATTCATTCTTTTATGAAGCCTAAGACTTCAACTATGTAAACGACATTCCTTTTACCTTAAATAAGATTGCAAATTTTTGGGATTTTGCATTCTTTTGCATTCATTGAATATTTACAGTTATCATTTTTTTAGCGTGAAAGCAGCGCTGCTATTTTGATTGCAAAAAAAAAAGTTAAAATAGAATGTGCTAACTTGTGCCGCTACGTGCCATTGATATGTGAAACATTTTTTTTCTTGAAAAAGAAAAGTTGCTCCAAGAACCAAAAAGAAAAATACGGAAATTCGCATTTATTGCAAAGCCCCTTAGTGTGACATTAGCAGCGCCAAATATCGATTTTCAAACAATATAAATGTTGTGCTGTAATGTTCGCCTTGTGCTTCTTTGTGCTGTAAATATATTTTAGAACTGCAAATTTTTTTTTTTTTTAATTTGCGAAATTTCAAAATATTTAATACGTATGAGAAATATTAACGGAACATGGCGGCACAAGGTGAGCATATTATAGCACAACTTTATTTTTTTGAAAATCGAAAATGACGGTGCTATCTTCACGGTAAGCTGAGGTGTTTCGCAGAATTTATTTTTTATTTATCAACATCTTCAAACAGTTAAACAAAATGGTATAAGCCATCTCTAACCCATCCAATTCCACACCCACATTTTTTTTCTCTTATTTTACGTCGTTCTAGAACTTCTGAAATATATCAAATTTCACTATTTGATTAATTTTGAAAATCCGTTTAATCTACAGCTTGACTTCATGTAGGCAAATAAGTTCCAAAGATACATTTACTGTTTTAGAAAAATATGTTGAAAACTCATCCAAAAACACACAAATTGTATAACTGCTTTAAAATCGCAATAATCCTTATTGGTAAATAAGTAAATATGTAGATACAAAAAAAAAAAAAATAAAAATTAAAATTTATTCGCTATGCAAATATGATTTTACTCACCAAGTCAAAGCAGAAGAATTAAGATTTAATTTTATTTTATTTTATTTCTTATTTTTTTTCTATAAATATTCTCATCAATTAACTTCAACATCAAATGCATTATGTGCCCAGTAATATCTTTAACATAAAAACCAGATAGACAACCTGTTTTTCAAGCCACCTTACCCCATACTAACGCTTATGCTTATATACGTATACCACATGCAAAACAAAAATTAAATATAAAAGAAGTCAGCACAACATCGAAGAAAAAACAAAAAAAAAAAAACAGATCTTAAAAGTCAGGATATTCTACTTATAACAACGATTGCGTAAAAAAAACTCTTAAAAAACTATAATTTGCGTTTTCATTTCGCAATAGTATACAAACAAAAAAAAATAGACAAATAAAAAACAAAACACACACCATGGACGGACATTAGAGTATTTTCTATAAAAAGGTGGCCAAATTTCGAAAAACTAAATTTTCAAAATTTCAATGTAGATAAATAAAATAAAAATGTCAAATAATTCATCAAAATTTTAATACTGCATTCTGTTCATCATCTATCAAACAAAATTCTGTTAATCTATATATTAATACACACACGTGGTAAATAAATTTGTCGTACATTTTTGTGCATTTGTTCAAAATTGTTGCAAAAGTTCCAAATTCATGAATATCGAATTTGTTTGTTTTTGTAAATCGATAATTTTGCGCTTAACCTTATTTTTTCGATCCATTTTTTGGGTTAAATTGTTTTAATGCCAATTTTTATCTTCTTAGTTGAAAGTCTTTGTCCAGTTAATATTTTTGGTAAAATTTTGTAAAACAATTTGGGCCTACGGTAAAAACTTCTTTATCAAAATTCAAAATAAAAAGAGATGGTCGACAAAATTTTTGTTCTAATATTTTTATAATTTAAAAATTTGCTTTATTTTTTTTTTTCAAATAGATATATAAATTTTTTCAATATCTATTTTTAAAAATCTGTCATTTAATACATAATTTCAAATTTTGGTATTGCTCGAAGTATTTTTTTTTTTTGCATATGAAATACCCCAATGTGCTTGCGCAGCTTGTCGGCTGGTCGTCCATTGTCCGTCGCGTCTCGTCGTTCTTCCGCACCATGCTTCGCGCCGTCAATTTGGTCGTCCACCGATTAAACAACCTGCGACAAGGAAGCAAAGAAAAACACTGGCCCCATTCATCGCAACATAGAGCCAAGTAAATATATCGCAATCCATTCGTTTGTGAGTCCCGTGTCCTGGCGTTGTCCGTCCATCGCCGCGTATGGTTGGTTTTATCGCTTTGCAAGGTGTTTTCTTTTGCTTTGTGTTTTTTTGCGCTGTTTTCTTGATTTCTAGTATCATTTCGTTTGTTTTTTTTTTTTTGCTCATTTTCTTGTTTAATATCCCTCCCTTCTGAATTTGCGAGGCACGCAGCTTACACACACTTTCTATATCTACAGAGCCAGTGACACGCATCGACCTGCTGCTTGACTAAAATCCGGACTCTATACACAAATAAATTGAATGACGATGGTGACGCTGGCGGGCGGTACATGCATGAGTATAGTTAGTTGCCTAATGGCAGAAACTGGAAATCAGTGGAAAACCAAAAGTACAATACGAAATTTCTATGCTTTTTTCACCAGATGATGATCAGAGCTTCTATACACCACAGCCCCATGAGGCAGCAAGAAAAACCACTAAATCTACTATTAGACAGTTAGAGGATTAAATTGAGATCTGATTTCTGACATTTGGGCGGATGGTGGGGCGATTTTTGTTTGCAGGTTAATTTGGAGTGAATATATGCAAGGGAAAGAGAGAATAATTTTGGAGAAATTGAGATTCAATTGCAGATACTTTATCATTAATTTTATGGATAAGCGTAACTGATTTTACGATAAAAGTGAAACGGATATACATAGTTGCATAGTTGCAGTGCTGCATGCAGTGAACTATCCAATAAAACTAGAAAGGTTTTCAAGATACAGAGTTCTGCATGCAGCCACCCGACGCGACGTTTGAACTTTACTCATGCTCAATTGATTAGTTATCTAATGCAATGGCCATATTTTTAAAACAGCAATAATTCCGTTTGGCCATTTTCCATTTACAATTAATAAAATATTAGCCGATACAGTCACTATTTAATAAAACACGGATTTGTTTTAAAGATGCAGTGCTGCAGTGCTGGTTGTTGTAATACTTGCAGCTCTATTTCAGAATTCTATTTTCAATTTTAAAAACGTATTTGTTCAGAGATTTAGATTTCAATGATAAAACATTTTTATAGATGATGTGTTGCTTGTCTCCATGTTTGCTATATTATGTATTTTTATGTTTATTTTTTAAAATAAAAACAATTTTTTTTAATATAAATAAAACTAGCGACGCGTTTCAGAATTCATGTTCTATCATCGGGCTATTGTTTCGGAGAAATGCCGTGTCTTATATCAATGTCCCTTTATAATTCGCATTATTTTGTTCATTGTCATATTTGTTGGGCATACTAGTATTTAATCAATCACATGTTGTTAGTGTTATGCCTGAACAACATGTAATGAGTAAACCAGCGACCCAACAATGATCAATAATAATGGAATAAAAACATGACATAGAACTACAGGGATCGAACCTGTGACCTGTGAGGTTGACAGGCGACCACGCATACCATCGCACCACGGCCAACCCCATATAATCAAACTCCGTGAGATACAACAAACCAACACAAATCATACAACGGGTCTCACATCGCACTTTTAGCACTGGTTTTATACCACAACCTGAAGAAAGATGTTTTCACCATTACCTTCAACACCACAGACGTTGTCAGCCTTCACCACCCTCTGCTGTAGCTGGTTTTCCTCTTTTAATATCGAAGACTTCTCTCATTTCCATTCCCAGAAACATCTCAATGTTTTTATCTCTTAAAAGCTAAACAATAAAAAAAAAACAACGCAACAAATGAATTTATAGTTATACCAGTATAGAAAAGAAATTAATTATTGAACTACTTGGATGCAAGGTGTATCTGGTATTATGCTTGCCTCTTTCCTCTCGTTGCTTGTGAGCTAAAATGCATATTCTTAAAGACGAAGCAGAGGCTTAGAATCTTAGAAGATTATTATTTATCCACAAGCGAAGAAGTTGAGAGGTGAAAATTAGTTACTTTTCTAGCTGCTAATATAAAATAAGTTTTTAACTTGAAATCTTGGATATCAGTTTTTTGATTAGAATGAATCTAAATTAAGATTTTTTTTTGTTCAAAATTTTAGATTCAAATTTTAGTTTGGGATGCGTAGATAATGTTCAAATCAATGCAATGTTGAAATTTAGCTATTTGGGCGAGTAAAATGTGATGTGGGGGCATAACTCGCTTCACTCGTAAAACAATTAGGCGTAATTCCAAACTTATGTTCAAACACTTGAAAAAAAAAAAAAATATCGCGGCTCAAGAGGTTTGCATTTGACAAAAAGATTCGACCGACAACCACGATATCTGATATGGGTAAGATATCCCACATGAATAGTTGAAAAGTTCCCTATTAGAGTAGTTGTGCCACATGGAAGCGTCCTGAGTCCGCTGCTCTTAATTACTTGGGCATATTTTTTGCTGGCATTGATCCATCATAAGTATGTAAGTAAGTATAATGCATACCACATTAGAGCGAAAATACCGAATCTATGCTGTTCATGTTCATTTGATTCAGTTTAGTGCTTCAAAAGTGTGAAAAGTTTGAATACCATAGGATCTGGGTTATGGTGATCCTGATCATCAAATCAAACATCGTCCAAGCGTTGGGTGGATGAAGTGACGAGGTTATCTATGCGAACGCCACAAGTGGAGTCTTAGAGTGAAGCAGGAGAGTGGTAGAGTTGTGGTCCTCGTCTCCTTGGGCTAAAAGATTGTATTAAAAAACCGAACGCCCTACCTCTTCTGATGGTAATGAATAGATTTGAAAGTAAATTTTACTCTAAAAGAAAAAAACGAATCTTACTTCCGCTTCTCGTAGTGATTCGACTTTTCACAACCAGACTTGAGAGTAAACTTTACTCTCAGCCATATATAAAAAAAATATTCATTTCAATAAGTGGAATTTGTGCCTAATGGAATTAAGCTTCTATTTTTTTAAACTTAAACAAGACTCTCACTAACCGAATTTGTGTAGACAACACTCTAAATGCATCACATCATAAGACGTTGTTTACTTCAGACAGTCAGTTTAATCAATTCGTCTACCCACTACGTCTTCTAACTTGGTTTCTATGAGTTGCGACATCTTATTCTTATAATAAAATTCAAAGATTCTGATTGGTCATTTGTTTATCAATTCCAAACACAAAAGTTAAAACTCAAATCGATTTATTTTTTACATCTATCCAATCAGCAACAGACAGAGACCAAGCAATCAACAACTAGATATTCTTATGAATTACATATATTTATTTTTGCGAGTTTAATATTTCAATCAGCAAACGTCACAATGTCTTAGTGTGCAATTATTTCTATTTAATGTAAATCTAATAAGTTGAATGTTGGCTATGCACAGTAACATAACAAACTACTTGTTTCGATAGTGTTTGCTGGTTGGGTTACCTGTTTTTTATTTATCTGTTGACGTGTTTTTCGTTCGTTGTACTTAGTTGTGGTTTTTTTCTTTTCTTTTCTGCGGTGGAACTTGTTTCAAAAACTTTAACAAGTAACAGCAGTTGGGCGTTAGTTAAACTCAACATTACACATCTATTGAGCTACACGATGATGCTACTGATGTTAAATGCATCACCATCATTCAGTGGGATTGTTTTTGTGGTGCGTGTGTTTTGTTGTCAATTTTTTAATTTGTATCCTGTGAATTGTAAACTATAAACAACAGTAAATTCTATTTATACGAAAAAAAATCTATTCCAATTTCCAAACCCACATGTTCTCTCTCTGATTCCAGTGCTCAGGAAGCAGAAGAAATTTATTTTAAAAAAACAGCAACAGCACTGAGCACACACAGCAGACTACATTGGAACTCAATTTATTACCGCCATAGGGAGTAGGTACATCAGTTTCAGTGTTTAATGAAAATCAGTTTATGATCCCAATGATCTCTTTAAAGTTTTCCTCATAGATTTTTTTTTCTTTTTGTGTCTGCTGCATCGCATGCAACTGACGGCGGCGTAGTGGTTGTAGATAATAGTATGTTTGATGGAAATGGATAATCAAGTCATTGTGTTTGGAAGAACAATCACAGTTGTGAATTGTGACTCTTGTCCTTTTCATGGGTTGTATTTTTATTGATGAGCAACAAACAATCCAATCGATTGTTTCTATAATCTCAAACACAACTACAAAAAAAAAAAAAAAAAACTTTTTAAGTTTTGTTTTATTTCATTGCACATTGCTCGTTTGTTTGCCGATCAGGGGCGCCTCTGGCACAAGCTCGACGACTAAGGCTCCAGTTGTGCGGTTGTGAGGTTAACTAAATTCAGTTGTTGTGTGCCTGCCTTTCTTTCCGCGTCTCCGCAAGAAGCTTCCCTGGTGCACACCTACTCTTATTGGAAACTCTTCGGCGAATCTTGCCCGTCACAGGGCACACTGACCAAGCTTTCTAGATATCACTGACCTGGCTTCATCATTCCACCACCATTTTTCTTTGCCTTGTTCGTATAGTATCTTCTGGCAGTTTCTAGCAGGCAGTGATTTGACTTTCTGCTGGCAAGTTTCTTGTAGACAGTCCCACAGTTTTTGTATTCCACATTCTTCAATTTTTCAGATAATTTTCCTTTTTCTTTATCCAGATTGCATCACTTGATTTACCTAGAGACCTCTGTTCGTTTGCTCGTCCTCACAAAAAATTCTGTTCTTTTTTTCAAAACCAATTCGTTTCGCATGAAGTTTTAAACTGCTAATGGCGCCCAGATGATTTTCACACTTCACTACGCCATTGGCCTTTCTCCTCTACAAAAAAAAAAAAAAAAAAAACAATTATTAAAATAAACAAAACAATAATTCTCTTTTCTTTCAGTCATCAGTATTACACTCCATTGAGTCTCTAAAGGAAATGGAAACAAACAAAATTAAAACAGAACAAAAGTACAGAACAAAACAACAACATCGTTCCATCACTCTGTTTGACTTTGAAGCAACAGAATCAGAGACTAAAATATTATAGAAGTTGCTCGTAGTATCTCTCACGCCATGGCTTCCACTGTTTGTTTTCTTCTTTTCTTTTTTTGTAATTTCTTGTGAATTCGAACGTTTGATGATTAAATGAGTGAAAATATAACCACCAAAGTATTTCGAACAAGCTCCCTGCAGTGTTTTCCATCTTCCAGATGCGCGGTGTGAGAGAGTAGAGCTATTTGAATATTTTATGAGACGAGCAGCGTTCGATCGGTTAAGATCTGGTTGTGTCTTTCAATGGAAAAACAATAGAATAACATGAATTTTTTTGGCGGGATAAAAACACAAACTTATTTACACCACACACACTAAATCAAACAAACGCACTTTTTTCTGATAATGGTAAATTATTGTTCTCTGTCGGTTTTTTTTTTTTGCTTTTTTGAGGATCAACAAGAGGGGTGGATGATATAATTGTTTGAAATTGGAAAAAAGCCTTTGCGGGTAGTGCTTTATTGTGTTAGATCACCATTCACATTGGTTTTGTATTTTTTTTTTGTTTTAAGTTTTTTTTTTTATTTATTTTTTATCTCTGGTAATTAATTCTTGTACCATCAGTCAGTCAATTCAGAAGATATATTATTTTTGTTTTTGCTTCTGTGCGTTAATTTTGTTTGAATTTTTTTTTTGTTATAATAGCCCAGTCAGAATGAAATACTGAAATTGAGAAAAATTGTAATGTTTTTTTTGGACAACCTATCCACAGTATAATAGGTAGTAGGATTTTATATAAAAACAAATACAACATCGGCAGTATGGATACTATCAAATCAAACTATCAAAAATCAAATTCATATTTAGATGACTGTGTTCCTAGAGTAGGGCCATTATGTGGAAGACTATATGAAGTCTTTGTCATCTAAAACTTAAGGAGCAAACAATTGCCCAATTTAATTACTGCATAATTAATTATTCCTAGAAATTTGTTGTTGACAGATTGGCGGAAAATTATATTTCGACATAAATAGAATATTTCGTTCCAAATGTCAAAAATTAATTTGAAACATTTGGAACTTTCCAATTCAATTATCTTCTAGTTTTTGGAAATAATCTTTTATAAATAATTGATATAAGAAAGGTGACAGCTGCCAGATGATTCTGAGAGGCAAATATCTACTTGCTAGAATCGCTGTAAAATATATACAAATACATAGGTATACTAGTTTTTTATTCTTGAGTTTCTTATAAATACATAATTAGTTTTAGAATAAATTTTCTGTCACCTTTAGATACCTAATTTCGCCCTAAATGGTGAAGCTTGTCCGCTTGGAAAAGCGATTCCAGTCGCTCGGAGCATATATGAATTTGACAGCTAGTAACGGAGGAAAATTTCATTTAATTATTTCCATATGCGTTGTACTTTTGCAAACATAAGCTAATTTCTATTGGGTTTTTGACATTTAAGCTAATTCATCGTACAAAAAATGTGCGACGAATCTTTTGATACATACCTATAAAATTTATTTATCTTTCTTTATTGTCTGCAACATTTTTTCATAAGCCTTAAACTTTTGGAGTTAAAGCGTCTAAGAGTAGGTATACTTGTAAAGACATCCTTTCAGGCGATTAACTCGGAAAGAATACATCCCATGAAAAAATGTTTATGCAAAAATGAGCCATTTTCGAGATTTTTGCGCTAATGTACAAAATTCAATAAGGTATGTAACTAATACGAAACTATTTTCACCAGATACCTAATTTCATATTTTGATCAAGGCTACAAGATCCTTGACATACCTATAACAGCTTAAAATTAAAACAAAACAAAAAATAAAACAAAAACAATCTTATTTCATTCAGCTGAATTTCGTTTCTAAAAAAAAAAAAAATAATCAAATAAGTACATCACGTCAAAATCTCGTATAAATGATTGCTTTATTGACTCTTCTTAAATTATTATAAGAAGTATCGGATCAAAGCAGCAAATAATTTCGAATAAGAACCCAAAAAAAATTAAAATTTCATCTCACATACGCTATACGCAAATCAATTGTAAATATCACTTCATTTTCCTCCAGAGATGCGAGGATGAGGAGATCTTAAATTTATAACATGTGTGAACGCATATGAGTTTATTTTTATTTTGTTTTGTGATTTTATTGTTTTTCTAATTTTTTTTTTTTAGTTTCTTCACCACCATCTAAAGACCCCGGAAAATCATTTCCATCTGTTTTTCATCATTTCAATGTTAGAATGTACCGTACGCAGTATATAATCTTCGACGGTGTTTGATTGTAAAATGCGTGCTGCCACGCACAGCACCACACCTCCCATCGCCGCGGCCGCCATCGCCGCTCTTATAAATGAACTTTGATTCTTTTACAATTTTACAAAAGAGCATAAAACACAAAAAAGAACCCTAACCCATATCAAATCACACATTGTTGGCATTTTCTTAAAAAAAAAAAAAATAATGGCAACATATTATGGCCCGCACTCCTTTTTCTGACACCTTCCTCCGCTTTCTGATGTAGATATCGATATGCCGGTGCCGGTATTATGGGGAAATGAATTTTGCGCCCCCCTTCTTCAAGGACAAACAAGTTGGATTATAATTTGCCCCCTCACCACACCGCCAATATCAATCAACCTATTCCTACTTAAGTATAGGTAAGTACACTGTTTTTAAGCATTTTTTTTTTTCTTAAATCAAAGCAAATTGTTAAGAAAACAAATACGCATTCGATGAAGGAAAATTTATTGCGATCATTTTGGTTTAAGATAAATCCTCCCCTCTCGCCCTTCCCCATCACCAGCCCCAGCCCCTTCATCTCATCTGCACTCATCAACCGAAGAAATTAAAAGAGAATATCAGGCGATGCTTTGCACTTCTAGCTGCGTCGCGTCGGCCGAGCCGAGCCGCGCCGCACCGCGCTCCACCTTTACTACTGCTGTTGTTGTTTTGCTCTAATTTCGTGTGTAGATTAAAAAAAATAGGGCATTTGATTTTTGATTGCATCCTTTGGTTATGGGGTTGAAGTTGGCTTTTGTTGTTTTGAATTTTTTGTTTCTTTTGGTAGATTATAGTAAAGCGAAGAGTTTTTGAGAATTACCCAAAAAAAACCTTCGGACAAAAGAATGCCTTCAATTAAGTGTAAAAATTAGATTATGCCATATTATGCGAAGAGCATCGGAAACAGTTGACACCACGAAAAACTGTTTGCTTACGAAAACAAACAGATTTTGAAAAAAAAGACTGGTTCATCGTTAAATCCAGGTCTAACAGACTTTATTATTATGATTACACCCTGTGTGTGTTTAATGATACAGAGTAAAATTTAAAAAAATTAAAGGAACATGGCCAAAATGGCACCCTGTGGAACACTAGAAGTATATGCAAAGATATTTATCAATGATAACTTTTTAAAGTTTAAGGTCAGTGAGGATAGATGAAATCCAATTGTGTTAAGAAAAACTCCTTTGGATACAGATTTATTGTAAATGCAAACCAAATGATACAAATACAGGGGGTATGCCAACAGCTTCTGATTTAAATGTAAGTTTAAGTGATTTAAGCCCAACACTAAACATCTTCAAAATGGTAATTTTTCTCTAAAAACCAATAAATACATACCTACATTTTAATTCCTTTTCAAATCTGTCATTTAATTAATTCTTTTTGAATAAAGACTTAAAAAGTTAGAATTTTTCAAAGTTAATCTCATTTCTTTTTTTAAGAAATTGTAATGAAAAAATAAAATAGAATTTGTATAGTTTGGCACTAAATATTTACTAAACGGTAATTTTCGACCAAGTAACTGCAGTCACAACATTAAGTTATACGTGCACTGAGTGCACATATTGATTTTAATTGAATTCAAATTATGTATACTCAATGCACCCAGTACCTCTACTCATCACAGATATTTTTAATTTATAATTTATATTACTGCTTAAAAGTTAATAGATTTTATGACAATGTTATGACAGCAAAACAAAATGAACAGATCTATGTGCCAAGTGCATATTTTCTTCTTCTAGAGCGCACATTATATCTCCGAGCTTTGGTTTTTTTGTCGAAGAATTAAATGCTTCCATTATGAATCATCTCAATATATAATTTATTTATTGTTTGCTAATAAAAAAAGAACTTAAAACAATAAAACGTCTTCTTTTTTACCAAAAAACAATCATTGATCGCTGTTTCTATTAATGATTAAAAAAAAAATAGAAAAACAACTGATACAAGCTTACCTATGTATTTTGAACAAGTTTTATCAAGTCCGCACCTTGAAGTCTTATCTCAGCGACTGATCATTTTTAATCACTTTCTTGACGCCATCATCAAAGAAGTTTGAGAATACCTTTTTGGTCTAATGACTCTTTTTTGTAATCCAGATCTAATCTAATTTAAATATTAAAATCTTAAAATTATTTGATGTATGTGACCATCAGACACTATGACACGAATAAACTTACCTACATCACAGATACCTTATCAATAAAAATCGACACTCAGAAAAAATGCAATAAATTAGAATATAGAATAAAATAAAATAAAATAAAATAAAATAAAATAAAATAAAATAAAATAAAATAAAATAAAATAAAATAAAATAAAATAAAATAAAATAAAATAAAATAAAATAAAATAAAATAAACCAATAAAAAAAAATTGTCGAAAAGAGCTCATTTTATATTAAAATACAAATTTCTATGAACTTTAATTAAGAAATCAACCATTTTTCCTTTTAT
The DNA here is from genome assembly GCA_958431115.1 of Syrphus vitripennis. NCBI lineage: Eukaryota > Metazoa > Arthropoda > Insecta > Diptera > Syrphidae > Syrphus > Syrphus vitripennis. The sequence goes on from OY288111.1 coordinate 4,210,393, forward strand.
GTATAAATCATTTTGTCATAAAACTTATATTTACTTTACTGACCTAACACGTTTTACGTTGGGGACAAAAACAATTTCAGTGTAGGTACCACCATACATTAAAATGATCAAAAAAATTTTTTTTTTTAATGTTCAGCAAATGCTTGGGCAGTCAAAAAACTCATTATGAAGACTATCAAAAAAAAAAAAAAAATAACAGAGTATATATTATGAAAGCAAAAAAAAAAAACAACTATATACTCGTACAAAAATACAGTCTTTGTCATTTTTTGTACTATTTTATTTTTGTTTTATCTGATTTGTGGTTTTATGATTTTCTTTTTAAATTAGTAGTTAAGCATCAAGAGCACATCGTCACATAGAAACAATATAATGGCAAAATTTTATTTTATTATTAGAATAAAAATATTGACCTAAATTTATAGATGAAGAAGAAGAAGAAGGAGGAGGAGGAGGAGGAGGAGGAGGAGGAGGAGGAGGAGGAGGAGGAGGAGGAGGAGGAGGAGGAGGAGGAGGAGGAGGAGGAGGAGGAGGAGGAGGAGGAGGAGGAGGAGGAGGAGGAGGAGGAGGAGGAGGAGGAGGAGGAGGAGGAGGAGGAGGAGGAGGAGGAGGAGGAGGAGGAGGAGGAGGAGGAGGAGGAGGAGGAGGAGGAGGAGGAGGAGGAGGAGGAGGAGGAGGAGGAGGAGGAGGAGGAGGAGGAGGAGGAGGAGGAGGAGGAGGAGGAGGAGGAGGAGGAGGAGGAGGAGGAGGAGGAGGAGGAGGAGGAGGAGGAGGAGGAGGAGGAGGAGGAGGAGGAGGAGGAGGAGGAGGAGGAGGAGGAGGAGGAGGAGGAGGAGGAGGAGGAGGAGGAGGAGGAGGAGGAGGAGGAGGAGGAGGAGGAGGAGGAGGAGGAGGAGGAGGAGAAGAAGAAGAGGAAGAAGAAGAAGAAGAAGAAGAAGAAGAAGAAGAAGAAGAAGAAGAAGAAGAAGAAGAAGAAGAAGAAGAAGAAGAAGAAGAAGAAGAAGAAGAAGAAGAAGAAGAAGAAGAAGAAGAAGAAGAAGAAGAAGAAGAAGAAGAAGAAGAAGAAGAAGAAGAAGAAGAATAAGAAGAAGAAGAAGAACGGGGAGAGTATGATAACCTGGGCGCCGAAAAATGATAACGGATTTTTGTAGAACACGGCAATATAAGCATTTTTTACTATGGTTACTATGGGAAGGGGGGGTCTATCTAACTGGATTCTTAGGGCACCCTCTGCTAGGTATATGATTTTCACTTATAGCTGATTTACTTTACTTAGCCTCAAACAGTCAAGGACTGTAATAACAAGAAAAGATCTGAAGATGCTTCCCTGGTGCACACCTATTTTAATCGGGACCTCTTCAGTGATTCCTGTAGGGCATTTCACCTTTGTTTTATCTTCCCCGTTCATTCCTTTACTCATCTTCCTCGTCTCCACAAAAAATTCTGCCAGCAGAAGACGGTGCTCTTATCCGTCATCTCTGTCATCTCTTCATTCCTCATCGCAGCCATACTCTTTTTTTTTTAGAATTCCAGTACAGTGCCATTTAGCATATCAAACAAAAAAATAATAATAATTCAATGCTGAGACGAACAATTATGTCAATTTTTTTATGAATTCGAAAATATACTGACAAACAAAAATCTTATTACTCCATTTGAGGTTTTTGTCTTTACGTATTATAGATATGTTTGCTTTGTTTTGTGCGTTTCCTCTTCTTTCTAAATTTCATTGTTTGCCCACCATCCGTGGGTCGTAAAGTTATTGGATATTGTTGTTTTCGTTGTTTGGTCGTCTTAGCTCATTGTCGTGGTTGTCATTCCGTGGTTTCATCATTTGTGTAAAGGAGATTTAAAAGGAGACACATGCTAACCAGATGTGCCATCTTTTTGTGTCGTTTTAAGATTTTTTTTTTATATTCTCGCCACAACCACCAACTAAAGTAAATTTACTTTGTGTGTTTTCTTGTGTATTTAAGATGAAACAAAATTGAAGTAAAAACAACAACAAAAATGACACATAATTAAGCTGCTACCCAATAGTAATTTAACATCAATGAAAATAGACACGGCTTGATCGCATGAACTTGCTCTTATGACTGAAATCTATTAGGTGTTCGTATGTTACAAATTTATTAAAAAAGTGAAAGGTATCAATTTTAACAGTTTTGTCATTTGATCATGAATGACTGGCCATTGACTGCCAGACAATATCAAAAAATCTTCTGACCAGCGAGCGTTTCTGACTGACAAAACTGTAATCAGAGGATAAACAGTATCGGTGGCATCAGACTGTCACTCATTATCGAAAATGTGTTGAATGAATCAAGTACCATGAATTGGCGATTGCAATGTTCTTAAGGTAAAAGAATTTTGATTGCATAGTTTAAAGTCGCTGTCTTCAAAAAAGAATGAATAGATAAATGAATGAAATAATTGAAGTCACTAAAGATTACAATCAAAAAAAACACTAACTGAAAACCCTGGAAACCAAAAATCCTAAGATCCCTACATAGCCAAATAAAAATTCATCCAAGAAACACAAGATTCAAAAAACAACCCACAGTATAAAAACCTTAAAACTCGAAAAAGAAGGAAAAAAACACTGAAGCAAAAATTCTGTAAACTAATAATCCCTTTGTGGAGAAACCACAAAATCCCAAATTCCTAGAGGTCATCAAGTTGCGTTAAATTTAAAAACAGATTAAATTCAAAGTTAAGAAAACCTGAAATCTGCAAAAACTCAAGAGCCAAAAAAACCCAAAGACCAGAAAATCAACCTAAGATACCTGACGAAAATCCAAATTTTCGAAAACCCTATCCTAAGATCCCATACTCAATTCCTTACACCGGAAACTAGTAAAAATTAAAAGACAGTCCAGAATATTATGTAAAACCTAAAAACTTAAATATTCTGAAAAACCGAAAACCAGTAAACCTAAAACCTTGAGATTGAGAGTCAATAATTCCAAAATCGAAAAATCCCGACGGCTAAAAATCGCCACCAAAATCAAACTCCCAAAACCCCAAGAACCAATAAATCCAAAATCCAGAAAACTCGAAATTCTAAGAACGAATACCAAATCCTGGAAAACCCAAAAACCCAGGATTCCGAAAAAGTGCAATACACAGAACCCAAAATTCTGAGAATCGATAATTCCTAAATATCGCCATTAAACCCAAATTCCTAACAAACTCAAGAACAATCAATAAACCCAAAAAACTTAAAATTCCGAAAAACCCAAAATCCAGATAACCCAAAAATCAAAAGAGCAATATTTCCAGAAGGAACAAAACTTAAAAAAAAAAAAAACAAGATCCAGAAAAACATAAAAGTATGATAGCTAGTGTTTAACTTTTTACCCTCCTAATTCGAAAAATTGACGAAACCTCAAAAATGCGTCATTATTAAATGTTAATTCACCTCAATTTTTTGTTGAAAAAAAGAACACATAACAGCAATTCTAGACAGACTCTTTCTTATGGTTTCAAATCTAGAAATTCTAAAACTTCTAAAAAAAATCAACCCAGTTAAATGAAATTGAGACCATTTCTATAGCAGATCATCATCGTCGTCGTTAGTCGGTATCATCATCATACCTACTTACAATTTTATTTATACAAAGACCATAAACTTTAACCCTATTCAGGAAATACAGAACATTATGGACATCCGAAGGGGATTCATTGTATCCTCGTATTTTATTCTATAGTAGTCTTGGGAATATATTTGAGACAGAAAAAAAAGAACACAGCACAAAAAAAAGGCAAACAATCAAACCCATTTGTCAACAACTGCTTCCTACCCCAACCTCAACCCCCATTCTACACCCTGCTTGAAAAAAAAAAATAAAAACATTTCTAGGTCCTTATCTTTTTCGATTGTCCGTTATTTCTTCCGAATGATTTGAAAACCATAGCGTGCTGTTGAGTAGAGTGTAAGAGTAAGTGGTGTCCACTTTGTCGGTGTCGGATTGAAGGAGTGGGGTCATTCCATATGCTGGGTGTTCGGTCTTTGATAGGAAGAGAGGGTAAGACGATCTGGAGAAACCAATAATCGTTATGCTTGCCGACATTTGCGACACACATGTTTCTTTTATACCCCGTAGACGTATGTAGTGTAGGTACCAATGGCCATAAAGTCAACTCCATGTGAACATTTATAAGAAGTCAAAAATTAAGAGCTGTTTAAATTATTAATCTCAGTGTATATGGTCAACCTCAAGCCTCAATAAAGAAAGAGCTTATCTAAAGCAAATCAAATTATAATAAATAAAAAAGGACAAAGGACAAAGAAGTCATTCAGTCTTTGATTTTATAAGAGAATGGAAGAAAAAAGCACCCAAGTACTTTTCTTCTTTTATCACATTATCATGGTACAAATTATGTTCAATTTCATTCATCACATATTTTATTCATATACTTGGAGCAGTAAGTACTCTAGTGGATTTATTTTGTTATGCAATGACACAAGAAGACAAAAAAAAATAAGGAATCACCTTAAAAGAGACGACGCAATGAGGGTTAATTTTTGTTGTTATTCCAACATAATATGGATGCGACATTTTTTTGTGTTTGTCCTTTTTACTGAACTTCTCGACTCAGCGAGTCAAGAGTATAGTCCAGTCCAGTGCATTTGTAATCCCACACCCACTTAGTAGTTTTTTCTCTCATTGGAAGTAGTTCTGATCGGAAATCCCATAAATCCAATTTTTCTCACTTGTTAAATTCACCTTGAACGCCACCATATTGGATATTAGTTTTTATTAAATATACTTATCCCATAATTTTTATTTTTTTTTATTTTTTGTCAGTATTGTTAATTAGTTGTTTTTTTTTTTTGGTATTTTTTAACATTTGGGATAAAAAAAAAATCTCTTAAAGAAAAGTTTGTTATAGCAATTTAAATAAAAAGTATTAAAAAAAAAAAAATTGTACCTAATTATCTACTTAAAAAAAAACAACAAAAAAATTTCATCAAAATCGTTAGAGCCGTTTTTGAGATAAATTTGTTTTTACTCAAAGGCTATATGAGAGTTAGCGGGGTGACGTGTATTTATAATTTCCTTTTTGAGTTTTGTTTGCTATTTCCTTTTGACCAGCGAATCACTTGTAATTCACTGCGATTCTACCATGCATACCTTCATGATTATATTATTATAATAATGACAACAACCGTAAGGACATCAATGGGCAATCCACATTTGGTATTGGTTTATATCCCTTTGAATATATTTTAGTTTTTGAAGAAAAAGCATGTATTCACAGGGTGAGTCGCAAACGAAGTGAGAGTGAGAAAAATAATTTTAGCGTAGATATGGGATGGTTTTTTTTATTTTTGTACACATTTCTATTTCAGATTTTGTAGTTAATCGAAAACTGGATGTATACGCGTGAACTAGCTTCAGAGTAAAGTTAACAACCGTTTCAGGTAGCAACTTGGAATCATAATTTAAATTTGATGTTTTGAAGTCCTTTTAAATGAAAAAAAAAACATCCAAAAAAATCATATTTTACTCCAGACTTCACCCTGAAGTCAGTTAACCCATTGAGCAAGGGACTGGAAATAAAGCTTCAAATTTACTTAATTGTTAACTTCACCACCATGAATGTATGGTATGTATACCTTTTTGCTTTGCAATCTCTTGCAAATAATTTTGTTAACCCCGACTCTACTTAGCAATACAAAATCGTTTTCTCCACAACCGAATAGAATTCTTCATCTTCATCTTCTTTTTCAACTATTAAGAATTTGTTGGGACTTCATGCATTGTTTTTTTTTGCATTCTCTTGCATTATTTTGCAAAAAATATAAATAATTGCAATTTTAAGTAATATTCAATTAAATATGCGTTTTTGTATACCTACCCTTAAAAATGATAAGCACAATGATAAAAGGAGGTACCAATGCACATAAAGAATGCATTCGCAAGGATTTCAACTTTTTTAAACCTATGAGTCTGCTGTCGAAAATCAAATCTGCGAGTGAATCACCCTGTATATATATTATTTTGTTTGCTGTTATGTAGATGACCCCTTTGACCGAAACAAGGATTATACGGTTGTTGTTTATTTTTTTCTTTTTTTTTCTAGTCTATAAGGCGAAACATATGTATATACAATAGAGAGGTCCTTTGAAAAGACAAGTGAGTTGGGGGTCTTAACTCTTAAATAAATGATTTGGAAAACCGTTAAAAGCCCTTGCAGTCTCTATATAATATTGAACAAAGCTGCGAGAGCTTCGTCATCCATCGTCCTATATTTATAGCCCCGTGTATCGTATCCCGTATGTCCGTGTGGTGCGGAACAGAATGAAGAATTAACTGGACTTGGCTTTTCTTCTAACTCCAACTCCACCTACTCCTATTTTTTTTATTTCTCTTGCTATAATACAGTCTGTGTGTGTGGAGCTTTTGTTCGCTATTCACAAGCCCAGCCATCAAAGGAAAATTCTTTAACAGCGAAGAAGGACAAAAAAAGAAAAATATAAAAGGAATCTATTAGCGGGGTCTATTCATCTTCTAAAAACGAATTTGAAAACAATGACACAAACGACCTTACGTAATTATTTAAGAGTATAATGTATACTGTTCTGGTTGGTTTTGTGTTGTGTATTCATCAGCTCAAAATGGTCAAAAGAAGAAGAAAGAACAAGAAACAGAGAAACAGGTATACCAACCACACTATACAACCCACAATACTGCATATCTTCAAAAATATCCATCATCATAAAACTCAGGTCAAGCTTTTGATGAATTGAAAATAAAAATATAACAAAAAAAAGAAAAGAAAAAAAACATAAGCACAAAAAAGACCAATGAACGTATCTTGCTATAGCCTGCTAGTCTCGAAAGGACGACGACGATGACGCAGGGCGTTGTTCTCCTCTCAAATGCCACAAAAATGCTCAATTAAGAAAAACAGAATGTATAAAATAAAGAAAAATATGCAATACCTATTCAAAAAGGGATTTTTGTCTGCTCAAACTCAAAGTCTTTATTAAAAATGTGTAATGGGAAAAAAGTGAAGTTTTATTTTGAGGTTGATGATTTTTCTTTAATATTTTATAACAACTTCTTAATCGAATTTTTATATTAAATAGAAAAATATTATATACTTAGATACATCTAGATGGGGAGCAGGAGACATTATGCTCTCATGCAATTCTTTTTTCATAGGGTTGTGGCCCGAAATCCCAAGGACTAATAATCCCGAGAAATCAGTATACCGGAACCCCAGAAATCCTAATTGCCTAGAATCCCGAAAATCCAGAATTTAAAAAACCCAGAATCTAGAATGCAGAAGGACCAAAATCCTGAAAACCGAGAATCCTGAAAATCCAAAATCCCGAAAACCGAGAATCACAAAAAAAAACACAGAATCCCGAAAACCTAGAATGTAGAAAAGCCAAAGTCCTAAAAACCCAGAATCCTGAAAATCCGGAATCACGAAAAATCAAAATCCAAGAAACCCAGAATCACGAAAACCCATCATTATACATATATTATCCGGCATTTCAGCAATTTTCATTCCATATAATTTTACGGGTTTTGGGGGTTCTGGATTTTCGGATTCAAATTTCGGGGTTGTGCCCGTCTCCCTTTTTTAACAATGTGTGCGAACTGCAAATTTAAGAGGTTTCGGCTTCAAAGTGATTTACCACAGGTAAGGTTAGGTCAGTTAGGCTAGTGGTCTTGATCTTGTTGGACAGTTGATCTTGTTACCGTTTGACTAAGATCAATGTATAGATACATTGTGGAATCCTAGGTATTTGATTCCATTTTAAAGAAACCTATAACAAAGCCAACTAAGGGCATTTCTTAAGTTTTAGCAAGCATTAACCCAAAATGTCGGAGGGTGCATTCTCACCTGGATAAGGTGGGGTTAATGCGCCAATGTTTTCGTGAGCATACTTCCCATCTCATTACAAAGTCTGAATGAGCTAGCTTGTTCAAGAATTACTGAGAAGAGAATCCTCCAACAACACCAGTATCCATCTTGGAGCCGTCGCGTTGCGTCGTCGTTGTATATCTACAATTGGTTCGCAGGTTAACGGCTAGCTGACTTGCCAATCCTCTCTGAAGCCGTTCACTGTCCCCTCTCCTAATAAAATTCCAAACGGGGTGCATGTCGGTGGATATTTTGTTATCCGTGTTTTTCTGTTGAATTAGCGCGTGACCCAAGAAATTGGGTTTTCAGCCATCATCAGTTTGGCTAAAGCGGTCCCTAGACGCTCAATATTGTTGTGCAAAATATTGCACAATATTATTGGCTAGGCGCTCCACACGATTCAATAGTAGTGTAATTGTACCCACAGACGATACAATATTTTATATTGTGCAATAAATATCAAAAGGTTTCGATTTTCTTCAATAATATTGCACAACTTTGCAATATTAATTCTAGACGCTTAATAATATTGTGAAATATCAAATATTGCACCATATTATTGGGCGTCTATTGACCGCTTAAGACGGCTTTTGCTGCCGATTCTTGTACGAACAGATCTAGGAGTTTTAAGTTGAGAAAAGCTGCTAAAAGCTTCTAAAAGCTGCCGCTACCGCTGCCCCATGGGCGTGGTTCTCATGGCACCTGTGAAGTGATTCCAATACATGCCATTCTTTGTACCTTCGTAAGGGTACAACATGAAGTTTTTACATTATACTGTGTTCGGTGAGTAATTAGTCAATAAAGCAAACCAATAGTGCAGCGTGCTATTGACCAGAAAAACAAAAAAAATCTTATAACATAAACTTGATAAAATGAATTCGCGACAAATAGTCAGAGAGCGCTAAACAAAAAAAAAAAAAAATAAGAATCATTAGACTCCCAAGATAATAAATTCTTTAAGCGTGAGAAACAAAACAAAATAAAAGACAGTCTTCTCAAGAGGCAAAACAAGTAGAAACCTGTTGTTCACGCGGGACAAAAAGACAAAAGGACACAAAACAAGAAATATTAAAATCTTCCGGCTCATCCGTGTGCGTCGCACCGCACCGCGCCGCCGCCGCCGCCGGGCGGCCATGTCTGACGGTCCGGTTGGGTTCGGTCTTCGGTCCGATCCGATTCGGCTGTCTGTCGTCCGGTCGGTCGTTCGTGAGTCGAGCAGAGAGACAATGCAATTCTCAAATTAGATTATTAACCCGAGTTTTATTATTCCCTTCTTTTAAATCCCATGTGCGTCTGTCTCCGTTAACGTCGCGTCGTCGTTCCGTTCCGGTGTCTCTGTGTGTTTTAACTACTCCATCATCACAATCCTGGACGATCACATAGCCTTTCTCTTATTTCTTATTTTTTTTTTTTTTTTAATTTTTTATTTATTTTTACATTTTGTTCTTCAGCGCAGCAGGTTTGTCTTCTTTTGCGTGTTAAATGACTTAGCATGCCAACATGCAATGAAAGCACTCTTTTAACCGAACACACACTGGACATGAAGATGAACTATAATATTTGTCCGACAGAGATTTGGTCAGTGTTGGAAGTTCTGCATTCTGGATTGCTGGTAGGCTGGCACTGTGATACCTCATTCTTCCCTCATTGATGGAGGAGATGCGCCACAGCACAGCTGTAAGAACTGTTCGTATATAGCGTCTTCTTTTCCTTCTCCATCGCGTCGCGCGCCGTCGCGTCGTGGTCGTCCCTTTTGCAATGTATTTTCCTATACACTACTTTGCGCGCACGCTTTTCGCTGTAACCTGTCCAAAGATTTAAGCGTAAATTAAAAGAGATAATAACAATAAAGGAATAACAATAAAGGAATTTATAGCATAATGCATCTCTATACAAGTAATGCAAAGGAGACGCAATGGGCAGCAATATATGTGGTAGCAGAGGAGGTGGCGAAAGCGCTGTATAGGTATACTGAGTTGCCAAGCCAAACGGCTTCATAAAGATCGGTATGGGGATCCAAACTTATTTTTATCTATACCTATGTACTTTTGTTTTGTATTGGACATTTAAAATTATTTGACATGAGAACTTCGAATTCGAGAACAAACGAAATTTGATTCGAAAAAAGGGTAAACAAGAGTAAATGAGCAGCTACATTTTTGAGTATTTAAATAGAGAAAACAGAAGGAGATTTTTGCTTTTGAGGTAGGTAGTAAAACAAGAAGAAGGGTAGTTGTCCGAGTTGTCCTTGTCCGTGGCAACCATTAAGTGCGTAGGACTGTCATGTCGGAGGCAGAGGTTGGGTTTGATTCCCAGCCTCGTCCGCAACTAAAAACAAAAATGTTTTTTTTTCGCTGGCTACTGCTTCTTGCCAGAAATTGACAAATTCTCCAATGGTATCACTTATTAAAAATAACCCTTCAACAAATGCATTAAAGGATGGCTAGTCAAAATCTTTTAAAGACAATGGGTGAGTTCAGTTGACGAAGGGACTGCAAGGCAAAGGCAATTTTCTTGTATCTGATTGGCCAGCTGTCAAAAAGTTTCCTACAAATGCAGGTGACATTTGACTGGATAGTAAGGGAAGAAAAATCCCCCTTCATTTCAATTGCAGGCCCTTAATTCTCCTGAACGTACCCAATCTAACACATCTACAGTCTACACCGTAGCCATCAATTAATGAAATTTTGTAGTTCATGTCTTGACAATTGGGGAAAAAATTATATTTTGACGTATGATGAATATTTCTTTTCAAATCTCAAGTTCAGGTTTTGTCTATATTTTGTCTTTCCTCGCAATGAAATACAAAAATTGATTTTCAGCCAAAAAAAATAAATTAAAGGTTGTGCTCGTAGACTTGTTATTTTATTAAATAAAATTGCTCAGTTCCTTCAAACTTTAAAAATAAAAAAATATTTCACTTTAGCTCTATCGCTATAGCTATTTGGCGATCAGTCTCATCTCAGCTAGGTCTGGCTACAGGACGAGACTTTTGAAGCCTGTTTTTATTTTACATTTCAGTGACAATTTCTTGTGCTGAGTGCCGTGCAAGCACCAGCAGGCACCAATGTGTTTTTAAAGGGCTCCTTAAATAAGGCCTGCACTGAAAATAAAAACTGAACCGAGTATAGTAGGCTCATTAGGCATCACTGAAGACGAAGAAAGATCAATCTAACGTGGTAAATTGTTTTTTGTTGTTGTTGTTGTTATTATTATTTTACTGTGAGGCAAAAATAGATTGTCCGCGCGCGCGATTCGCAATCACAGACTTGCGAGAGATGTTAAATGCGGTGAACAACCTGTCGTTGATTCAAATCTCTTCTTATATTCTTCTCTCGGGACTCTTATAGCCCCCGTCTACACCTACACAGCTCCATCTCTTCCATAAAGCCATCGTCGTCGTCATCAACATCAACATCGCTATCACCCAATGGGTATTTTTGTAAGGTTCTAAAATATTATTGCCAGCTTACATTTTTTTTTTTCAATAAAGAATTGTCAAAAAATTGGCGTTCTTCTTCTGTATATAGAATATACTCTGAGCCATCCGACTCTATTATGAGTAACAACACTTGATGTTGATATTGACAGTAAGTCCAACAAATGAAATGTTTGGCTCGAAATAGTTTTATTCTTATTATGGCAGTTCATGCAAAAATTTGACAGATTATCCAACAAAAAAATGTTTGGCTCAAACTGTCATACGGGCTTGGTCGTATTCCTTTGGAGTTTGCTCAGATACTCGAGTATCCGTATATGTTTGTGAACGACTAAAACCGGATAGGTTAATTTAGCTGTTTGATTTGAATTCAAGTCAGCTGTTTTTGACATTTCTCTTCAGATAGCTGAATATACGAGAATTTTTTAGATCGGTTGAGATTTTTATTTTGAAAACAGATGTTTTATAATCAGCTGTTTTTTCTCAAGAGATTACAACAACACAAACCAATCTGGATTGCTTTAGATAACTTTGTGAACGTGGCCAATGAAAGCTTTTACTTTTTTTTAACTGACAATGACAGATAGCTTTTAATCTTTTCTTTCAATCTAATTTTATTCTGTTGTTATAATTTAAAAATTGTAAATTAACACCTGTGGCAACCACGAATTCAAAATTTCAAAGTTCAAAGTTTTAAATTCGTGTTTTTCTTTTCCTGATCTTTTCCTTGTTTCATTTGCAAAATTGTTTCTTGTTTTTTTTTTAATTTTTTTATTTTTTGTATGCATTTAATGTATGTATGTACGTTTGGTCCTGCGGCCGTGTCGCCGTCGTCGTCGCCGTATCGTATTCCTACAGACGCGACACGTTCGGGGATGAAAACATAAAAAGATGTAGAGATTCTCCAACTTAGAGATGGAAAACGATATGAAGATGATAAAAAAATTAATTAATTAAGTTCGCGACTCCTTGAGAGAGATGGAAAGAAATAATGTAATTTTATATATTTTTTTTTCTTTTTGTTTTCTTTGTTTTTTTTTTTTAATAGTTATTTACTTTGTTTCTATGCTTGTATGTTTTCATTGATCTGCTCTCGTGAAGTGTAGCTTTTTTCCTTTTCCACTTGTTTTTTTTTTTGTGAAACACAAGTCAAGAATTTTGTTTTAGGAGTTTGTATTTGATACTTTGATACTTTTTTTTGTTTGTTGTTTTGTTTTGCATTCTTCTCGCAACAGAAGCAAGCAGAGAATGGACGGTTGGTTATTATTTGATGGACAAAAAGAAAACAAAGTTCTTTCTGTGAAAAAAATGTGAAAAAGGAAGTAGAATAGGAATAATGCACATACATAAACTATTTGAATCAGTTTCTCTGACTTTTTTCTCTTAAGAATCGGAAAAGGGTGCTATTTTCTTTGTTTTTAAAATTTGGAAATTCGCAGCGGTAGGTAGGTACTTACCTACCTAAAAAAAACTTCTTTTTTTATAAAAAATAAAATTGTGTATGGGACCATTTTTCTCAATATCTATTCATTCATTGATTTTATCCTCGAAAACCTCATAAATAGAAAAAATATGAGAATTTCCAATGGATAAAATCTTATTAACCTAATAAAAATGGCCGCCAGCAAAAAAAATCTTTTTGTCTGAGTATTGCGACTTATTTAGGTCCCGATTTGCAATAAAAAATCCCAATGTAAAAAAATTTTCTGTCTTTGCCATATAGAAATTGAAATTGTAGAGATTGAATTTCAATAATTAAACTTTTTAAAACAACAAGTTTTTCGTATTTTGTTGAAGTACATTTAAATTTGTATTTTTCTCAAACTAATACGAAAATCTTATTAAATTTCAATAAATTTTTTTTAGAAATATGTATTCGCAAAGACTATATTTATTTTGCTGCTTTTAATAAAATTTCATTGTAAGGTAGCTGCTACGAGTATAAGTAAATATTATCTTAAAAAAATACTTTTACTAACAGAATAACCACACCCGAAATTATCCATAAAAACAAAAAAACAAATACTTACTAAATAAAAAATATCCATGCTACAAAAAAAAAATATATTTCTCTCAGAGTTTTTATTAAACAAAAAAAATATTTTTGACACTTTTTCGTCAAATACACATTCACTAAATCAAAAATAAAACATAAAAATAAAGCATCTTTCATAAACAAAAACGGATACAACAAAGACATCTTTCACATAAACTAAACAGGGTCACTTTGGCTGTTTTATGACAGCTTTTACAATTCTCCCAACATGACACTTGAAGTTTCAATTCGAAGCACAAATTGTTATCTTCGCCCCTTAGATCCCAGATCAGTTCATTGTGATTTATGTTTTATATTTTACTCTAAACAAATATAATGGGCATCCCTAATTTTCTTCTTTTTTTATTTTTAGAACTCAGTGGAACAAAAAAAAATAATAATCACGAGTGGGAGGATGAGTAGGCAGTGACAATAATAACAGAAAACAATAGAATAAAAGACATTTTTTTTTTGACAGAATTAGAGAATTGTCAAAAACCAAAATATAGATACTACAAATCTTTTTTGGCTTTTACAGAGATGATGATAGCTAGTCAAAGTCACAATTGATTTTTCAAAAAAAAAAAATATTTCTTTTTTATTTATTATTTATCAACTATATTGTTGACAGACAGTCGAAACGATAGCAGTTTCATTTTTGGAAACCGTGCAAATACAAAAAAAAAAGATATGCGAGGGGTAGTAATAAAATCCTTTCGTTTTGTGAGATGTGTGTTTCCTCATATAGATTGCTTCCTAGCTCATAAGAACTTCCATAAAACAAAAAATAAAAAAATTTTGAAATAATTTGAAATCATTTTTTTACACATATGTATAAAAGAAAAATATAATTAAAATATACATTCTTTGAATTTTAGATGTGAATCTGATTTTTGTTTTTATTATTTATGAGATATTTATGAGTAATTTTTTTTTTTTAATTTTAAATAGTTTGATACCTCTTCTCTGTCTTCTGAGGGCAGGCAGCGTATGAACGGAAATAAAAGACATTTTTTAAGTAAAAATGTAGATGTACGTATTTATACCAACTTAATAGTTTTGTTTGTTTTTCTGAAAGACAAAAAAAAAAAAACGAAATGTGAATTCGCAGAAAAATTCAGTGGATTAAATTTGTCAATATCTTGATTTTTTTAAGTGATTTTGCTACTGTTAAGAAGAATTAAAAACTGGGAAATTGTAAGAAATGGATCCTTAAAAACCTCAGCCAACATTTAAATTACATATGAAAAAATGACATTTTCAAAATGTCGCAGGCGTATTTTTGTTTTGTTTTTGTGTATTTATTTTTTTTTTTTTTCAAAAAACCAGTGGCAAATTTTGTAAAAATCATGTCAGACTGCCTCATGGATTCTGAATTTCTAAGAAACAAGTTATAATATATATATCCTTCTAAGGGTAGGTAATGATAAGGACTTCAATCTGTTTCAAACCGATTTTTTAATATTTTTGAAAATTGACAAATTGTCTTCAATTGTGTCGTTGTTTTCAAATATTTTGGATATTTAGTAAAATCGCCACAAATTCCTATGCGGGGCCTTCACTACTCCTACGTTTTCTGGAGATGTATTTCATCTGTCTCCAATTTTCCCTAATTATGCTCATTCCTCGTCGACCATTCTTCGTCAAGTTCTTTCGAAATGCCTTTTGAAAAGTATTGCATCTGCTCCAAGACGATTTTTAGTATTATCAAGGCTACTGCAGGTAGGTACCATACAAATTCCATTGCTTGTTTTGGGAGATTCACAATCATTTCTTTAGCTCGCTCAATAATTTCGCGCAGTAGCTCATTCAATGTTGTTGGCGCTGCTCATAAAGATCTTTGTGGGAATTTTTAGTCCTAACGCCTTGTTATTCTTTAGTGCGTTCTGGTGATGTCTTGGGATCTCCGAACTGCTGCTGTACGTAATCTTACGACAACAACCGTGGTGGTAGTCCCGGGCCATTGCCGTGTCTGCAGCTCTTCTGTTTCGCAAGCAAAAATGATACGTTTCGGCAATTTCAATTTGCTTGTTCTCCATTAAATTGACTTGTTTATTTTGCACACAACTTACATCAGATGACAAAAAATCACATAAATGACAAAAACACCACAGACCCATAGCCCCATCATTCATCAGAGTAAACTATATTTCTTAATTATCGCCTCTTGTCATGTAGGCTTGTGCGATTAATTCGATGCAGAATCCCTCAATCCCGAATTAAAAAAAAAGGCTATCCCCCTAACCAAGCACATGCCACAAATTGAGATCGATCAATCAATAAGCAAGTGAAACGTCACGTCGCGTCGTTGTAAAGACACGCACATCGATCAACGGTTGGCTGGCCGCTGCTCGCCAGAGATCACCTTCGATCATTATAAACGAAGGTATCGAAGAACCAAAAAAAAAAAAAACAACAACAACAAACAACCGAAAAACAAAAACTTAAACGGCAACGCCAATCAAACATTGATGAAAGAATAAAACAATTGAAAGTTGTAATAAATATGTATATATGTACGCAACCTTCGACGGCCGCTTCGCTATCAATCACCACGAGATAATCAAGAATATAAGTCTAAGGTGAAGGTGAAGGCGAAGGCTTAACTTGCCACCGCTTCAACTCTGAGGTCATTATAATTCCATTGATTGACTAAAAATTTCTTTTGGGATCATCTTCAATGTCATTTAGTCCAGTCATTTGGTAGTTTATGTTCGGAAATTTTATTAGGATTTACAATCTTTTAGGAATGCAACTTTAGTGACTTCAATTGAAAAATTTGTTTTATTGATTATGTATTTTTTTAAGACTACGACTTCAAACAATGTTTCAGTAATCTTTTACATTGGAAAGATTGCAACCGCCAATTCTTGTACCTTAAAAAAAGAATGCAATCAACTGATTGCAATCTTTTAAGACCCCATGCATTCCACCCCATTGTATTCTTTTTTCTTTATGCGTTCTTTTGAATTCTTTTGTATTCTTTAATTTTTTTTTCTTTATATACTATAAATATATAATATTTATACAAATGCAAAAATTCAAAGAATGCAAATTAATGCATATAGTAAAAAGGATTTGCGATCAGTTTTTAAGGTAAATGAATTGGCGGTTGCAATTTTTCTATTTTAAAAGAATGCTGATTAAATAGTTTGAAGTCACATTCTTCAATAAAGAATGAATAAATGATTGCAATCTTTAAGATGAATTCAGTTAAAGTTTGTTAAAGAATGCTTTCGCAAAAGAATGCAATCATTTAGAACGTTGTCCCCAGAACTTTTGAGGCAAAATCCTTTTTTGACTGGATTACATGTCTTTATCCATTTATTTTTGGTTTACTCCACATTTCGTCGTGGATGGTAGGTACATACTGAAGTGAAGACGCTACGCATGTAGGCCAATTGAAAATAAATAAAAGATGGATTTTGGATAGATAAATTTATATAGGTAAAGATGTACCTATATAAAAAAAAAAGTGACTGACACATGTCAGATATTACATTTGACAGTTCTGGAATTATAGAATAAAGTTCGCAGTAGAGTGTTTTCTTTTATATGAACCGAACATCTGCCTTAATACAAAAAATAGTTTGGTTTTGGAGTAAAAAGGTAAATGCTCCAAAATTATGAACAACAACTAACTCTTAGTAATTTAGAATACGCAAATTGATTTTCAGCCATTAAACAAAACAGAAACTCAAAACTTGTCCTTCAAACTTCAAAATATTTATGGTGGAAAATTGTAGCCAACCGAACACGTTGTGGGGTAACAAAAACAATTTATTTTTTAATTAAAAATGCAAACAATTAAATGAAAGAATACAAAATTATATGAAGTCCAAAAAGATTGCAATCAGTTGAGAAAATACAAAAAAAGGGGTTCTCAGTTCGTAAGTGTAGTGTCGGCAGTGATTAGGTCACTATGTATCGCTGTGGGGTGTGTGATGCGGAAAGAAATTTGGCACGCAAAATAAAATATATTTAAACAAGTTTATTTATATTTTCGCCGCGCCGTCCGCCGGAAAACCATCGATTTATTTATCCAACATCGATCGTTGTAGGCTGAAAGTGCCTCATAGAGAGGAAGGAACAGACTCCCCCCACGTACCAAAAGAATCGGCATATCTTTAAAAAAAAATTGCTGAGTTAAATACGACGATAGAGACGAACGCTCATCCTGCGACCTATGTTACAAAAAATCGAAATAAAAAAAATTCTTTCCAACTCAAAAAAAAAACGGAAATAGGAAATGATGAGTGGTTTTCAGTTCTTACCGTTTATCGCGTTGCCATTTATTCAACAAAACAAACACAATACAATAAATATTCAATAATAAAAAAAAACTCCATTTTTTCTGTGTAGATACAATGATGGTGGCAATATAGAAAGAAGTGTGGAAGCTGGTAATGCCCCAAAGAAGCAGTTGCTATTCTTCGAGTATTTATGTTTTTTTGTGTTAAATGTTTTTCTTCCGATCTCTGGTTGATTTTCCCTATTTGCTGTTTTTGCTTTTCTATAAAAAGAGTGGGCACTGGATAAAATCTTTTGAGACATTTAGGAAAACTTTTTTTTTTTTTTTTTGTTGTGGGCTTTCCCCGTTTTGTTTTTATTTTATTTGGAAACGGAAGTCATTACAACAAAAAATTGTCGTTTTTATTGGCTTACATAGAGGAGGGGTGTAAACATGAAGTTGAGTTATGCGATTACCAGTTCTTTGATAAAAAAAAATAAGGAAATTATTTGATTAGTTGAAAAGGTGGTAGCCAAACTTTGTCGTACACTTTTGCCTTACTTAAAAATCAACTATAAAAATAGTTAACAGTTTTTATAGGAAGTTTTGCTAATGTCAAATCATTTCACAGCGAAAAACAAAAAAAGTAAAAACATATCTAAAAAACAAAAGTCGACAAAATTTAATCTGTCACAACTAATTCGATTACATATTAAGGCCAAATAAGTTTTTATCCCTTCTCTAGGGGCTGCTTAGCTGACTTCAAGACATTAAAAATAAAAAAACATAGCACGACAAAATTCAATTTGTCACAAATAATTATCAACAAATCAATGTCAAACTATCGATCAGTAAAAAATATTTCGCTAAATTGACGCTCATTAAAATGTTCATGGTTCTGCGCCAAATCAGTGCGAATGGAGGAGATCTACAATTGTGTTCCAAATCTGAAAGGCTAGGGTGAGAGGCACTGTTAGAAAATTTGTCAGTTTCTCGCAAGAGTCAGCAGCCCGTGAAAAAAAAACATTTTTTTTTAAGCACATGAGGGGTGATACGCACTAACCATTACACTACGGGCCTTTACTTCATTTTCTGGTTCTGCCATTTCATTATTGTGTTCATTATCAAACGGATACTCGAAATCGGACTAAGGAAAAAATAATAACTGAAATTAGCTAATTGCATTTATATATAAATTAATAAAAAGGTTTCTTCCCACAAATGCAAAAACTAAAAAATCGTCTTCTTAGTCTCAAGACCTACCTACCTACCTATGTACATTGTACATGCCAAACTTCTTAAAATCCATTTTTGAGTCTTTACACGTCATTTCGTCACTCATGTTCATTTCTTATACTGGAATATAAATAAACAAAATATTTTAATTTCCTTTTTGGGGACCAGAAACTTCTAAGCAAAAAAGAATAAAAATATGCAGGACACATGCATATTAACCTGGTGGTGATGACTGATGATGGGTTTCGTCTCTTTCAATATTTGTTTTATTTTAGGAAACAAGCAAGGAAATATAATTTTAAGACTTTGCTATGTATGCTATGGTGGGTTCTGGGTTGTGCCTTCTTACATTATATATTCAAAGTAAAGTTCTTCCTGTTTCTAACTTGTAATTGAGTTACAGGAGCTACGCCTTTGTATGTGATTGAAGTATAGACATAGACAACATACAAAATGTTAAGTCTTTTCTCTGATGGCTGATGCCTGATGCTCTTGTTGTTTATTTCCTTTAGAAGATTAGACAATTTTCCTAAAACAAGTCACAAAAAAAATCGTATGAATAAAATTTTGTTTTTTCTCATGTACTTTTCAGCAGCATGTCATCAAAAAGAAAATCACCTCCCAATAAATTTGAGGGTGGAGGTGGTGGAGGGGAGAGTGGCGCTGCATCAATTTCCTCATTTGCTAATGAATTCGTTGGCGGACAACACCACCATCAGTTGCACCAGAAACAAGATCACCTAAGACATATTTTTGAAACTATCAGCAATACATCACCAGCTGATACTCAATCTAGTAATCTCTTACCGTACATTCATCATTTAAATCAGCAACAGAATTCACTACAAGCTGCAGTTGCTGTTGCAGTAGCTGCTCAGCAACAACAAAAACAGGCAAGTTTTAAAGCTGAATATAGTGAAGCCATAAATATGAGAAATAGCCATTCGCCAACACACCAACTACACCATAATTGGGAACAAAGTGCAAAAACAGACACTTATCTACCAAAGATCAGCAGCAGTAGCATTATGGGTGACAGTAGCTATGTTAGTGACAGTCATGAGCTAAAATTGTCATCACCAGCTAGCGGACAACAGAGCGAAGAAGCATTTTCAACGAATTTCCTGATGAAGTCTGCTAGATTGGTGAGGCTGGAGAGTTATACTCCGACAGAGGGCGTTGGCAAACTTGCACAAAGTGATTCAACAAGTGACTGTGATGGTATATTAATAGCTAATGCTAAGACCCCAAATAGTTGCGCCAGTGTGATTGGTGGTTGGGGAAAGAGAGACTTTGAACAGCAGACAGATGATGAAGAAGATGAGTTAGCTTGTGGTGAAGGCGATGGTGAAATTGAAGGTGAAAATGATATTGAAGCTGAAGTAGAAGACGAAGATCTAGGTGGTGATGATGACTGTGATGGAAGTAATCCGGGTTTGTGTATGATAATGGATGGCGATGATACTGCTGCCGCTTCTGCAGCTTCTATTACTGAAACATTTAAAACCGAAGTCGAAAATGGCGAAGAAGCTCTTGAAGTTGCAGTTGGCATAACAAGAGAACAATCATCTTTAAAAAGTGAGGTGAGTTAAGATTTCTGAAGAAATTTTTATGTTAATGTACTTTTTCAAAAGGTTTTACAAAAAAAAAAAAAAAAAAAAACGAAACTTAAAGGAAATAAACAACTTAGTTTTATTCACTAACATTTTATAAAAAAAAATTCAAAATATAAAAAAGTTGGTTTTCCTATTTTTTCAGTTCAACCCTGAATCTGATGACTGCTCATCGTCACCGCCAAAAAAACGCTCAAAAAGCAATACAAATTTAGAAAGCAATTTTACAAGTGTAAATAATAATGATAATGAAAGTAGTAGCAATAATAATAATAACAATAATAATAGTAATAATAATAATAATAATAATAATGATAATGATAATGATAATGATAAAAATACTAATAACAATAATAGCAAAAGCAAAAACAACAATAATAGTAATAGTAACAATAATAATAACAATAACTGTAGTAATATCAATAAAAATAGCAGTACATTTTATTTTACAAATTATAAAAGTGAAAACTTCAACGAAGCAATACAAAAAAACCAACATCAACAGAAATCCGATCAAATTCATCATCAGCAACAGCAGCCATCATCAATGACAACAATGTTGACATCATCTTTTGATGAACTAACAACAAATTATAATCAAACTAGAACAACATTATCATCAACATCAATTTCACCATTATCAACAACAATTACAACAACCACAGCAGCGATAGAAAAAAATCAACAACAACACGAAATTGAAACAACACCCCCAACAATAATGCTGGCAACATCTGCAGAAACAGCTGTTGCAGTGGAAACGGACAGCGAAATTGAAATTGATGCGGAAAAAATAATAGAAGAAGGCGAAAAACAACAAAAAAATAACAGTAATGCCAATAGTGATTTTC
This sequence comes from Syrphus vitripennis, assembly GCA_958431115.1. Classification (NCBI taxonomy): domain Eukaryota; kingdom Metazoa; phylum Arthropoda; class Insecta; order Diptera; family Syrphidae; genus Syrphus; species Syrphus vitripennis. The sequence goes on from OY288111.1 coordinate 4,231,685, forward strand.
AAAGTGAAATAAGTAACAGTGATTATTCCTTAAAAAGCAATCGTTTTAGTCATAGTGGTAGCGGTAGCGTTAGTGGCAATAGTAGCAGTAGCGGTAATAATAGTCAAATTAAGCAACAAGAACTTTCTCTACTTCAACATTTTTGCAATAGTAATTTTATAAATACTAATAAACAAGAACAAGAACAACAACAACACCAACAACACGAACATCAACAACAAGTACAACAACTTCAATACGAACAAAACCAACACCAACGGCACCAGCACCAGCACCAGCAGCAACAAAGTAGTAGTCACTCCAATAATTGTAATAGTTTAGAAAACAATAGATACACCAATAACTATTACAACACCAACAATAGTAATTCCAATAATAACAATGTTATAGTCAGTTGCAGTACGTCCAAACGTACTATGGACGATGTTGTTAAACGTTTGACACATAAAATGCAAAGTAATTCATTAGACATGCGGCAAAGTGGTAGCAGTTCGCCAACATCAGTTAATTTAAGGTATGTTTGTTTTTGTTTTTTAACTTTCAATATAATTATTACTCGATTATTTTTAGAAATTACGAGAAATTGTGATAAGTTTTCTTTTCTTTTATTGTACTTACTTAGGTTCTCGGAACTAATGATTTCCGTGAGTTTCGCTCAGCCGCCCCTAGGCTTTTTACCGTGTACGGTTCCTGAAGATGCATTTCAGCTCAATTCAATTCTTTCCCAGTTCTACTGATAATCTCTTCGACCGTGCTTTGCCAAGTACTTGTAGGTCCGGTCGGTTTGATCATCTACCTTCGTAAATCACTCGTTGCCTTTTCGTAGAGAAGGGACAATCAACTGCCACTAACTTCTTTATCGGTACGGTAGGGGCAGGAAATTAGAAAATGTTTGGCATTCTTTTTACGTACGTTTGGAGCTTTCTTGTGACATCAGATGTGCTTTTCCAAGTGCTGCAACCATAAAGAAGCACATTGAAGTGGAATAGTCGTAACTTGGTACTTAAACTTGTAGAGTTGTTTCTTCATATTTTGTATATCGTTCTGAACGAAGCTACCCGACTCTACTGTTAATATCTAATTCGGTTCCACCAATTGAAGTGGCTGTCCAGAAATATTTAGTTCCAAATCTGAGCCTAGATGGTACATGTTAGAGCGTCATCTTGTTTGTGGATGGGGCACATTATGCCTAATTTCCATTCATCGGGCATACTTTCGGACTAAATTTTGCAGATGACTAGGTGCAGCTTATGAATTCGAGATACTACCAGTCAATGTTCGAGATACTACCCTCGGAACGTTCGGTTATCCGTCGAGTCCTACCACTTTGCTGTTTTCAGTGCATTGATTGCTGTAAAGATTTCTTCTCTACACCTAGATAATTATCGATAAAAAAATAAATATTCATATAACTTACAACCCTCCTATTCACATCATGCTTACAATATCAACAATTCATTAATTTTGAAATTACATAATACCTTTCTCTAACAAAAAAAAAAACATACATATGTATACTGCCAACAATTTGTTTCGAGTTTTTACCATGCTGCTCCTCTGCTCGTCATATTATTTAGCATCATTATTACAATCAACTATTGGCAAATCAAATAGGAGAACAGATGGAGCACGGGGTTGCACATAGATAACTTGCTGGTACCCTGGCACTGAGCTCACTACCATGGATGACCAGGAAACCAAATATTTACTCCTATAATGAACAATTTCATTATACAAAACTCACAATATCGGGAAATTATTAAATCTCGTCCTCGTCCTTGGTCTCCTTGATAGTGGCAGTGGCATTACTATTTAATCCGAAGGGATGGATCAATATCGAATCGACGATTTACCAAGGGGTTTTCTGTTGACGTTTGCGGTATTATGATGATATAAAATCTACCAATAACTATAGCCTCGTAATTCCGGATCCCTAAATCCTGAATCCCGATTTCCCTAAACCAAAACCGTTTGTCACTTTGTTATAATTATTTCAGTTTCCAGGAAAGAAAGTCCTTCGACCTGCTAGCCAGGCAGAGAAGATAGATAAATGACAAGGGGTTTGAGCTAGAAGTTCTCTTTTCTGAATATATCTCCTCTGGATGATGATGGCTGATGTTTTGAATTAGTTATTCCAGACAGGTCCTTCCATCGGTCCATGTATAGTCAAAGACTGTTTTGTGTGTGGCTGTGTGCGTGCTATGGAATGACATCATCATCAATTGCGTTGCTTTTCATTGATAGTTTAAGCATTGCAAATTAGCCAACTTCCGGTTTGTGTAGATAGGAACCCTTTCAAAAACAGGTGGAAAACAAAACTGGCAGGAACCAGGATATATACATGTCATCATTTCGTTTATCGATAATTCATTTGAATTGCTTTCATTTCCTCCTTAATATTCATGAGACTTTTTTTTTATTTTGATAAAAGTTTTGATTTTGTATCGAGGAGGTTTCAATGCACAAAACGTAAATGATAAATAATATTAGGCCAGTCGGAAGTGGCTTCTTTTTTTGCAAAGAATTTCGAGTAAAAACCAAAATGATGTGCTTGTAAGTATTGTGCGTTGAAAGCCACAATGGCTTTTTAATCCTTATCTCGTAAACGGCACATCGCACAAGAAATTTGCTCAGCAAATTTTTGATGCAAAATTCAATTATCTCTCTTTTTTGAAAACAACACTTTTCACTGATTTAAGTTCATGTTTTGTTGTAGCTTGAAAATCTTCTTATAGTTTGCCGTACCCTGGACAAAATCCTGCGGGCGCTTATGGGAAGAATATTGAAATTCATTCTATTCATTCTATTGATGCTATTAATCTGTATCTACTTTATTGGTACATGATTTTTTTTAATCAAATTTTATAGTTTACTTTTCCAAAAAAAAATCAATTTCTATTTTATGATTAATCTAGCGAAAATATGTCACCATCACCAAATTCACTTTTGACAAATTTGGATTACAACAACGTTGGACTTAGCGGAACCGGATCTATACATGATAAGGAACGCAAATTAACTGAGATGATACGTCAGTTGCAGATATTACGTGAACGTTTATTAACGCAGGTGAGTCACATTTTAATATATTGATATTCTTATTTGAAAAGTGATTTTTTTGTCTTTTGGAAAATTAATAAGTAAATAGGTAGATACCTATGTATAATTGAATTTATATAGGATACGACATTTGGTGGCCTGTTCGAATTAAGATTGTTGCAAAAAAAAAATTAAGTAACTTTGAAAGAGGATCAAAAGATTTGATTTGTTAAAAAAAAACACTTCTTTTAAGGTTTTTAATTTTCAGGGGATCAATTTTCATTTCCAACAGTAGCTAATACTCCTTTTTCACTTTTATTATAATGAGTGACGCAAACCTGCGTACTAGGCTTACCTATATGTTTAATAACAATAATTGGTAACAGGATGATTTATTTGTTGTTCCTCAATCTAAAGCATACACCAGCAATAATTGGCGTATTCCTTCTTTCTCCGTTCACTTCATGCGAATCCATCGAGAATTAGTTTTTTTTTTCTGTGTTCGTTGTGGGTGGGTATTACCCATTTTTCACAAAACGAAACTTTTATCCAAAAAGATGAATAATCTACGCATACCTATTTGCCAACATGATCTCCTGTTGCATTTATTGGAATTGGTGCCAAATATTTCTGCAAATGGCCGAATAGTGCTTAGTTTTCTTTTCCTTTCCACTTACCCAGCTGCCTTCTGGTTAAGGTTAAGTCTACATCTGTACCGTCTGAAAAAAAAATCACTTTTAGAAAGGAACGGAGCCTAGCAAGCATTTTTTATTTCTTACTACTTCTTTAAAAAAATTTGATGGTAAATATCTACCAGTGATATGTGATATCAGACTGTGGGAGTAGGTCGTCCTACATTCAAACCCAAAAATTCCCATGCGATTATTGTAAATATCCCACAATTCCTCCATTCCTTTGAAATGCAGTCATTTTATTAATTTATGCATAAGGAAATTTTGCATGTTCATGTGCAGATATGTATAAGTGATTCAGACTGTGCGATTTATCCCATTTGTATCAGAATAAGCTGGATACTTATAAACCTATAGTACAAATCATAGTATTAATCATAGAAATAGCTAGAATTCGGCTTTGAACGAAAACAAATCGAAAATATAAGTTTTTCACAAACATTTTTTCAAGTTTAAAGTTTCGTTTATATAAAACTGGTCGAAAACTCAGGGAACTAAATAAACAACCCTATGAAAGGTTTAGCGTCAGTTCCAATCAAACCTCAAAACAAATTGAAAACAGCTGACTTTTCTTTCGATTTCCTTGCAACTCTTGAATTATCATTCGTAAATTTTATTTTTTTTTAAATAATTAATCATTTTCATGCAATTATTTGTACATTTACAGCATAATTAAACTGTATCTTATATTTTAAAGATTCTCTAAATCGAATAGCTCTGAAATTCATTAGGATTTCGTGGACACTTTAAGGAAATTGATTTCAATTTTTTTTTTTGTATACCTATATGAGGAATAGCATTCTGTGTAGGTATTTTATAAAAAAAAAAACAAATTGAAAAATTACTAGGTAGGTATATTTACTTATATTATTATGGAAAACGGTGTTAAACAATTTAATAATTTAAAACAATTTCTTTGTAAGTACCTATAAATTTTTTTAATAATTTTTAGATGCGGCCCATTTTTTCGTTTATAATTTATGCCCCTTCAGATTTTGTGGGCAGCAACAAAATACACATTTATCTTTTAACATTTTGTAAATCGTTAGGATCTGTTGTTTTATTGAAAACAGTAGGTACCTATCTATTGTTGATAAAGTGCCTTTGTTATACATTTCATACCACCACCTTATCTACTTGATGTATATAGGTATATAATATACATAGCTTTGCAACTACCTATATGAGCTGAGTATAAGAAACGTCCTTTTCCCCAATCAAGAGATAGAAAGATACCTAAAGCACCTTCATTTCTATACACAATCCCGATCACAACCGCCCCCATACAACACTCATTCGCAACGAAACAAAAAAAAATATATGTAATCCTGCCTGACATCGTCATCAGCAGCAGCCATAGGAAAATCGGAGCCAATCGGTTTTGGGTTTTGGTATTTATAAGCTTGTGCGCTATTGTCTATCAGCATTTCTGGTTGGTTGGAATTTTACTTTCACTTACATGGAGTTCCTTTGCTCTCCTTGTAAAATATGTACCTATCTACACACACGCACATAAATGGAGGAAGTTTCTATTCTCTTATCGCCACCGACATCCTTTTTTAAGTTGTGTTCTGTCTTAGCTCCCCCAGATTACCCCTTCGCCCCACAGCTGGTATATTTCTCAATTTATTCTTTATCTACCCGCAACTCCAACCCTCCATGACTGTAACGAATTTTTTTCCGATTGAACAACGAGAACACAGATGAAGACAACAACGATGACAAAAAAAAAATGTTGAAGTCCTTTGAAAATAGTATGCCCATGCCATACCCGACTTAATCTACGACCACCCACTAATTTTGCAACGGTATTTGCCCTCTTCACGTCCATCGTTTATCCTTGCTCTCCTATCACTATAAAATTAGCAATGGGGGTCCTGCTTTCTATCTGTTAAGCTATAAGCTTATGGCGAATATAGTAAAATGCAATATCCGAAAACCCCAACCTGTCCTGTCACCCAAAGCTGTTCCACCTCTTGCTATCAAGTTGTTGAGTTATCGACTAGTTGTAGATACATATATTCTATATTCTAGATATTTATTGATTCGGTCGTATGATATGAATACCTATTCAAACAACAGTAAAATTTCCCATCATTGTGAAACACAAAAACCGACCCAGAAGTTCTTCAAATATTGCCTACATAGCCATAATTAGATTTTTTCCTTATTTGTTAGACATCAATTTATTACTACACAAAATTTGATCACATAAAAATATTTTTAAAAATTTAATCTTATAGCTTTTTAAAACAAAAAGTTATGAATGTCAAGTTAGCGAAAAAACTTTCACCGAGCGAAAAATTATTATTATTATTATTATTATTATTATTGATTTAGTGTTAATTAATTATTGTGAAAAAAAAGACTGCCGTTCTATGTTTGCTATGTTTTTTTTTTTTTTTTTAAAAGATGTAGGTACACACTCCTTATAGAGTACAATGTATGGCTTAGGAATTTGTCGTTACCTACTCTGAAATTTGTTGTGATAGTTTCGTCATGCTATGTGTTCTATGTTATTTTTTATGTGTTACTGACTTTGTGCTGGAAATAAAGTAAAAAAAAAACATAGAATATACAGCACATCTGAATTGAAACCTTCATAACGAATTTAGGACTAACTAACGGCGAATTACAGAGCCATACATTTTCTCTACGAAATTATACTACAACTCTTTTAGAGACTTAAACCATGCGCGCAATATACCTATAAGGGTTTCAATGTGATTTGGATTGATGTGAATCGTTCTTCAAAATGAAAATAAATGTTAACTATTCAATTTTGAAAAAAAACTTGTTTTAGTTTTTCTATTCTCGAATACCAAACATCTAGAAAAAAAACTATTTTGTTTATCTAGAATGAAAAAGTCTAGAATGCACAAAAATCTAGAATGAACAAAAATCTCGACTAAGTAATCTAGAGTTTAAACTCAAATAAAACTCATTAGGTTGGGTGGAGACAAGGACAAAATCGTATGGGAGGGGAGGTCTATTCCCCCCCCCCCCGTTTATCCGGGAGGGGCAATTTAAAAAAAAAATACTTAAAATGAAAAACAAATTATTTAAAATCAACAGCTTCACCCACAATGCTTTGCGATACCTTTTTGAAAAGCCAAAACTCCTTCTTTCATTTTGATTTTGAATAAATTTATTCTAAAGAACAGTTTTTGAAAAATTAATTTTCAAAGTCCTCTCTTCTTTTTCGTCCAGTATTTTTGAAATTTGATTTTCTTTTTTGAAATAATTTCGACTTGCTTTAGTTTCCTGGCCCATCTGAACTTATCCAAAACGAGGCAACTAGCTTGAATTGACTCATTAGCCACAATTTCTATCAATTTCCATACTTTTTGGCAAAACTTTCCTTTTGAATTTATCTATTTTTAGGAAAATAGCTGCCGCGTGATCAATGGAACAACTTCGCGATGCGATGTAATGGCTGGGCTCATTAGAAGATATTAACTTTTGAGACAATGTTTAAATTTCGTGCGCGCGAATTTAAATATTTTCTCAAAAATTAATATATTAATTCTAGATTTTTGTATTCGAGATTTTTTTTTCTGAACTCGAAGGAAACAATTTTTATGGTTTCCGCAACCTGCAACGTATTAAAGCAAAAACTATAGATATCTCTGAGAAGGTTATTTCGAGTAGATATGCAGAATATAGATTTTAAGTTAAAAAAAAAAATGGAGAGTTTCGGCCATATAGGGCGATGAAAGTATCTAATATGTAATAAAAACAAATCATTCATTTTATTTTTCAATGAAGGATATCGATTCAGTGATTTTTGAACAAGGATTTTTTCTATTGATACTTATTTTATGTCAAACTATGCACATTAATGTATTGGTAAATATGTATCAACAACAAAAAACTCCTTTCTTACGTATTCAAATCTCTTTTATCCTTTCACGCTTTCTTTTATACTAAAAGTTTATACGTATAGATATTCCTCGAGACAAATCATATACAAAAGAAGAAAAATATAAAAACAAACTAATAGCTAGGTAGGGAAGCAAAACCTACCCACTGCAAAAAGAGAAAGAAGGAAAAAATCGAGGACAGCCCATATTAATAAGGGTGTAGGTAAGCGAAAAAAATATTAAGAACAAAATAAATGGATATGCAATGCAGACATCCGTTAGGTAAGCTTTGTTAGTTTTCTTTCCATTATTTCCGTATATACCAACCGAGTCCATCTCTAGCAGCGTGATCTTTTCTTTCTTTATTCCATTCACTTGACTCCTTCTCTCTCTCTCTCCTCCTCCTCCTTCTCCTCCTCCTCATCATCTACGCGCCTGTTCTACTACTATTATTTTCTCCTACAACTAGATATGTAGGTTGTAGGTATACCTATCTATCCAGTGGCGTGGTGTGAACAAATTTTAAACGGGAAGAATCTAAATCTGTAAAATTTAAGAATCTTTTACTTCTGTTTTCCAAAGTCTGGTTTTAAATTATCCAATATGCACAATTACTAATAAATTATTCAAAAGAATTTAACAGTTCAGTGTTGACAGATGGACGACAAATTATATTTTGTCGTAAATAGAATATTTCGTTCCAAATGTTATTACAAAAGCCCTTTAGTTTTCCAGAGCAAAAAAAAGTATATTTGAAACGTATTTTTTATAGGTCTCTCTCAATCAGACTTTTTTATTCTCTTTCTAATTTTGACATTTGAACAACAACGAGATCTATTGAATTTTACAAAATAGCGTTTATTTTTCTACTACACATGGCCAGGGTAGTGTTCAACAATGTAAAATTTTCTACTTATTTTGAAGTCATAAGTTACTGAATACATAGTTTATTTTACGAGTGGTTTGAATTACGAGTCTTTGAACACACCCTTTCACGATTGCTTTTTTTTAATGTTATTAAACTCAATTATCGTATTTTAAATTGCGAGGGCGTATGTACCTATATTTAAAAAAAAATATCTTCACGATGCAGAGTTGTAAAAGATTGCAATGTTTGGGGAATGCAATCTTGAGTGACTTTAATTAAAGCAATCAGCTTTCTTTTATCATAGAAAAATTTCAATCCACTGATTGCATTCTTTAAATCTTTGTATGCTTTGAATTTATATGCATTCAAAAAGAACGCGAAAAATTCAAAGAATGCAAAAAAAATGCAAAGAACTCAGAGAATTCAAAAAAATGCAATAAATGCATTCAGTTGATTGTAATCTTTTTGAAGTAAATGTATTCTTAAAAATAGACGAAAATTAAAAATTATTAATGAATGCATTCGCAAAAATTGCAATCTATCATTAATTTTTTTTTTATTTTTCAAAACATCTAACTTTAAATTTTAGGAATTCTTATGGTGTTTAGTACAATTTTTTTTTTCAAAGGGAAGACGGATTTAATCGTATATTATATGGAAGCCACGACACTGCCTATTTTCTATCCTATTTTTCTATTCTAAACACACACCACGACCACACCATAGTTCCTACCACATTTTTTCTCTCTCTGATGTAAAGCCTTGTGTTTGGATTTTTTCCCCCGAGTTTTATTCCTTTCTTTATAAAATATAATAAAAGAAAGAATAAGTAAAAGAGTACCTACCTACAAAAAAAAAAAAAAATAATAAAATACATATCTACCACCCGTGTGCCTGTGCATTCGTTTTGCGCAAAAAGGACACAAAAAGATTTTCTTTTATCTGCATTCCATAGATAAATGCTTTTTTCCTTTCTCATTCTTTCTATTTCCTTTATTTTTTATTTCTTTTTGTATTTTATTTTCTTTTTCTGTGTGTTGTATATGATTTTTCTTTTCATAGTTTTTTTTTGTTAAAGCTAACACAGAGCGAGAGAAAGCAAAATAAAAAAAATTACAAAAAGAGTAGTAGTAGCTTAGCTACTAAAAGAAAGGATTCTTCGTATATATATGTACGTATACTGCATAATATATAGGTAGGTATATATCTTAAAATGTATGTATGTACGTTTATTCATAAATATTCTTCTTTTAATGTTGCTGGTTAGATATGTTTGGTAAACCATAGGTAGATATCTACGAAAGTGCAGTTTCAACATTTACAAAGAGAATAAAAAAACAAAAAATAAAGAGAACGAGAACGAGAAAGAGAAAGAGAAAGAGGGAGATATAAGATATTATACAAAAAGAGAGAGCATTTGAGTAGAGGAAACGAGTGAAAAAGTAAGAAAGAAAAGCAAATGCTACATTTGTTCTATTTATTTTTTGTTTTTGTTTTATTTTATTATTTGTTCTTGCTTTTGTTATTTTTCCCTTTCACATGAATTTTTTTTTTTATAGAAATAAAGAGAAAAAAGATAGGTAACTTTTTTTGTTGATTCTTTTTTGTTGGTGTCATGATTGTTTTAAGGATATGTGTTGGTTTTGGTATCGCATACAATTATACAACAACAAAAATGGAAGAAAATAAGAAACCCACAACCCATAGAATGTGTATATTGTGGGTATTGTGGGTGTTCTCTTTTTGTTTATGGGGGTTTTTGGGGTTTTTATAATTACAGGATACACCAGTCCTTTCATGTGAACTGGGCGTACACTTATCGAAAAATCTATAAACTTTTTACTACGCATTGAGAAAATTGTTAGCATGTAAGGCCAACAGAACGGTATAGTTTTATTATAAAATTTATAATGTTCTATCAAACTCGTGTACTCGTATACAATATTGTGCACGCTTCGCATTTAATCATGTAGGCAGCAGGCCAGGCGAAATGCCACATAATTTGTAGTCCAAGGAAAAGCGTTAAGTCTGTATAAGGCTACTTCAAGTATTGTAAGAGAACGGACTTTAATCATGTTACGAATACGATTCATTCTGTCGTAGTGCCGCCACAAGTATTGAATATTAACAATTACCTATACACAAAAAAAAAAAATTAAAAGGTTCTCATATTTTACACCAATAAACTTCTACTTTTTTCCTTTATTGACATTAGTCGTTGGAGACTGGGGCCACAACTCTCGCTCCACTTCTTCACACCAAAATTCCACTTGTGGAGCTGACTGGGTTGACCTCAGGAAACGTCGTTTGATGTCTTCATCACAAGATCCCTCGCTTTTGGTCATAAATCTAAAACTTTTGAACTTTTCACACTCGGGAAGATCTCTTCCATTCAAATAGATGTGCGGAATAGGCCTGTGAGTAGACCTTCACTTATGATGGCTCCATGCCATGACAGCAAAGAATGACTGATTCATTTTGGAGTCCGTCAGCTTATCCTCAAGCTATTATCGGCTAAATAAATAAATAGAAACGGCCTCTAGAAACTTTTTTGGTGCACACTTAGGAACTCTTTGGTGATTCGCTTGGGGCACCTGGCCTTGATCTTAACTTGCTCATTTCTGTCCATGATCATCCGCACGTAGACTTCCGGAATATCTTGTTGGCTATAGGTGCAACCAAAATCGGAGCTCCTGGTTGTCGGTCGAATGCTTTTTTAAACGCAAATCTCTTGAGGGATCCCGATATTTTTCCATTCTGTTTCTTATACCTACTTTTTATTGCATCTGTGGTTGATTTGGGCCGCTGGTTTACTCAATACATGTTGTTCAGGCATAACACTAACAGCATGTGATTGATTAAATACTAGTATGCCCAACAAATATGACAATGAACAAAACAATGTGAATTATAAAGGGACATTGATATAAGACGCAGCATTTCTCCGCTTTAGCCCAGCCCCCAACCCTGGAGATAAAATCTGAGACAACCACCACCTTCAGTCTCAGTACCTCGCAGCACATACCTTTCCATACACCTTTCCCTTCCCATCCCTATCCTTCACGCCCGCACTGTGTTGAACAACCTTTGTATATGAAAACTATAGTACTATCATGGCGAGTTTTTTTTAGAGTTGCCCAGACCCTTGTGGTGGCGCTGCTAAATGTGAGGTGTAAAATTCGATTTTGGGAGTCTTTAAGCGTCGGAAATTAGTGGTAGGGGCAAGAGGAGACTGTTTTTTGGATTATTGCATCCAAAAAATATCAATAAATATCGATTAAAACCTCCATAAGCTCTCCGCAAAAGAAAAGAGTAAGGGTTGCCGGCACACTATAGATGTCGCCCCATTCGACTTTCACCATGAGAGTACTATAGTTTATATATGCAAAGGAACAACATATAAAGGGTACACCATCCCCTTGAGCACGCGCAAATTATATAAAAAAAAAAATATATCAACGATCTTCTTGGTGATTGAACGGTAGCTGTCGCACTTTTGTGTATCACCTTTCCCCTTGTAGATTAGAGAATGTAACTTTATACTGATTAGGTAGGTATTTTTTCATCAAGATCCGAAGTCTCCAATTATTTTCCAGAACTCAGAGCGTAAGTATCTCATCTGGCCCAACCGTTTTTTCCCTTTTGGAGTTTTTCACCTAACTTCTTCGATTTGTCGTATTGCTGACATCTTTGTTGTTGGATGCATCATAGCTTCACAATACTGTTCATCCAAGGAAAAATTTGTCGTCCTATCCATAAGGAGTTAGCCTTCAGCATTGTTAATTAATTTTGGGCGAACGAATCTCCTGAGCATTTTCCTTTCTCTGCCCTTGTTTATATTAGAATGCTGCAGTTCCTTAATAACGTTACATGCATCAGCAGCTAGCCGGTGCAGACATTCCTCCTGCTTTGAAAATTTTAAGCTATATACATACATACATATGTAATTTTTTTTCGGTTTTAAATTTTGTGTCATTATTTATTTTAATTTATTCAAATCCCAAATTGATTTTTTTTAACATTTGTTTACAAATCAAAGAGAAAACGAAAGAACACAATAAACCCATTGTTCTTCTTCAAGTTCCAGAATTAATTCATTTGCTATTATGCAGATACCTACTTATTTAACATCAATCGAAATTGTTTTTTGATCCTATCGCACTTTTATTCTCATTACCCATTCATCATTCCTAAAGTATCATTTTGATTACCATCGCGTTCAATTCTATAGAAAAATAAAAAAATAATAAAGGAGCAAATAGCTACCCATATAAGTATGGTGTGTAGCTCTGTAGCACCAAGTCAAAAATAAAAACAAACAAACGAATACAAAGATTATGGACATTGGACATCAGAAGCTCACATTTTAAATGTACATAGATATTTTATTAATAAACTAACATGCAAATAAAATTTAAAAAGGATAAAAGTCCTTTCTTTTTATTTTAAAACCAAATCTTTCCCCTGTTCCACTACAAGTGGATTAATATGAGAGCACGATACATTTTGTGTGTTGAATCAAAATAGTAGCAATAACGGGGTGATGGGAATATATATATTAAATAAAAGATGTTTTGAATAAATAATCCCTAATACTTAATGAACTACCACCAACCGATATGATGAATAATGATTGTGATCATCATCATCACCATCGCAATCATCGTCATCATTATCTTTATCAAGACCAAGAGCATGTTGTATCATTTGAATAAGAGAATAAGGCTTGATGATCCGACATTGATGATGAACGATGGGACATATCTAATAGCAGTGTAGAACTTAGCCAACATATTATCTACATGATGCTTTTGTGTTGGAAAATGTTTCTTTAAACCACACATTTTCGGGGATGAAGCATCCATTAAGTTCTTTTCTGAAATATGGACACGGATTTTTTTTTTGGAAAATAGCTCAGTATTATTGCACATCATCAACATAAGTCTCTTTAAAAGTATAGCCAAGCATAGCAATAAAGGATTTAGAAGATGGTTATCAAAATGTGTCTTTGTTCTTGCATGAGGACAAAAAACTTTGTTCGTAGTAAAACCAAATGAAATTCAATTGTAGACCTATGTATTTAATCCTTGAAATATATAATACGGTTCAAAAGACATGAGTTCTTTGTTGTTGCTTTTAAGGACCAACTATTGCTGCTAAATATATTATTTATGAACTTGGAAATTTTCCAAAAAAAAAATCTTGTTCGTGTTCTTGTTCTCAAAACTGAAACCAAATATTTTAATTCGCAGATTTGCACCTTTTGCGATTGAAAATAAATTTTGCGCGGGAAGTTAGCACCGCCATTTTCGATTTAAAAAAAAAAATATTAATTGTGCTGCAAAATGTGTTTTTTTTTTTGATGTGGAAAACATTTTCATTGGTAAAATTTGCAAATTTGTGACGTGGCGGTGATAACTTCATGCTTCGCAGCACCAAATTAGTAGAAGACAGTAAAGTCCAATCATACAATTGATTATAGGAACAGTATTGGTGACAATCTGCAACCTTGGCTCACCGCTTTTTGGATTTCAAACTTCTCTGACAATCTTCATTCGTGCAGATCAAGATATTTGGATCCATCATATGTAAAATTGATAATATGTAGCAATCCATTTATCTGGGAAGAACCTTCTGCGCAAAGCAAGTCAGATAAATTCACTATATTGATATGGTCGAACGTCTTTTCAACGTCGATGAACAGCAGAGGTGAAGTGGTGATTGATATTCAACGCACTGTTTGATCATTAGGCTTTAGTATCACCCCACTGATGGCCAATACACTATTAGAAACTGTAGAAAAGTGTTCCTTCCACCTTTTAAGCTTGTTCTCATCTTTAGCTAGAAGTGATCCGTCAATGCTGTTTCAAGCTCTAAACACTTGTGAGGTCTTTGGTATTTTTGTAGACTTATTAGTATTACGCTGCACGCTACGGTGAACTTCTCTCGTCTATATGTTGAATGTAGACTCAACCTTGTTTCTCCCTGTTGCTGGAGTAGCTCAGCTTTGAGATATTTCCTTACATCGATTCTTGCTTAAGTTTCTTCGGATTGCCAATGACTATTGCTTTCTTGCGACCGATCAACTGTACTTTCAGCAACGAATTTGAAAATATTTTCAGGGACACACTAACGGTTTTCGATTTGGTGGGTTTTGTGCTACTCTTGTGAAAGGATAGTTGTTGGCGAACTGCGAAATCCTTAAGTCTATCTGGGTTAAACTGCAGCAGTATGTAATGCAAACATCATAATCGTTCCGGCCCATTCACATGTTTGGACCTCTTCCGATCGATCGCTAAATGGTCAATCTAGATGGAAGTTGCTTCTCTGTCCGTCGAAACCGAACTGACCTTGTGACAACCGTCTCGTGTTCAAACAATGTAACTCCTATAAGAAGGCAATTGGGTTGCAGAAAGCAACAGAGCGTTCACCATTATCGTGGACATTAATATCTCCACTCTCGAAAGCTGTTTTGGAAAGCAAAAATCTATACCTGATTACCGAGGGGCTTCCAGGTGCCTTTCCAGAATAGATTAGTACAGTGTTAGTACTTGGATAACCATTTTGGATGTCCATTTTGTATCCCATGAACTCCTTTCATACCAGTCGTCAAGAATTATCCTTATATTCCAGAAACCAATCTGGGTACAGTAGCCAAAAGTCAAGGTGTAGCGCTGTTTTCGGTAGCACTAAATATTCCATTTACGAAGTCTATACTAACATCCGTCACCCGCATTGTAGAAAGCTAGGCACTGTAGCACTTGTAGGTACTTTTAGCCTGTATACGTATGTAAACGCAGATAGTGGCCCGTGGAACATCACTAGGAAGTAAAACAAACACTTCGTGCTGAATTGGCCCAGGCCAAGGTCCAGGCAGTCAGTTGGTGCAGTTGCGAAATCGCCCAAAACACCCATAATCCTATAAATCGCTTTATTTTTTTTTTTTCCTCAAAAAACCCTCAAAACTACATAATATCTCTATTTGTTTCAATACCATATAATTGAACCCGCAAAGTAATAGATAGATGTATAAATTAAATTTTTAATTAAAAAAAAAAAAACATTTATATTATGTATTATAATTTAACAAATACTTATACATATAATATGGAAGGATTTAATAAAAAGGGATAATAAAAATAGCCCTCCATTGCCATCCCACTATAATTATTTACTAGTTACCTGCTGGCCGCTAGCAACATCATAATATTTTTGGGGCGTGATCATCATCATCATCGTTGCATTGATGAATTATTAATTTTATCATATTGAATGGGTTTTATGTCCTTTTGATATAAACAAAAAAAAAAAAACAAATAAATTAAATCCCACACCGCGTCCCTGGGCACCTCTGTCCAGATGAAAAATTCGCATCCATCAGTAGATATGGATCTCCCTCCTCCATAAGGGCAGGAAATAATATGCGCTGGTTTTTACGTTTTCGTTTTTAAATAATAAATAATCGCAATTAAATTTTTTAATTGATTTTATCGGTTTATTTTGCGCTGCTGTGTCGGTTTTTTTTTTAATTTGATTGGTTTGTGTCCGATTTTTTTTTTTACAGAAGAAGGGTTATACTATGCCGAGGTTTGATATAGAAAGAATTCAATTTTAATGAGTTGTAATGCAATCAAAAGAAAAAATGAAAAAAAAGCTGAAAAAAAAACAAAAGTCTTAAACAGCATTGAATTTCTATTAGGTCGAACGGGTAAAGGGTCAAAAGTAGATTTTTTGTGTCTTTTTCTTTAAGAAAGATAATTTAGGTCGTGATGTTTTGAGTGAAAGGCAGAGGATGAGATTTAAATAATTTAGAGATTTTTTTGAGACTGTTCAAACACATACGATATAATATGTAAGCAATGTAGGCAATGAATATATCCGTGAATAGTTTTTTTTTTTTCTTGCCAGAGTCAAAACTGAATATCCATATTTTGCAAAATCACCCATTTCAAATCTTATGATTGTAATCAATAAATGGTATCTAGTATAGTAGGTACGCCCGCCTAAAAACAGAATGTTTTTTTTCTATTTCACAGGGTGCAGCTTCAATCTAGAAATTTACAAATTCTGCAAGAATATTACTTTTCAAGAATAGACTACCTCTCACCCTAGCCCTTAGGCCCTGGTTCTTCATGGTTCTTCGTATTTATTCAATTAATAGAATGCAATGGTCAATTCATAGTTTGAAATAACAATGGCGTTGTTGTTAGTTTTGTGAATTGGCCGCCATTTTGATTAAAGCATTTTAA
This sequence comes from Syrphus vitripennis, assembly GCA_958431115.1. Classification (NCBI taxonomy): domain Eukaryota; kingdom Metazoa; phylum Arthropoda; class Insecta; order Diptera; family Syrphidae; genus Syrphus; species Syrphus vitripennis. The sequence goes on from OY288111.1 coordinate 4,248,396, forward strand.
TCCATAGGTATGTCAATTTGCGAAAGCAGACAATTTTTTTTTAACAATCGAACAAAGCGTTAAAATAATTAAAACTAATTGTATAAAAGTTGTGATTCAAACGTTGGCACTTTTTTCGCATTATGCTAATCATCGTCGTCATAATCGACTAGAATAATCAAGAACTTTAAAAAGCCATGCATCATCTTAGTGCACTCTCACTCGAAAATATTACTGCTGCAAGTGCAATTCTTATGTTGATAATCCAAATTTATCGATTTTCCGAATACCGATTTTTTTGTTGTACTCGAACATTTATAGGAATTCTTAAGGTGCAAAGTCCTCTCTCGCAAAATAAAAGTTTTAGCTTTATTTAAAAAGTGTTCAAGGAAGGAAATACCGCTTGCCGCTCTTGCACAAAAAGCTTCTTCTTTTGTTTTTAGTTTTTTATTCTTGCGGAACTCCTTGTTCTTTTCGTAGATAGTAGATACTTACTCCTTGTTTAAAGTTGGGCACACTTTTTCTTTGCTTCTTTTTGGCAATGTCTGTAAACCACTCGAGGGGGACCCGTACATCGTCGTTTTTAAGAGAGGGGCACTGATGGGCTTCATGTTAGATGAAAAAAAATCAATCTCGAATAATAAAAAAAATTCCAAATGAAAACTACTATTCAATTTTTTATTTTGAATTCCCGGGCCCCTAGAAAATCCAAGGCCTGGGGAGACTACCAATTTTTTAAGAGACATTTATTAATAAATAGTCTTTGTCTCCTAATCGTTCATATGTAATATTTTCTAAACAAAAATATTCCACTCGAAACAAAAACTTCGATTTTAGGAGACAAATTATTTTGACTTTAAAATTTATAACTTCTACTTACGTGCGTGCGTGCGGTGACCAAACTTTAACCTCACTTAAACGCAACTTTTCGAAGAAAAAACTACTAACAATAAAAAGATAATTTCAAGTAGACATGCAGTAGGTACCTACAAAGTTTTGAACAAAATAAAATAGCCGAATTTCGACCATAGGACAATACATACTAGTTCAAATTATTTTCTCTTTAAAAGACGTTGATTTTCGGCAGCTCATTGCTTGATGTTTCGAAATCCCTCCTGAGAACAGGAGTCTGATGAAAACCAGGTTTCGTTTAAATATTCCAAGATAGATAACTTTCATATAAAAAACAAATTTAACTATTATATCTCTCTCTGTATATTCATCTTAATATTGATTGGTCTATTTTAGGTTAAATAAAAAAAAAAAAAAAAAAAAAAAAAAAAAAAAAAAAACAGAACAGAACAAAAACAAAAACAAACACAAACACAGAAAGAGCGCGCTCATCATACAATGGAAGCTGCTTTACCTCTAAGCATTTACATTTTTTTATATATATTCAAAAATTCCATAAGTATCCCCCTCGGATGCGATGATGTTCTCGAAAATGAAAAGGAAACAACAAAAACAAAAAAAAAATCTATTCACTATAAAAATAAGCATAGAAAATTATTATATTGTATGTCTCTCTACGATAGAACATCCCCATTTGGACTTGTTCCATTGGCCAAAATAATGAAACAATAGCTTGCGCATTAACAATAGAGTCGCTTTATGGTATCCAATCCCGATAAAATAGAACAAAAAAAAAAAAATTAATAATACCTATAATTCCATGGAAGCTTTCCTTTCTTCTTGCTCCTGCATCATGGTTATCTCTGTATCCTTTGTGTTTGGGGACCTAATCCATCCCCATCCGCACCACCACCCCCAGCCACCCTCACATTCCCCTGCCTACGTATATAGGGTGATACTCATACATAGTAGCAGGTTTTTTTGTTATTGTGTTGTGAGCTTGAGCAGAGCATGGAGAGCTTGAGCTTGGTGCTGTAAATAATCCACAAAAGGATTCTCCTACCCATCATCACCTCCCCGGGCAGACACAAAAGATAAATTCTGCTCTCTGGAACCTATACCCAATGTGTATCCTTGCATTTATCTATCTATCTATACATTCTATTACTCCATTGCTAGGATGTAAATGGAGATGAATATGACGATGGGGGAGGAGAGAGGAGGCTCTGATGGATAAGGGAGAAAGGGTTTTCCGTTGGGATGTGTGTATGCCAGTTGGAAAACATGTAAACATGTCTTTTTGTGTCAAGGGGCAATATCCTTCCCTGGATGTGCAAAGAAAATTGAGAATTCAGACGCACGCCCAGCATTCCTGCTGCTCAAGCTTGCATGTGCTTGGGTGCTTTGGTGCTTTGGTGCTTGGCATAGGATCCCTGAGAATGCTTCACAATAATGATTCGTTTTGGTGTGGTTTTGGCTTTGGGATCGCAATTGGATGGAGAGGTAGTGAATCGTTGAAGGAAGAATACAAAATTTTATATGGTAGGGTACCTACAAGGAATTGTATAGACATTATGTGTAGTGTATTCTAGTATGTGCATACTTTACCTAGGACAAAGCTATCTTATACTCCTGTGTACATATATGTATATATGTACTTCTCCATATGTTGGCAACAACTGAAGTCGTCATTGCAATCGTCAGGCCAAGGATAAAGCCAGAAATAAGATTATTTTCCGCTTCTATAGAAGAATGGAGAATCTTATGTAAGTGGGCGTATATATGTATCCACATGTAGGTATGTACCTACATATATGCAGCAGGTAAATAAATATAATGTGCAATTCTGTTATATCTCCTTCACTCGCTTCGTCGTTTTGTTTTGTGTTAAACTTTCTTTTCTTAACTCTCATCTCTCATGTGGATGTTATCTTTATTTTCTTGGTTCTTTGGTTCCTTGACATTACTTTATTAGTACATATTTTTTTTTTTACTCTTTCTCTATGTATTGAAGACAAAATATATATGCTCAGTGAGACGAAGATGCACAATATTCTTAAGTTGACGATTTATTACAAAATTCAAAGGTTCAAGTTTTTTTTTTTAATTTTTTAGTAATAGTGTATTTTTAGGATATTTATGAGTTTCTTTTTCATAATTATTCGAAGTCAAGCTGAAGACTTTTGAAATAATAATATAATATATAATAAGTAGCTATTTTGGACAAAAATTTAGTTTTTTTTTATTATCAGTAGATACTGCTTAAACGATAGCAGTATCGCATCATTGATCTATGTTCTATGCTATGGTAACATTTGGTTTTTTTTTTATTTACTTTTTATAATTCATAGATTTTTGAATTAAAAATGTGTTAGGTCCTCGCAACGTCGCGTCGTCGTCGTGTACTGTTCTGTTTCTTGATGTTTATTTCAGCTTTCTCCATCCTTTCGCATTCATGCCAATTTCTCTTCGATTGCTCTCTCCCATGTGCAGATCCAGATCGACCCGTTCATCTGCCTTTAAAGGGTTGGATTGCATTGCTGGCAATATGCTCGTAACGAAGTGTATGGCTTTCTAATAGATTATTCGAGATACAATTGAGAAAGAAAATCATTCTGCTTAAGAAGTTTGCAGTGTTGTTGACAATAATGCAGACCATAAGTCGACTGCGTAGCAAAGTTTTTTTTGTTGGTATGATTGTAGAGTCAATTCCTTTTAAAACCTTCCTTTGTTAAAAACGTGACTTTCGATTGAACCGTATCCGTATATGTAGCCTTGAAGATAGCTCCTCCTGCGAAAACACTTTTTCGAAGTCGATGAATAGCACAGGTGAAGTGGTGATCGATTTTTAACGCACTGTTCCATGATGATCCGAAAGATGTTTGTGGTCCTGCTTGTTCTGCGTCGAGTGATTTTTTTAGATGGTTTCTTGCTATTATTTTGGAAATTGCATTAACAGCACGCAAATTCCTCTTCTTTCTTCGGTAGCATGATAGTCATTTCTCTTTTGAGGAAAGCTCTCCGTTTCACAAGCTCGTTTAAAAAGTAGGTACCGTACATATTACATTTTATGCCAAGTCATTGCTAAAATAATATTGCATATACAGGGTGAGTCATGAGCAGTGCGCCAAAATGCTAGGGCGCGTAGGTTGGTTTGAGACAAGAAAAAAATCCTATGGAAGAGGGGTCTATTCACCCCGTTTAGCTGGGAGGGGCAATTTTCGAAAATATTGACTTAAAATGGAAAAAAAATTATTTGAAATCAACGGCTTCATCCACAATGCTCGTACCTTTTTGAAAAGCCAATATCTGCTTCTTTTTTTTGTTATTAAATAAATCTATTCTAAGAAATAGTTTTTGAAAAATTAATTTTCAAAGTCAAAATTTTGAAAAAAAAAATGAAATAAAAAATTTAGAACAAATTTTTTCAAAAATTTAAGCAATTAAGTGCTTATTTTAATTTCAAAATTCAATGCTGTTATCATTTTTAATTAAAAACCAAATAACCGGATGCAAGAATTTTATGTCGTTTTCAAGAAATTAAAATGAAAACCCAAACCACCTTCGTCAAAGCTATGGAGGAAAGGGTGTGTTCGTAGACTTATTCAATTAAATTGGTCAGTTCCCCAAAACTCTAAGATATATGCTACGCATAGTAAATATTATTATTGTTATTATTATAATAATTCTTTATTTTATTAAAAAAATGCTTTACAAAAAGTATATGCTTAAGAATAAGCACCAGGCTATATAACATTTCATTTTCGTAGTTAATAAAAATAAAATAAAAGGAAAAGTAGGTATCTAACTTATTTTGCACAATATTAAATTAATTTATTAAACTCAAAAGTTTACAATTCATAAAAAACAAGTTTTAAAGGTTTTTTTTTTAATAATTGTTGAGATTAACATAAAAATTAAAAAAATGTCAATTTTACAATAAAATAAATAATAATGATGCTTTAAACTGTAAAAGCTGGTTAAACGAGCAAAATTTAAGTTAGAAAAGAGTTTCTAAAAGCTAGGGCATGTTTGCAACAATTATATTAATTATTTAAAATTTCGTACAACAGACTTGAAGAAAGAAAACTATGTTATTGCTGCAGTATTGCTCGATGAGGTCTAGAGTTTAAGTTAAAGAGCTCAACATGTGCCCTAAATATATGGGTTATAGCTTCGACCGAAAATTTGTTGCTGAAATAGTTTGTTCCTGATGTTTGATGTGCTTCAAAAATCATAACTTTGGTTTTACTTATATTGATGACTAAAACCACCTTCTCGCCAAAGGTATTCAGTTTGTTGATTTGCAACTGGAGGGTGAAGCGGTTGTCAGCCAGTTGGACTAAGTCGTCAGCATAGGGCAGGACTTTCACTTGAATGTCAGCAAAAAGGATTCCTCCACAAATGTCATCAACATATAAATCAAATAAAATTGTAAGTTTGAAAGATCTACTGGTAAACGCGAATATATGATGCATTATTGAGAAACCCGGGCGGAACCCCGCTTGAAACATGCTCTGTAGATTTCTGTCCTTGATCCATTTGGTAAGTCTATCATAAAGAATTGACGTTAAAATCTTCCTTAAAGTGTTCAGCATAAAAATTCCTCTGTAGTTTGCAGGGCATGGTTTTGTCTCCACTCTTATGTATAGCAAAAATAACTGCTTTGTTAAAGTTGTTTGGCAAATAGGATTCATTAATCTATTGAAATAGAGCACAAAATAATTTTTTAATTGAACTATTTTTGTAGACTACCTATATTTGTAGAATTCTACTGGAATTCCATTAATTCCCGGTGATTTGTTATTTTTCATCTTTATCAGAGTTGCTTCCAGTCCACACAAAGATATTGGGTTATCCAGTTCGCTGACGGTAATGTTGGGTAGAGCATCGTCAGCTGTCTAAAGAGTTTTAAAATGCGCTAGTGGCTCAGCTTCGAGAGTGTTCACCACACTTCTACTACGCCCACCAAGTTCCCGAACATTGCTCCAAAAAGTCTTTGAATTCTTAGATTCAGCTAGACTTTTTGCTAAATTTTTAAGATATTAATTTCTTTTCGCTGCACAAAGAAGTTTGTATTGCTTATTAATAACATAAGTATATATAAATATTTTTGAAAAACAAGGAGTTTGTCGATCGAAATACATAGCTTGTGATACACAAAAGTATAAGTTTACGGAGATCAAGCCATATGTTCTTCGGTTTGAAGGAGTAAGTAATTAGTATTATGGTTGTGAACAAATGGAGCTGAGGTTTTAATTACTCTAATTATTTGTTTCATCAATAATTTGATCTATCCTGGTTGCTGGTTGCGACGGGAGGGGGCCACAGTGGCGGTTCAAAAGTGATTTGTAAAGAAGAGCACTATTAATTATCATTCCATTTTAATTTGGGAAAATGATATAAATTCATTTGTATAGCTTCATTAAGAAACTGCACTTTAACTTCTACCGGAAAGTGCACTGAAGAGTTTGCTGTGCCCACTTTTAAGTCTGCAAATAAATTGAGCCACTCTGTCAATACCGCACAAAAATCAATTACTGACCATCCTTGGCCGGTTTAAAAAAGTCCACTCTCCATAAGTAAGTTAGCACGAATAGTCCAAAGTTTTCAAAAAATTCGACAAGGAAGACTCCTTACTTCTGTTTATAATTTCATCTTTGGAATTTCACGTAACATTGGGCGTATCTTGTGAATGTAAGTTATGTTTTCTGTACAACTAAGTTTGATAAAATTGCAATTTAAAGTTTTTCTGACCTCACATATAATACCACTACTGGCTCTGCCATGGACATTTGCTCTAGTTGCAGGTAAAAACATAATTTTAATTCTATATTTTTGCTCTGTATAGTTTCGAAATTTTTCAGATTTTATTTGTTTGTTCTGAAAAAGGGGGACTTGTTATATAGTTTGTCGCCCATCTCATCTGTCATCTGTCTGCAATCAACTGTCAAATTTCTTTGAATAGTTAATCAGTAATTAAAATTAGATAATTGTTTGAAATAATTTATTTAAATATTAGGGTCCCACTTTGACGACGGGGATATCAGATGATATGACCCTATATTCTATGAATAGGGACTCGTAATGGATTTCGTGGATTTCTTAATTATTTCATTCTATTGACCATAGATGAGGAACCTATAAAATGTACAAACGAATCAAAGTAGGTATAATTTATTTAAAAACAAGCATAATTCAAAGAAGAAAGACTATTCATAGAAGAAGAATAACGAATCGTCTACCTACTTTAAATAAAATTATTACTATAACTTACTCGCTTGGCCGTTGGGTAGTAACTTAATTATTGTATTTAAAGTTTAAATTTTCATTCAATTAGTCTTCCTTAAAACCAAAGGAAAGAGATCACAAAATTAAAAAGTCATAAAAATCAAGCATAAAAGTAGGTAGGTACGTATACAATAGTAAAAGGATAAACAAAAAAATTATACCTATCTATAGAAACAAGTAACATGTTTTCATGGCACACGCCATGCATCGCCCCCGCCGCCGCCGCGCAGTCAACCAACCAAGAACCAAAATCCTGTTAACCCTGGGATCCTGAAATCCTGATGACGAGTTGAATATTTCCTCACCTCATCGGGTATACTAATTATAAAAAACAAAACACAACCCTATTAACATGCAAAATAAGTTTTAACAACGAAAAATTATGTAGGCGTAGGCGCACCCCCTTAAATAGAGCAAAGTATTACAAATTAGCTGTTGGTTGCCACTTAGAGTGGTATTTCACAGTACAACCCTTAAAGTTTAACCCTTTTAGCTGTTGTTGTTCTTGCTGTTTTGCTCTCGCTTTTCGTTGTTGTATTTTTTTGGTATCATATTGATATTGAAACAAGTGGATGCTAATAAGGGTGAAAGTTTATGTTCCAACGGTGATGATACACCCAACAAAAATGAAGGAAAAATCGACGAGATTGGGTTTGGGTTAATGTTTGATGATGCTCTTTGTTATGTAGGTATACCAGCACCATGGCGGCGGCCGGCGGCGGCGGCGTGTAAACAGTTTTTTTTTTAAATTTGTTTTTGTTCGCTTTGTTTTCTCTGCAAGATTAATTATTGTTATTATTATTTAAGTATCTTTTATAGAGCGGCAAAATTATTACCTACTTAAGAATTTATGCAAAATTTATCTTGGTGAATTTTCATCAAATATTCACTAAAAAAACTCAGTTCTTTAGAGCTAAGTTAAACCAGAGTTAGCAAATCGATGTTTTTTCATGGTGGTTAATATTTATCTTACGAAAAAGTTTTTGGAGTCAATCCAGGGATATCTCAACATATTTGGTGAGCTAAATCTGGTTAACTTTAGCTCTTAGGGTTAATCTAAGGTCTAAGGGTTAATCCTGGGTTAACTAAAAATGTTACCTTTGGTTTGCGCCAGAGATCAGAAGTAAATCTCAACCTTTTCAGGGGTTCTATAATACATAACTGTTATTTGATGAGCTTTTCCAAAATGCTCACTCAATAACGTTTATTTTCAAACAAAAAAAATATCGGTTAAGGTCCGAGAGTAATCTTTATATTTATTTTGTTTAGATAACGGTTAACCATTGAATTTTATTTTTGAAGTAAAAAATAAATCTCATCTGCAATTTTATCAATCAGAATGTCCGTTAGTTTAACTGTTAGTATTTTGTAAGCCATGATTCATGCGCATGTACATAATGTATCATAATGTAATTGTTTTCAAAAATAAACACGTTCTCACCGCAAACGAATTTGTTTTTGCATTAACCATTTTTGATTTATTTTCAGCGAAAAAGGTTAAAGGGACCTTTTCCAATAATTTTTTCGTAAAAAACTCAACCATTGAGAGATATTTTTGAAAATAAAGAATAAGATCTCAACCGATAACCAAATTCTTTTTTTTAAATGATAAATCTCAAACCATACCGTAACCAAATTCTTCTAAAGTATTAGTTACTCTCTGTGATAAACCAATTGAAAATAAAAGGTTGACAATTATTTCTGATGTAAAGCAAGAGTAAAAGACTGACAGCGATCACATTGATTATAAAAGAACTCGAAATAATATTTCTAAAAATAGTGCAATAAAAGTGTTCGATGTAACCATATTGAATATTGTGCAAGTCTTTTATATGACTGTAACAATTCTCAAAAATCTAGACTACAAAAACTGCAGAATAAAGCTATGCAAACTATATTAAAATGTGATCGTTACACAACAATTTCATATATGCTTGAATCCCTAAATTGGCTGAACATCAATCAAAGACTATAATGATGGGCAATGGTCTTTGTTTTCAAAATAAAACATAATATGTGCCCTGAATATCTCCAATCAAGTATATACCTGAAAGAAGAAATACAGTCTGCGAAACGTTGAAGAGTTCAATATCATCCGAACCAGAACATCAAGAGCTTAGGCCAGCATTCTTTACATGGGGTTAAACGCTTACAATAATCTTCCATCCTACATTAGAAGCATAAATGATCTAAATCAATTTAAAAATCAAACAAACTTATATGTAAAATCATTTATTATTTAAATTACTATGTAGGTATATTCCTAGAGCAAAAATTTAATGTTTTATAATACAAAAAAAAATGTAAAACCTATTTTTTATATTAATGGCTATTGAGCCAAATAAATAAATAAATAAAAAAAGAATACTTCGTGAGTTCTTTGCAGTAGCTGTACATTCCAATAAAAATTATTCAGGACTGCCACGAAATCTTTAGAATACTCCCGATTAATCCCTGTTGTAAGTTGCTTTACACCCGTCAACACGGCCAAATTCTTGTCTGGTCAAAGGACACCACTGTGTTGAACATAAACCACCTAATTTAGCATGATTGTGGGATGTATGAGAAAAAACCCTCAAATATAGGCCCTCGATTGTCATCAAATCGATTTGTGTGATGATAACCCATGGGGTGGCTAAAGCCATCAATATACTACACAGGCCCCGCCGCGTCGCACCCCCGGGGTGTCAAGTTCCAAATGATCGATTTCCGGATTAGTTGATGACTTTTGTTACGCAAGAGTAAGGTAGGTTAGAAAAATGGAAAAAAACACATTTACACTATGGCAACAATGTTTTCAGGATGTGGATCGGGTGGGGAAGGATGTTGTGTTTTGTTGCCTTTGTATGCCACACGGCACGTTCGTCAGTGTTTGTTTTTTTTTTTTTTTTTTGCGACTAAAAAGCACTGATAGGGTGACGCACAGGAGTCTTTACTCTGGATATAAGTACTTGGCTTTTCCACAAGATTGTTGTATTAACGTCAAGTCTGAAGCACATTACGGTAATCCTTTTCACATAAACCTACCACCAAGAATAATAGTCACACAACGGTATACAATTCATTGATGATTTTGTACTTAATTCTTTTGGTTTGATATGTGCCATCATAAAAGATGTAACTTTTTTGTGTACGAGCGGTAGCGTTGGCGGTGGCGGTTTTTCATACTTCCTTCAAATGGAATTCAGTTTTAATATCTGAAGGTATTAAGAACCAATCTTCTAATACCGCAACAACTTTTTCTCTCAATTTTGGAGAGGGGTTTAATGGGAAATATTGTTTGTCTTGTTCAATGATGATTATTTTCTTTTCAGCTGGTTGCCCATTCTTTGTTAGGTTTTTTTTTGTATTTTTCTTATATACCCGGCTGTCAATAAAGGGAGATGATGGATATTTTATTTATTATTTGGGGACAAGTCTTAAAGATTTATTGTTGTGTGTGGTGTCATTAACTCAAACAAGAAAACGAAAACAACAACGACAACGACACACAAGAATAAATAATAAAATTGCAATTTATAATGTGAATGGATTTAACGCGAACCCTTCTTTTCATTCCCCCTCAAAATATCTAATAATATTCTTATTGAAGCTGATTTATGTTTTGGGTTTGTTGGTGTTTCCAACAGCGAAAATCGGTTATTTGGACAAAAACTCAGTACTAAACAACATTTTTTCAATATGTAATTGGGTAACCACTGGCTTTTCATGTAGGTAATTCAGAAAAAAAACTCAGATTTTTGGAAAGCATTATTATCAAAAAGAAAAACTTTGAAAATACAAAAACTAGGAAGCCCCAAAACCCTGGAAAGTGTGTAGGGTTTTCAGGATTTAAGTCTAACGAAATTAAGTTTTTTATTTTATTTTTTGAAATTTCGGGAGTCTGATCCAAAAATCTTAAACGAAATTTCTAAAATTCTAAATTCCGAAATCTATGATAAATTGAGTTTTATGGAAAAAAAAACATAACTTAAAGAACCGCTGTTACCGCCATAATTTATCTTTTTATAAAGAACCAGTATTTTGATCTTAAAAATATATAAATTTTTTAATAATTTTAATAATTATAATATAAAAATTTAAAAACTCTGTATTGGACTTAATTAAGAAGTAAATTCATTTACTAACTGATTCTATTTACAAAAACTATTCCAACCTCTGTTATATACATAGCTGTCAAGTTAACAAACGAAAGTAAAATCAATTAGTCGAAGAATCAAAATTGTGGTAGTAACACAAATTATTTTAAAGCGTTCATTATAATTTATATTTGAAATTAGATAAATTTATAATTGCTATAAAAAATTGTGTCGGCTTTATACTTTTAATTTTGAGAAGATTTCGGCTCCAACAACCGCCTTAAAATGTTTTTCCATAGCAGCAATCAAAAACAGAACATCAACATCATCAGCTTTTGGAATGCTTGCCACTATTAAGTGTCCATTGGGTAGATTTATTAACTCTCTAAAATACTTTCATTTTAATAAAAACTTAAAATAGATTTCTATTAAAAAGTCAAATAAAAAAATTGTCATAAAGTGACAAAATTGCAATTTTATTTTAGACGCTTACCCAGATACACGAATCTTCTCATAAGCGTCTGTGAGACCCTCATCCTACATGCCACTCTCCATATATCCCAAACATTACGATACATCACATAATTATCCATCCGGTTGCTGCTACCGCCAAGTACAGCTGGTACGCTGTATATATTCCTATACCTATACCGCCCCACGACGAGCCCAAATAATGCATTTCCCGGCATCGCATTGGCCCACGGGGCATATTTTTTTTCAATTTTTGCTGATGTGCTGGATGACGATATAGGAGTTAGATATACTGTCGAAAGAATGGCAGTGTAGAAATGCTACTTCCACTGATGATCATCTCTGAAGAAAATGAATGAATTTTCTATATATAAAGTCAAAACCCAAAGATCGCTTCTTAAATCACAGCAATTCTTCTCTATCTCTCTCTTTTTTTGGCTCTGTACACTTGTTGGCGCTTCCGACAAAAAAAAATTATGTACGTTTTTTGTTCAAAATTATTACATATAGTGAATCTAAAGCCTTCTGCACACCAGAAAACAGAGTTTGTATATATGTATATATGTGGACATCTCTCTTTAAGATAAAATTTGAATAGTTGTGTCCGGAAGCAAGTTAAAAATTTGACGTTTTTTCTCCAGTGATAATGATAAAATCCACTTATGTATACTGAATCCATTGGGAAATGGAAATAGTTCCGTTGAAAATAAGGCCGGGGTCGAAAAATTAAATACATAAAGCCACGATCGAAAAATTAAACATACATTTTAATTATCAAAGGTCTTATTTTATTTTGAAAATTTTAGCAATTCTTTCTTACCATCTCTGTGGCAATAAATAAAGAAATAAATTTGACGTCTAAATATTATGTCGTTTTCAATTGGCAATCCGGAATTGGTTTTAGATTCGGAATCCCAATTGAACAGTTTTTTTCGATTCTGAAAAATTTGAAGTTTGGTGTGATTGTATTAGTAAGTGTAACATGTGTGACATATTATATGTGTCAAGTTTCATTTGTTTTTTTCGCTTGTAAACATGGAGAAGCAAAATCTTTTAATATGTGAGTGATTCTGTTTTTGCTTCTGATTTCAAATCCAGAAGAGAAATTCTCTTTTTTTTTAGAATCAGAACTGTCACTCTTGCCCAATTGAACGCATCCAGAATGCTTTTTTCTGCTTCCAGATTGCCTATCGAAAACGACATAAGTTTAAATGACTTTTTTACAATTTCATGAAATAATTTGACCACTGAACTGAACGAAGAAATAAAAATAATCTGCAATAATTGCGGCAGCAAAAATAACAATTAGTTGTGAAGACGCAGGGTTTAAAAATTTGGTACATAAATCGATTAAAAACCAACGAAACTATACAGTTATTAGTTTTCAATTGCGGTTTTAGAATAATTCAGCGAACTTCATGTGCAGGGATGGCCTAAGAGTATCAACATATAATTTATATTTTTAGATTAAAAGAATTTTCCTTCTTTTCTTTTTTTTTTAGTGATTGTATAATTTAAGAAGTTTGGGAGTGTAGGAAGTGCGTTATGTGTACGGTTGTCACAATGACATGACTGAACGATGCGATTGAAGACTATATACAAAGATGCATCATGTATGTACATGATGCACGCACAAGGACAAGGAGCATTCTTCAATGGAATAGCATTGACGTTGCAGCACGGTGCGGTGCGACGTGTAATAAATATCATCTTTTTCTCATAAAAACTACAAAGAAAAACAATGAAAGCAAAACAGAAAAAAAGTAGAAAAAAAGGAGTTTTGTATTTATTTCGGTCGTTTATTAGTTCAGAGCGGACTGTCAAAAAAATGTGTTTCCTTTTTCGCTCTGAGGGTGTTTAGACGTTTAGAGCATACTCAGAGCACTTTATATGAGTTCAGAATAAAAATAAATAAGCAAATTAAAAATCTGAACAGCAACCGAAATCTGTGAGATGACATTATGTCAAAGGCCATGTTGTGAACACGCTCAGTTCAGGGAATGTTTTTTTTTTTAATTATTTATTTAAGGAAAGAGTTGAAAAAAATTCCATCTCTTTCATTCTTTCTAAAAATCATGCGTTCTCTTTTGCGCTCGTGTAATCACTTTCTACATAGCTGTTGTACTTTATTTGAAATGAAAGCAGATTTGTCTTGCCCTATTTTCCAATAAACGTCACCTTTATTTGCAGTTAATGGGACTTTTCGCGGATTTTTTCTCTTTCGCGGATTTTTTCTCTTTCGCCTTCTAATTTGACATTTTAGCAAAAACCGAAATCAATTGAAAATTCTCAAGATTGCAGAAAGAACCGTTTTTTTTCTGCAATCTTGAAGCCAATTGTGAACTTGTCCTTTTATTTTGAAGTTTGGTGGAACGTCATTTTTTGCAAGCTGTTCAATCAGAGATCAGAAAATTGCCTTTCCCTTGCAAGTTCCTTGATTGTCTGAAATTATCCAATACATTATCCGATCCGCTGAATTTCATAATTTAATTTTTACAGCGGATGCGAAAGGACAGTGCTAATTCATAAGGATTAAAATTCTGCGAATTGTGTAATCAATATCAATCCTTCAACTTAATGTTTTGAACAACCTGGCTCGAAATTTCAATTGTATATAGAGGCACACTCCATTCCACAAATCAATTTGATTCAAAGACAAATATAGATGTTTGTCGGCAAACATAATGAACTGTGAGTTTCACGCACTAACAGTTTTTTTTTCAATGAATATAGACGAAAACCAATAATAAATAGAAAAATAATACAATAATTAATTACTACCAAAAATTTATAAAGATATATATCGACAGGTGCATCTATTGTAAATTATACATATTTTTGTTCTTCTTCTGTCTTGGTGTGCAGAAGCAAGCAAGCACTCAAAAAATCAAACATAAAGTGGGCAAGAGAAGAAGTAGGTAGGTATTGTGTGTTGGGCTAATTAAAATAAACAAGACGCCAATAAATAAATTAATAACGAAAAATTATTTTTATTTTTATTTATATTTTTTTTTAATTTTATATCTATAAATATGAGAGTGGAGATGAATAGAAAAATTGAGAAGGAGCGCATTATAATGACTTAAATTATGGCTGATGCGCAAGCAAGAATCGATAATTATAGCTTACGCACGCCATCACTTTGTGCTTACCATCGCCATCACTAGCTATCACACATCACCAACCACTGCCTTCATCTTCGCCTCCGCCATTTCATTTAATGCGCCACTATGATGTTGTTAGTGTCCTACCCCGAGCCCCGTTTTGTCTTCCCGCAGCACCACGCTGCGCTGGCTGGTGCCAAATACAATTCTAAAGAAGTGAATGGGTTTTTTTAAAATTCTTTTTCACGCACTAGTCGATTTGAATGTGGAAAACACTGAAACGAATATTTCCCGAGAAGTCTATTTTTTTTTTTACACAAAGATTAGCCGTGTTTTACTATCGCAAATAACCTACTTATATGGGTTACCCCACAACAATAATTTATCCGTCTCATTTCTCTTTATGTTAAATTATTTTGATATAGGTATTTTCTGTCTCTTTTCTTTATAAGTCTTAATTACAATAGTAGATGCTTATTGTTAGGAATGCAAACTCTTGAAGCAAGATGTAGAATGTACAGTGTCATGTTTGTACGCGATATTCTTTCAAATGATATTGATTGTGAGTTTTTGCTCTCTTTGATAAATATTTACGCGCCAAGTCGACCTTTGAGAACGAGACTTTTCATTTTAAAAAATTCTTAAATCATATTGTACATACTTACCTATTAATATTACTTTTTAACATGTATAAATTTAGCATTAAGCAAATCTGTTGATGTTATTATCGTGGATTGAATAAATAAATAATAATATATTTTCTGTCTCTTTTCTTCACACTATTCTCCATAGGAGAAACACCACCCATGTTTTCAATGTAAAAACTCGTTTTTGGGTTTCAGAACGAACCCAGGATTCTGTATTTTATGTTAAAAATAACCCAAAAATAATATGGCGATAGTATGTTGCTATTTTTCGCTTATATTCAACTCAGAATTGTTAAGAATATTCTTATTGTTTGCTAATGACAATTATTTGCAACTGTCAATGAAATGTCACAACTGTCTACCATTCACATTTCGCAATCCTCTTTTCGTATTTCGAATACCTACACAAAGGAAAGCTTGATAGTAACCTACTTCATATTTTAAAAAATTAAAAGCCTGGTTAATATATTGATAAAATCGGACAGTGGTTAAAAAAAGAGCTCTTGCTAATATTTTGACATTTTTAGTCAATTCCTATTTAAAAATAAGTCACTTATCATTACTTACAATTTTTCGACAGTATAGTTCCACGAAGTTTTCCTTTTTTTGTAGATATAGGTATCTAGCTACCAATAATAATTTTGATTTGTTCATTTGCTGCAACGTTGTCGTTGTAGTCAACTTCTTATCAAAACACTTGCACTTGCATGCCTCATAATCGCTTATGACGAGCAGCGTGCATCAAAAATAAATTTGAAAAAAAAAAAAAACAAGAACAACAAAAATTTGAGTCCGAATCTGTGCTGTGCAATGTGCATCCCTCAATTTGAATGTTCATTGAGAAAAGAAACCGCTAAAGAAAAAGATACAAATTCAATGTGTGTCTCTTCGAATTTTATAAATAAACGAGGACAACCTTCAGCCGTTTGAAGCTGGAGCCATTGATAGAAAGAAAGAGAAAGATAGATTAAAAGAAAAAATATGAACAGAGAGGGAAAGCGAAGTAGAAGAAGATTCTGAAAAAAAAACAAACAAAGGAAAACTTGCATAATCATCAGAGCAGCGCGGTGGCGCGGCGGTTTGGTTGACAAAAACCATAAATCACATCCTGAATCTGGGAGACGAATTTAGCATAGTCATTTGGGTTTCATTTGCATTCGCGCGTTACGAAAAATATGTAAGAATATAACCTAAGGGTGATGGGGCCCTTAAGGCTAAGACACTAAAAAGATAGATTCCCAAGAGTGACCAGCAGCAGCAGCAGCAGCAGCAACAGCAGATGAGAAAACTTTGTTCGCTTGTTTTTTTCTTTTTTTTGTTGCGTGATGAAATAACGATAACCATTTATTGTGTTAACACACTATTATGCGCTATAGGTACAAGATTGTTTGCCTCCTAATTGTGTATAACGAGCGGAAATTCGAAACGAAACCCATCCTTTGTATTATAGCTTTACATTAGAATCAATAAACCTACATAGATAGCTGTGTGATGTCTTTTTTATGCCTTGTCATTGCTCTGATTCAGATTCGGATTTGGGGAAGCAAGCTGATGATGATGCGATAAGCCTCAGGGAGATTGTGCGTTGAGCAGCGGGGAGCGTTTTGGTGGAAGAATTCAATTTTAAATCAAGGAAACATTTGGTTTAAGTTATGAATGATTTTAATAAAATTTATCAATAGGGGAAAATATAAATGTGATAAATGGAGGAATTCCGAGATGTCACCAAGGACGTGTAACCCTAATGTGTGTTTTTTGTGATGGAGTTAAGAAATCCGCTACCGCTACTGTTTCCGTTTCCGCTGTTACTTCCGCTCTATTTGCAATATTATTGAAACATTAAAATTAAGCTTAAATTAAAATACAGAATAAGCGTATATGTAGTATGTGTATAGGGTGCGTATGACCCCTCCGGACGAATTTATGAGAAAAAGGATTCCAAAAACTCTCAGCCGCTGAACTATGGATAGCCAACACTTTAACTTTGTAAAAGTCGTTTATCCAATAAAAGTGGGTATTTTCAAATGTTTCGAATTTCAAGATGGCTTTTCCTCGAGAATGTCAACTTTCAAAAAGTTTTGGAAGTTTTATTTTCGTTTTTAATTCGAAGATAAAAATCTTCGATTCTTAGTTCGGTTTTTTAAAATTTAATCTAACAAATTTTCGACTGATAAATCGAAGACAGAGAAAAGGGAAGGAACGGAACAGAATGCAAATGCTATTGTCGAAACAATAAAACCTAATCTGGGATGAATCTCATCACGTGACCTGGGTAGGGCAATGCGTCTTACATATGGCTCTGAGGGAGCTTGGTCAATTCCCAGTTAGGAACCAGTGGGACCAAGTACCACTAAATAGGAGTATGTTTTTCAGCCTGGCAGTCGTGAAATAGCAATAACTCCACCCAATAATAACTGGCTCACCCATGTGTTGTTGTTTTATTAAAAAACTTAATTGAAAAATTTTTAATCTTTACAAATTTTGCTGAAAATTTGTAAGTCTTCGCGGTTAATTTAAGAATTTTCATATTTGGGTCTTTTACAGTAACCTAAACACAAAACCCCACACCGCTCTATTTTATTTCTTTTTTTAAGCTAAAAATAAGAATGTTTCCCAATTCTCCCTCTTATAATCATATTTTTCATCTTTTTTGAGTGCGTGCTCATACCTACCAACATATAAGCCATAAAAATAATAGAGAGCATCTAAACAACAATTTATCGGCCAAACAAAACATGACTGACTGCGACTCTGAAATGCAACTTTAGGTAAGTACATTACATATATTCTCGCAGTGCTCTTTTGGCTTCAAGATGAAAAGAAATGAAAGAATGCCCATTATGAGCTCAAAGTGAATACCTACACACACCCCAGAGTCCTTTATTATATCAACACAACATCTTAAGTTCTAAAAAAATTACAAAATCAAAAAAAAAAAAAAAACAACACTCATCTATTTTCGAACAAATATTTTTTTTGTTTTGTTTGACAAATCGAACCGAAACCAGTCATATAATAGTCCAGTGCAATTATAAGCAATTTATGTGGGTTACCTAGCAGTTTTTAACGCCCCCAATTTTTTTTTTGCACTTGTAAAATTCACCTTTTTATCTCCATCTTGGATTTGACTTCTGTTTAAAAATTCCGATTCCTCTTATTTTCGAAAATAAAACAATTTTTTTTAATGTTGAGGAAAATTTTTCTTGGGTCTTTAAATTAGGAGATGGACAAGCACGGAATCCAGAAAATGGTAAAAATCCAAAATACCAAGAAACCAGGAAATACATAAAAATGTCCTTTACATACAAATAAGACAATTTATACCTATCTTATGAATTTTTGTATAGGCTCAAGAGGAACCGAAAAATGTAATAAAAACTAAAATCGAATTTGGCACCGAGAATTTCACAAGTGCGAAAATCAATATTAGGGACATCAAAAACTGCTAAGTCACTCATATAACCTCTTTATAATTGCACTGGACTTCAGCATATTATACCTTTGTATGTATTATATTTAGTAAATGTGCAAACTTTCGAAAATATTTGACAAATTTAATTTTGTCAGCTTTGTTGGCTTGAATATTTTTTCAATAGAAATTTATTTTTCTAAATTTTATCTACCATCTAACAATTTTTTTAGTAATAAGTTGTGGCATTAACAAGAAACAAAAGCGAAAATCCAAGATGGTGACCTTTGTTGGTTTACGACCTTTAACTTTTTCAATAGATATGTAGGTACTAACAGTACCGAAAAAATTATTCTCCACTAATTTTTTGCACATAATTAATTATCCAGACCGTTTATATTGTGTGCGGAAAATGAGATTTTAGTTTTAGTAGGTAGGTACCGTTTTCTTTCATCAAAGCGTATGTATCGGTGATTTTCTGTGTCGAGCTCGTTTATTTGTTTTGCTTGTTGAGACCACCAAATTAATTACGTTGTAGTAGCCAAGGTGGTATCCTAGGATACAAGGGTGGGCTAAAACCTCCAAAAAGAGAAACAACAACTTTTCTCTCTAAGAATCATATGTAAGAATCACGACCCTCAATTTTTCAATTTAATAGAAAATTCGGGCTCAACATTTATTTTCGTTGAACCCAAAAACATTTTTTTTTACATATTCCCGGCATGAAAGGTTGCGTAACAACGGTTCAGTGCTACGGTGGCAAGAACCCCCCTCAACACTAGCGGTTCGTTACAACGTTTCGCATCAGCAACATATCAGGCTTTAACATCAAATAACCCAGAAAGAAACAAATTCAGTGGTCTCCACTCTCCGAAAATTTTCACGAACGAAGTGCCTACGAAAACAGAACGGACAAAATACCAAGTGAGTGGAGACTTTTTCAGTTTCGCTTATGGGACATCGTACTTCAGAACAAAAACCAAAACGAAATTTTTAGTTTATGTTTTCTATCTTCATGTCCCTTACAAACTTTTCCATTTTACATAGGTACCTACAAATATCTAATATCTATGCATCATAGAAGACACGCTTAGGAAAAATGTATTTATAGGTAGGTATATAAAGAGTTGGAAAAGGATCTAAGATAGTTATTTTATGTGTGGAATAACTTTCGCGAACATCCAGCAAATAAAATTATTTCCTATCTTAGATATGTAAAAGTCTTTGCTTTTGCACCTTTTGTCTAAGACGTCATCATAAGAACTTTGAAGTTTTAGTATTTGTATTTTATTCAAATACCTATACATACCCATAGATACTTTCTGTGCGAAAACATAACCCCCCCACGCCCCACTCCACACAGTCTTGTGTTTTTCTTTTGACAGAAATTAAATGTTTGATATGAGTTTTTCAATGGAAATATCGTCATATATCTATTTATCAAATGCAAATGTGATTTCATACGAATATATACGTATCACCATTTGAAGAGTGTTTTTGATTTTAAAGGAAGTATTGTAACAAAGTAAACACACAGACTTACGATGAAAATAGAAAATCCTTTTGATATTATTGAGTACATGTCCCTTTTTTGGTTGTTTTCTTTCAAATATTTGTAAATGAGAACTTAGTATACGTTGGCGGTAAAGTTTTCCAATATAGACTCCTCTTCAACTTCTCTTATCCTCGTTCGTCCTAAATAGTTTGTCTCTGGAGACAAACTTTTTGTAACTATTTTCTTATAAAATAGAAGATCTAAAGCATGTGCTGTAAGATTTTTATAAATCTCTATTTGTATATAGCTCCCATTGCATCAGAACCGCACAAGAAAATCCTTAGAAGAGCCCCAAAATGTCTCGTTTTCTTTTCCTTTTGTTAATTTTTTTGTTTTATTATGAACTTCCTTAACCTAAAATGTTCTTTTGATTTAAGACTCTGAGCTTTCTCTATATTAATTTATGAATTTGTGTAGGTGGAATCTTTATGAAAATATAAGAATTATGCATACCTTACCTACACATACTTATCTAAGAGTAAGTCGTGTTTTTTTTTTTGCTTTTTGGAAAAGCTATTTAGCTTTAGGATAAAAGTCATACTGTGTACAGAGATTTGACGTTTTTTGGGCTTTCATTTTTAGATGTAAGATGCTTTCTCAACTCTCTATGGCTGTGTTCATATGGTAGGGTCATTATGAGAAAGACTATGAAGCCATTGTCGTCTAAAACTTTGATTTTTCAATTAATTTCTAACAATAATCTTATTTAATTATAATTATTCATAATAATTTGACACAAAACAAAATCAATAACATTCAAGATCCAGGCTTGAATAGTGACAACTGTTTCTTTATTTTTAGCTCTGAAGAATAATTAAAATCATGAAAAAATTATGGTTTTAGAATGAGGCCTCATCCAGTGCCAGGTGCAGCAATTTTTATACAGGGTGTCCGGTAATTCGTAAAAAAAGTGTAAAATGAGGTCCTTACAGAGAAATTGAACTTAACATGAGTCAAATCGTCAAAAAGAGAAGATGTCGAAGTTGAAAATTAGACTTTACTTTAGAAATTTTTTTTTCTTAGAATATGACCAAGAAGCACATCCCAAAGAATGTCTAACGAATTATCGGACACCCTGCAGTGATGGATTTACGCCTAGGCCCAGGCCTAGGGCGGCATAATTCGAAGGGCGGCAAAATTTTTGAAATGCTAAAATTTTAGAGATGAAAAAAGTAAAGACAAACAATTTCCAAAATTTCTATAGAATAAGTATATTATAATTCAATTCATTAATTTACTTCTCAATCTGAATGGGTACGAAGTAAATTTTTTAATAGATCAATTAAAGTCTTTATATATTTATCGAGTAATGTTCTTTACTTTCTGTTATATGTATGCAGCGTTTTGAAATTACTAAATCTGAATAACTTCTCAATTTGTTTTTAGTGTGAAATAAAAATACCGTATATAGATTTGAATGTATTGAATATCATTTTGATATTTATTCAAAATTTTCAGAACATTTTTTGTTTATAAAATTTATTTTTCATGGAAAAATAAATCCCGTCCTTTTCCATAATCAATTTTTTGAATCATCAAAATAATTTGTAAGAAACTTAAAATTTTTATCTAAAAAAAAATACAATCATTCATACTCATACTTGCAAAAGTCTTCAATTACATCTACAAATTTCGATAATTTCTGAAATTCCAAGAGCAAGAATTTTGAAATTTTTGAAAATTAAAGATTGTGAGCTGATATCATAAGTTACCAGGGCGTGGCGTGAATAATCTCAAAAGGTAAGTCGAAGAAAAATTAGCCACCTGAAAAGTAAACTGCAAATCTGCTTATCAATCCTAAAAAGTTGAGCAATTCAAGCCAATTTTGTTATACCAAGTCATTAAAGTAGAAAGTTACAATGAGCTCAAGGCATAATAAAAGCGGCTTCGAAAGAAACCTTTTTGGTAGATGCAAATGCGATATCTTAAATAAAATTTTGGTATTTAAAAAAAAAAAATAAGGTTCATCAGCCTAGAGATTGAAAGATACATACGAATTCAACAAATATAACGATGAGCGTAAAAAGTGCATATGAAAAGCTTTACGAAAATTTCAACTTTTTTGATGATTTATGTGAAATAGATACAAACGAATTAAAAAATCTTGCCGATAACCAAGTCAGTAAGTATCCTAACGATTTGGAAGAGACGTTAGGCAATGAATTTACATAGTCAACTGAAAGATTCCTTAGCAAATACGGAAGATGTACACTCTGCACAATGTAATGTATTGCATTCACGGAGTCTTCGAGATGTTTATCCGAGTGTGGACATTGCTCTCCGTATTTTTTGAGTATTCCGGCTACAAATTGTTCAGGAGAAAGATCTGTTTCCACTCTAAAAAGGGTAAAAACTTATTTACGCGCAAGCATGGGCCAAGATAGACTAAATGCTCTTGCATTACTGTCTATTGAAGCTGAACTAGTCCAAGAAATTAATTATAATTATATAATCGACGTTTTTGCTCGAACCAAAGCCAGGAAAAAGAAATTTTCAAATTGATTAATATTGAAAAAAATATTTATGTACCTACCTACCTATTATTTATCTGTCTAAAGTTTATATCTTATTTATCTGTCATGTTTATAAGTTATATGTACGTATTTAAAAAATTATAGGTATTTGAATAAATAAATTTATTTTAAAATTAAAATATTGGATCCAAATTAATGAAATTCCTTTTATCAAAAAGGGCGGCGCATCGGATAAGGCCTAGGGTGGCAGCAAGTCTAAATTTGTCACTGACACCCTGTATTTGTAAACTTCTATTTTGACAAAAAATATTATGAGCAATTTTCCCAAGTTTCTTGATTAATGTGATTTTTCGGGCTATCGTTCTTCCACTACTTTAGTACGAGTATTTAGTTTCAGAGAAGAATAAGGAGCAAAGACGACAAACAAAACTGATTTTTAGACTCCGCCCTTTTCTAACGGTGATATTTTGTGCTTTCAGACCTTCAGCTCGTACTCATATTTTCTTTTTCAGTTTTTGGTGAGCAGAATTCTTCATTTCCGAAACTATACCTTCTCTATCAGCATGATAGCCTGGTAAAAACATTTTTGAAAAGCCTGGAAGTCCACACCAAACTTGTTAAGGGCCGCAAAATATTCTGGTTGACCAGGAAAATGACAACTGCAAAAAATGACGTAGTGACGTTTATTGGAATGTGACTGGAAAGCAAGGCAAGATAAACTTCCTACATTTCAAATCAAGCTTATCACTGATGTAATGTGTCAAAATGTAAGTTTAGAAATAAAGGGCACCTAATTTACAAATTATTAAATGTGGTTACCTTGGACATTTAAATTTATCCACGTTTTTCAAAAATGGAGAATCAAAAATCGGAGTACAGCAAATGTCAATAAGTAACTGCATTATGGGGTTAATTTCCTTTTTGTTAGGATTGTTTTGAACGCAGGTTACCGGTAGGTACCTACATATATTAAAACATAGGTAAGTGTTTTGTTACCAAAAATATGCATTTTCAAATGAAAAATGATTTTGATGAAAAGATAAGAGCAAAATATTTCTTATTTGTAAAAAATCGATAGCTCGAGTCGCATTTTGCGATTAAGTCAAATCAGCAACAAAAAAAAAATCAGACCGGCCGACATCGCACACTTTTTGTGTCATGATGATGACGACGATATGTGTGATGTGTGCTATGATGATGATGTATAGAAAGGTCACCCTTCATTTGTTATGCCTCCATGAATAAGAAATGAACGATTCGTGTGTCACATTATTTTGTTTCTTATTTCCTCGTCCTTTTTTATTTTATGATGATGTGAATGTAAAAAGGATGATGAGGTGGGGATTTGTATATGACAAGAGAGCATGACTATAAGATGAGTCCTTGTTTGTGGTGTGTTGTCAGATCTGATGAAATGAGTAATACGAGGTTTCAAAAAAAAAAAAATCATCGTCAAAGAAGATGACTGTAAACAAAGACAGCGAACGGTGTGTGGTGGCGGTTGTGGGTAACCAAAAAAACAAAGTCAAGTTTGGGGTAGGTATTAGGTACTTACCTCTCTTCCTCTTCCTATTTATATTATTTCTTCACCATACACGGATCTTAACCAAAATGTTAGTGAGCAAAAATGAAGACTTTGACGTTTGTAAAATTTTCATCTTTCTTGTGACATTGGATGTTACTCTAATACTCTCCAAGTGCTGCATCCACATAAAGAAGCAGTGTGTATCCATATTCAACGGACTGTTTGATGATGATCAGCAAGGTGTTAATGTGGTCCACACATTGCGTGCGTATTCGGGAAACAGTAATTTCGGCCGGATCATTGGGTGGTGGAATTACTGCACTGGCGGAAACATTTTTCGCAGCACACCAATGGTTTTCAATAGAGGAATAGTTGGCTTCCGTGACTGTACCCCTTTTGTTTCTGACGTTTTGAAGACTGCTTTAGAATCCGAAAAATCGCTGAGCGGTTAATCCGATTGGAAGTGTCTTGGCACATCCAACTGACTTTCTGACACACGTCTTGTGTTCATTAACATAGCCCACCCTTTAACAAGGCGAGGCGGTTGGCATGGCAGATACCTACCAACAAAGCGTTCGCCATTGCCGCTGAGACTGCCAACACCATGTTTTGCCATAGCTTTTTAGAAATATATTAAAATTCTAATTTTTGTTACTAAAGCTAGTCTAACGAAATGTTTCGTTCGTATGTCGTTGTAATTTCTATGAAGTAGGTACAAACAAACACTCTTCCCACAGATACTTCTGATATATCTGATGGAACGATAAACAAAAAAAAAAAAAAAAAAACAATACTACAAGGAAGCCTTTCGGCTTATCCTTCAAGGGATCAACCGCACAATAAAGTAGACCGCGGGCGTGAGTTACGTGATGGTGATGGTGACAACGCCGCGCCGGGCGGGCGAATTTAGTAGATTTAAGCGACCACAATGTTGCGGCGGAGGATTATTGTATATGATGAGATGATGATTGTATGCATCATTCTATAGCACAAAAGGCCAAGAAGGGTAGGAAAAGGTATCCACATAAAGGGAATACCTACATATATCTCCTTATAGGAGGAAGAGTTAGATTATTCCTTATTATTGTGCCTTGTTGATATTGGCAACACAGAAGGCAACAATATATGGCTTCCAGATCTCCTTTTTATTAAGAGAAAAGGTGCAAGGACGACGCGACGGATGGAGTGGTGAGGGACATATGGCGGGTGGTGACGAGTGACGACTGAATCACGAGGCAACAAACGAACGAAAGGATAATACTTAAGAACAACAGCATTTTGTATGAATTTGTCGCATTTATTTACTTTGTGCGATTTGATGATGATGTCCTTTGGGGAGTTATGGTTTTTGTTTGCTGTAAGATCGAAACAAGGTTTTTATCCTTATTTCATTTTATAGAGTAAAATAGGCGAACGAATTAAGGCAGATATGCTGGGTGATATGATGATATGATGGGTGGTAAAGTTGTGTTTTTTGGCAGATTCTTTTGTTATGCGTACTTACCTATATAGTGAAGGGTTGGTTTTTTCACATCATGAAAATGAATGTACATATGTATATTAAATAGAATTATATATCCTGGAGTTGTTTTCATTGATTCATCGTCTTGAAAACTTCCCAAAAAAGTTTTTCCTGATTGAATTGGATACGAAAACCTTTTTCGTCTGCAAATCTGTCAGTGCTTGTCAGTGGAACAGGAAGAAAATGAAACTCAAATCATTGGAACGATTTGTTCCATTTTGTTTGATTTGACGATCAGCTGGCACAAAAAATGAATTTTCATCAGGAAAATACCTACATAAAGACATTTTAAACAAAAAATAATTGTTCCACTAAAAATTTTACTGGAGAAAAAAATTCTTTGAGTTGATTGTCATTGATTAGTGTAACATTTGTGTTTCAAATCAAATGAAAACATAGTAAATTATCCATTTGAAAGTTTTTCCTGATCGCTATAACTTATACGGAAAAAGAATTCTCATCGGTAAAATTTAAAAAAAAAATCTTTTTTTGGAAAAAATATTTGTTTCAAAAAATTTTTTTTGTGAAAAAAATATTTCACTGATTTCTGATCGATTCGTTCCATTTTTATGTTTCAAATCATATGATAACGTGATGCATAGAAAATTTTTCATGCTGCTTTTTTCTGTTCGCTATAACTGTCGCCTTACTTTACAAGAAATTTGTAAGTGCTGTTTCGATGGAAAATTTGACTAGGTGTGTATCTTTCTTTTTTTCATAGGACTTTAACTTAAAACTTCAATGTAATCAAGTGTAACTGACAAAAATGGCAATTTTTATGAGCATTTTTTTTTATATTAAGCGCGCACTAAAGGGGATATAACAGCCTTAAAATGTTTTAACACAGTACGAGCGTTTAGATACCGTTTATACCGATGTTCATTGGTTTTGAATGTCTGAGCATCGAAATGGGTAGGAAAAATCGAGCCGGGTAAAACATTTGTGTGGTGCGGCTAAAAAAAAAGTAAAAAAGTGAAAGACAAGAAATGTTGCGTCGATGTTTCAAGGAAGGAAATGTTTCTGTTATACTTTTTTCACCTGTCATTTTCAACGCTATATTTTTGATTCTATCTATCTAGAGAGACCAGAAGGGGCGAAAAATTTCTTGCATCGAAGAAGGAACCCGTAACACTTAGCACTTTAGCAGGGTTTTTGGCGACATCGAATATGTGATCATTCCACAGAAGGTGGTCTGCGATGCACATACCGAGAGCTAAAAGGTGTTCAATTTCCTCGATGCAAGTGCCACTCATGGATAGCGGCATGGGAGGTGGGTTTCGCCTTAACGACAGTAAACAGCATTGAGTTTTAGGGGCATTAAATTCTACGCCATTTTTGATTCCTCATTTGACAATGCTTTCAAGATAAGAATTGAATTTGAATAAGCGATAAGTTCATTCAACGCTGCCGTTCTAGTTCTACATCCAAAGAACAGGTATTTGAATCTGAGAACGAGTATGATTTTTTTTTAAAAAACCGAAATTTTTCTCGTTAAACATTTTTGACTAGGTATACACTTTGTCAAAAAAAAGGGCCATCAAAAATTATCAAAAAAAATTTAATGTCTCAAAAAAACTTTCAAGGAAAAGCCAAGTGCAAATGTTTTTATATTGTCAAAAATTAAACTTTGAAAAAAAGTTTAATCGAAAAAAATTGGAAAAAAATATCTCATGGAACCCGGAGAATAAAAACTGATCTCCCCAAAAAAATTGTCAAAATATTTTTGCAATAAGAGTTTTGGAAAAATTCGCAAAAAAAAATCTTCCCAAATTTGCGAATTAAAAAAATATTTACGGCACATGGGTGCACAACATTCATTTTAAAAAAATCGAAAATGGCGGTGATCGTTGGAGCTGTGATCTGTGTAGCCATACGTATGTACAGTAAGAGACATACAGATAAACAGAAGCGCTCACTAAGATCTTTCTCCTCCACTATATCATCATAGTGTCATGTTCGATTGAAATATTCAGTTCAGAATGTCGCGCCTATCTTACCCTGACGCGCGATGATGTTATGAATTTAAATTTTAAACCGAACGAACTTAAGCATAGGTATAATTTTAGGTATGTGGGTATCTCTACCTGCACATATTTTTTTTTTTTTAAGAAGAAACGAATAAAATTTCTCAAAAAAATATAATGGAACTCTTCGATTTTAAAGCAAAACAAAAAAACTGAAATACCTAATAAAATTATATTATAACCTATTGAAGCAGGTGGGTGGTTTTGGTTGGGGAATGTATAAGAAATGCTTATAGCATACAATTATTATTAATGGATTCTATTAAGGACAACAACAAAAACACCATCTTAATATCTTTTTTATTTTGGTTGTTCTTAATTAATTAAATGGAACATTTCTATGATAAAAATGATATATCGATAGAAATTATAAATCTATTAATATTGACTTTGGTGAATGATAAATGGGATATGGCCATTCACAATTTCTTGAATTTTTGTAAAGAAAAATCATTTTTTCAAATTGGAATGTTAATATTGTGAAGTTAGAAATAAATTTAGGTAGGTATATTGTAATTTTCAAGACTTACATTTTTTTAAATTTATTTGGAATTTTTGAGGTGCAGGGCTTTACTGTTTATTAATACAACAATGACGCATTGTGTGGACAAAAAAAAAAAAAGAGAATAAATATTTTGGAGAAAATAATAATAAAATAAGTGTTCAAGTCCAACCATACTAGGGACAGAGATTTGACGTTGTAAGATGTTGGCTCGATGGCTGTGTTCATGAAAACATGTCATCGTGTGAAAAACTATGGTGCATTTGTTGTCTTAAACTTATGGAACTCTTATAGGTATTTCAATAAATTTCAAACATTTATCCATTTTAAATACTAATTAATTAATACGAACTACAGACTCTATTTTGACATACATTTCAGCATTTTAAATTTAATTGTTCTTTATTAAATTATTTACTTCTTTTGGGATGTCGTCCATGTCAAACAAGTGATTCTAAATACACATTTGTACCTATTTTTGACATTTCTGCCTACGAGAAAATTGTAGCAAAGCCTCACTGTATAAAAGGTACGATGTTAAATGTCTAGTTATTGGTAAATATGTATTAAATTCTATGTAATGTATGCATACCAAGGCGGTTGTGTCAGCATTCAGAATCAAAATCATTCGCGTGAAATTTATAAACTTTACTTATTTTAAATAAATTTAAATTTTTTTGGAAAATACTCGTACATGAAATTTAACTTTTTTAAATTCAAAATTTTTGAAAATTGTGTTGAGCGTGGTCACGTTATTATAAACATATCGTTGTTGGAATAAAAAAAATTAACAAATTTTTTTTTTTCAAAACTAAAAAAAAATGGTGTTCGTTGTTACTCAACCTCAATCTTAAACATCATCATCATCATCGGCTCGACAACCGGGGTCTGGTCCTGGCCTCCTTCAACAAGTCTCTCCACCTATCCCGGTCTTGAGCCGACGCCATCCAGTTGCGCACCCCAAGGCTTCGGGCGTCCTGGTCTACGCCATCTCTCCAGCGCAAGCATGGTCTACCACGCTACCGTGTACCATAGAATGTACCACAAAGGACTTTCCGAGTAGGTTCCTCTTCACTCATGCGAGCTAGGTGCCCTGCCCACCGGAGTCTACCGAGCTTAATTTTTGTCACTATGTCTGCTTCAAGGTAGATTGCGTATATAATTCATGATTGTACCGTCTCCGGAATCGTCCTTCCTCACATATGGGGCCAACAATTCTCCTTAAGACTTTTCTCTCGAACGCGGCTAAGAGGTCGGAGTGTCTTTTGCTAAGCACCCAAGTCTCGGATCCATACGTGAGTACTGGCACGACCATGATCCTGTACAGCAGCAGTTTTAAAGTTATGGTGAGATTTCTGGATTTGAAGAGCTTTGACAGACTATAGTAGGCTTTGTTGGAAATCTTAAACACGTGACCCAAAATTGATGCGCTTTACTACAAAAACTAGCCCTGGATTATATCTATAGAGTCATTTGGGGTAAGATCGCTCAGTGGGTAAGAGAAAAATTAAATGAAAAATTAAAAATAAATATAAGGAAACCAGTGCTTTATGAGATGTAATCGACTGAATAATTAATTGAGTGTAAGCGCAGTCCCATTAAAGAGCAGAGAGGGTCGAAAAAAAACGTTTCAAAACAAAAAAAAAAAGTTGGGCGGGGAAAAGTGTGTGGCGCCAGCGTGGCAGCATTTTATATCGTTGTAGCATATATTTGTGAATAGTATACATTTGTGCATCATTTAAGCTAAAAATTTAATAGATTTTGTATAAATTTCTTTTAAATTTAATGAAATGAAAAAAAAAGTAGTTTTGTGGGTAAAATCGCGCAGACCTTTTGTGGGTAAGAGCGTGCAGTGCGCATTCTTACCCCGTATTAAACTTTCCGTTTATTTTAATTCGTTTGCAGTACTTGGAAGAAGCTATATTTGTAAATGGCCGCGGTTACAAAAGAAAAACTGAAATTAAATTGTAACCCAAAAGCATCAGGATAAGAACCCGATTTGTTTTTTCTTTAATGTTTTCCTTGAATTTGTTGGAAAGTGTAAGTTCTGACGAAAATTATTGCCAGAGAAGAATAATAATGTTGGTTTATTCGGTAAGTTTTTATGGGTTTGATTGCTTTAAACTATTGAAATTCCCATTAAAATTATTTGCGCGTTCTTACCCACGATTTTGCGCGATCTTACCCTGACTTCGGGGCAAGAATGCGCACCTCGACTTGATTTGGTTTTTTAAGAAAATCATATGAAATAATTAAATCAAAAAAAAAATCTGTTTGCTTTTTTTTGTTCTTAAAATATAGGTTTTTCACATGCAAAAAAAAACAATTTGAGCTTAAAGTGAAAAGTGCGCGCTCTTACCCCAAACGACTCTACTTACCTATATATTCTTAAATCGTTTTCAGTGTTGCCATGTTTCAACCAACATACCTCTATATTTTTTTTTAGCAGGTGTCAATAGCATTTGTTAATTAAGTAGAATTTTTAAATTTTAATAAAAACTTTTTTCCTCGCATTTGAAATACTCTGTCTTCGATTGACAGTTATGACTAGCAACATACCTTAATTTTGTTTTGACTGCCTACCTGCATTTTGGTTCTATGTGTATTTGAAACCCTAATATCCGGCCTCCCCATCATAGTCAATTAATAAGTCAAATCGATGTATGTATTTAGGTACTTAATAACTTTTATTTTTTTTTTGTTTCAAACTTTGAATTCCTATCAAATACCAATTTATATTTGTGCAAAAAAAAAAAAAAAAAACAGAGCAATCCCATATATGTATATCCCTTTTCATCTAAGTTATGTGTGCCGTGACAGTCCTTCTTAAAAAAAAGGAATTCCAAAAAAAAACACCCCTCTATTTCTAGTGCGAAGTTTTCCATACCTTTCCATACATATCCTCCGCATAAATAATAAACAATGACTTTTGCTATACTTACTGTGTAGTGGCTTGACTGCGTCACTTTCAGCGAGAGAGACGTTTGCATTTGGCAAAATCAATTCAAGTCCACCTGCTGCGCTGCCGTTCACGCCCTATAAAACAATTAATTTGTTACAAATAACAAACGTCTGGCTGTAACATCATAGCTCAACTCGGCTTGCTTTGTGTGCGCCGTGTCACCTCTTCATCTGTTTTATAATTCACCCCTTGTACCGTATAGAGAGAGAGAAAGAGAGAGATTCGAAGCGGACCATAGAAGCCAACCCCTTTTAATTTACTCAAAACCTGTTCGTTTTACAAGCAGCAATAAGCAAAGCAATAATAGAATAATAAGTCGTCCACACAACAAACCCCGACCCCGAATCTTCATCATTGCAAACCACACTCTTCCAAAAATCTGAATTCCGTTTGAATCCAAAAGTCGAAATCCCAGAATCCCAGAATTCTTACTCAACCGCTATAACTCTGATGCTCTTGTCATCATTTACACTTTATGAATTCCAATTGTACAAACTGAGAGGAAAGGTCGAAAGTTAATTGTCCTTCTTGATATAAGGGGTGCGAAAAATAAAACCAAAGATTTCAAAGGTTACCCGTATAAGGTACATGCCCGCCTTAAATACACGCTCTTTGCACATAGGCACACTTCACAAGTCTCATTTATGAATTTTGAATTTAAATCGAAAAAAAAGTACTGACTGACTATGGCTAAGGCTGACTGACTGACGGTTGACGGATGTGGCTTTTATTGCACCTTGTTAATTGTTGGCATGTTTATTATTCTTTAATTATATATTTTTTTTGTATTCAATTTTCCGTTAGCGCGTACACACTGCCGCTATTCATACACACAGAATCGAAGATGTACTTTTATAATTTATTTTCAACAGTCAAACCCTCGTATGGAAGATTTTCTTTCTCAATTTTGGAATTGGTGGATTTGAACAAATTCTTAAAAGCAGGATTTTTTAAGTGAACTGCGAAAGAAACATGATTGCTACATTTAGTCATGTTTTCCGTAGAAAGCTATCCAAAAAATAGTAGGATTTTGTACTAAACATAAATACCATTTACAGTATGGATGACAAAAAACAAATAAATAAATAAATACATAAATAAGTCTAAACTAAAGTAATCACAGATCGTATAATGTAAAGTAGGTACAAATTAATCATATTAAGATGGATTATTTAGTTGGCTTATGAGAATGTTTTCAGATACCTCGAGTCGAGTCAAGAATGAATAAGTTAATTTTTGGATTCTTTCCGATATCAATTCAACATTCTGGACTTTTTTATTTTAAACTTCATCGTTTCAAAGTTACAGCTAATGAAAGTCATCGAATAAAACTAATAATTTTGCATTATTTTAACGATTTCAGATATTTTAGTAAGAATTATTACTCTTATCAAAAACTCTCTTAAGATCTTAATGGTAGAAGACCAATTATTCTTTTAAACGGTAGATACCCAATTCTTCTGGATTGCTCTTATTACGAAATGATTTCTTCATTGTGTTCTTTTTAATGCAAACTGAGTTCATTTACTTGGTTTTGACTGTTTTAACGACGACAACATGCGCTTATTTGTATATGCATACATTTTTTGCCCATACTTATTATTAAAAAGGGGTTGGAACTTCTAATTATAATAATAAAAATAAAATTGTTAAATTAAGTAATTCTGTATTGTTTTTGTTTGTAAAGAAAATCATTAAAATGAAGAAATAAGAAGAAAGGATTTTTAATATCAATTTTTTCTTCTTTCAGTTTTTTATTTTTAACTTTTGAAATTTTAATAATATTAATGAATGTAATTTTAAGTGGGAGTGTACATATGTATACATATTCAAAAGAAAATTTGAAATAAGGTTTTCATTTCATTTTATTTGTTTTTTTTTTTTTTTTTTTTTCAAACAACTAGTGGAAGAACAATATCTCCAAAAATGGCATTTTCTGAGAACTCAGAAAAACTGTTTTGATTTTTTTGAGCTGTACGTCATTGTTCGTGTTTTTTTGGGGAAGCTCTCCTTAGTAGGTACCAATAAAATATCGGCAGTTTAATTACGAGCGACAGAAGTTTAAAGTCAAATCAAACTATGGATATAGATTTGACGTTTTAATTTTTTAATGTTGGTACTAAGCAGTTGGATAATTTATCGAGTCTCGATGACACACGATGACCCTCATGTGGAAGACTTTGACGTCATTGTCGTTTAAAATTTATGGGACTGTGATATTTCAAACAATTATCTTATTTAATTTAATTATTTATGGCAAATAGTTTTCAAAAGAACTAGAAAGTTAATATATGTATATACAGATAGGCGAATTAAATTTTGAAACAAATATAATATTTCATTCCAAATGCAATGTCTTTTAATTTTCCATTTCGGTAGCAAAAAATTAAATTTGATAAAGTAGTAGTAGTAGTGGTCTACCTAGTGTCCGCGAATGAGAAATATGTCGTTGAAAAGCTTAGCCCTAGTCGGTGCCGAACCTGAGACTTTTACCGCCCCAGGCAAATTCAATTTTGGCGCCCTAAACTTAAAAAAAAAACGAAAATCGTACAAATTAATGTTTAAAAGTTTTATTTAATCGCTTTAAGGATTTGCGATAAAATAATTTACAAAATATTGACATTAAAAAGCTGCAATACGAATTAACCTTTCCTTTTTAATATAAATTGTTGCCAAGTCTGTCAATCGCTCTTGAGTCATAGTTGAGCGTAAATATGTTTTTATTGTTTTAAGTTTTGAAAAACTAGCTTCCCCTGTAGCGACACTTACCTACAAACGAAACGTTAAGAGAATTTTTAACGCATTTGTTAAATTTGGATATAATTCAAGCAAATGGTTTGAAGCTAAATTATTTAAAATTGATAGCGGTTTGAGATCATGATTTGACGTTTGGTTGAATATATTAATTTCACTCAAGAGATCCCTAGCCATTACATCCTTTAGAACTTCGTCGTCAATTGTTGCTGTTAAAATTGCTTCAAGTTTTTCGCAACTCTACATTCTTTGAAATATCGCAGAGAAAACCGAAGTTTTCGTTCAGACATTGATGCTGTCCAAAACGCTCGTCGAGAGAAGATAACGTCACATCGATTACGTGGTAGAAGAAATCAATTGAAAGGAGATGACGCAAAACTGTATGGGGTTTGGGCCATGAGAGTGAAGGAACAAGAGTGATACCAAAAGAAAGGTAAATACTTGTACATGAAAACTGTGAAGTTTTAAGAAAATCGTAGGAGATGCACTTTTTGTGCATAAATCATAGAAACCGTTGGACACACGCATATGTTGTTGCGTTCTTCCTTTGTATATAAAAACTATAGTACTAGGTATCATGGCGAGTTTTTTTTTAGGGTTGCACGGACCCTTGTGGTGGCGCTGCAAAATGTGAGGTGTAAAATTCGATTTTGGGAGTCTTTAAGCGTCGGAAATTGGTGGTAGGGGCATCCAAAAAATATCAATAAATATCGATTAAAACCTCCATAAGCTCTCCGCAAAAAAAAAAAGAGTAAGGGTTGCCGGCATACTTAAGATGTCGCCCCATTCGACTTCCACCATGATAGTACTACAGTTTATATATACTTACAAAGATAAAAGTACTAATTTTTAATTGAAGTTTAAGAGAACTGACTAATTTAACTTAATAAAATCAAAAGTCTACGAACACACCCTTTCACTATACATATATGTTTTTTTAAATTATTGTTTTTTTTTGTAATTTTTAACTTATAACGTTATAAGCAAATTGGTTTTAAGGCGAAGCAAATAATATTAATGCTTTCACTTTTTTTACTCCCCTACAGACAGGTGATGGCAGTTTTTATAGACACACAAAAAATTTATAGCAAATAGGTATCTGACTGTGTACTATTTTCTGTTTCTTCTTTTCAATTTAATTGACTTAAATTTCTATAGTATAAGCCGATACTGACAGCAGCACGAAAAAAAATAT
The DNA here is from genome assembly GCA_958431115.1 of Syrphus vitripennis. Lineage (NCBI taxonomy): Eukaryota > Metazoa > Arthropoda > Insecta > Diptera > Syrphidae > Syrphus > Syrphus vitripennis. The sequence continues at coordinate 4,283,741 of OY288111.1, forward strand.
ACGAGTAACAAAAAACCAACTACGCTATTCAGAGTGTCCTTTGTGCAACAACCTTTAGAAGAGGTGAAAATATTTTAATATAAAATTGAAAAAAAAAACTGTTAGCTTCCCACAATTGCAAATTGAAAATTTATAGGATATTTTGTACATTGCGATGAGAATGGCAAGGGCTACTTATTTTTTTTAGATACGCCTTCATAAATGTGTGTTTTGCAATAATTTAAGTTGGGAAGTTGTTTAAAATGCGCCTTTTTTTTAAATATTTTGCAGGTATGAAGTATTTATTTATTTATCCATTTGATGATTTCATATTTTTTCTTTGTTTGTTTTTATTATTTAATTTTTTTTTTGTTATTTGTAAAACAGGCGATTGAATTTTTCTATCAAAACCAAACGGAATCAATTAAAATTGATTAACTTTATGAAATTGATGATGTGGCCCTTAAAAAATATATTTAAATAAACCTACCTGAGTGTTGTTATTTTGATATAGAAATATTGTGTATCATTCAACGATTTTGGTTGATAAAATTAAAATGGAACGAAAACATTTATATGTAGAAAGTTGTGCGGTTTAAACTTTAAAAAAATATTGTTAACATTTGTCAGAGTTTGTGTCAAAAGCAAGAAAATACCTTGTGAAGTGGTGAGTAATGAAATAATGCACTATTGGATGATTTCCCATGTTGTTATATAGTTTCAATTTTGCCGTGCCATATTTTCTACGTTTTTTAACATAAAACTTAATAAGAAATGTTAACGCCATTTACTTGACGTCAAAAAACAAGATTTGTGCGCAGGAGGGGCATGTTAGATAAACAGATTGCTATTATCTAGGGTACATATTACCCATCCAAATAATGTCACGTTCTGCACAAAAGAAGTTTGTCATAGGAGTTTGAAATCCAAAGTGGAGTGGAGGCAAGATTGTATACTGTCACTAATATTGTTCCTTTTGGTGATTTGTGATGTACAGGATGCGGCTTTGAAAACTGGAAACGGAGGAAATTAATGGACTTAGCAAACCAACAAATAACAACAACGGTGGAGTGAGAACTGAAATCGTTCGAATAAAAATGAACTAGGTAATAGCAAGAAGGATCAGCTCTAGATGAGGAAGTCCACCTAACTGTTTCCGGACAGCCAGTTAATGTTTGTACCTACTGTCTCTACTGTTAGCGGTGTTGAACGAAGACGAATCGTGAAAGCAAAGGCTGCGTTCGGTCAAAGTGCTGTCCAAAGTATGGATAAACAAGTCTATAAGCTTAAGTCACATGTGATGTAATGGAACAATTTCACTCAAGCAGTGAGGTGAGCAGGTCGACCTAGAAGCACTTAGAGAAGAACCGTTGAAGAGGAATCAGCACAATTGTGGAAGAGTTGGAGAGCAAATATACCTAAGTACATTTCCAGGAACCGTAGAAAATGGCGCGTGGGTGTAGTGGAGGCCCTATGCCCCGCAGTGGGAAACTTAGGGATATAATTACCTCCGAGGACCTAAGTAAGTAGCAATTGTGAGTCTATGCGCGGAAATTGGGAATTTACATTTAGAAAGATTTAAGCTGGCTCGCGTGACAAAAATCAAATAAGGCCGCGGTTCTAGGGCCTAATCATTTCCAGCTAACTGGCAATTTGAAGAGAACAATTAAAAACATTCTTAAAATAAGCTTTTACTAAAGTTATATGATGTCTTCCTCACGCAAAGCTTTAATCAACCCTTGTCTCAAGAAACACATAATAACAATTAGTAATGTAACGTATTAACAGAAACATTGTCACGGCATTTTGTGTTTTCTGATGTTTTACGAATTAATTTCTAATATATTTACAGAATTCTTAAACAAGAATCGAAAATGTATGCGCATTAGCTAATTCCCAATCATATACCTTTGGGAATTATTTCTATTTTCTGTCATGTTCTGCTGCCTGTCTATAAAAAAAGAGAAACTCGAGTGACACAGGGAATAAATAATTATTAAGGATATTATAGTGTTCCCAACAATATATACTGACTTAATGTAAGCATTCTTTTTCACCGCAAGCATCATAACCATTTCTCTTATCCCATCATTCTGTCGTCGCAGGATAAAATGCCATCACTCATGACATATAATCTCAAGGATGTGCGAAAAATATAGATTTTTTCTTCCCTGAATCTATCTTTCAAATAAAATCCCCATCGATTCGGCAGAAAATTGCTGTCAATTCTATGTAACTGTCTTTTATTTCATTACTCCCATGAGATGTAATGTAGAATTGTATTAGATGACAGAAATGACAAAAAACCAATCGGGTTTTTTTTTCCTAAAGAACATTTTCCTTAATTACCAAAGACTAGAACGAACGACCGAAAACGACCTACGACAGGGATAATGTGCTCCCTTTTTTCAAATTTACCACCATCGCGCACCGCCTGATGAAATACTCGGCTCTCTAATAACAACTACAACGCACGATGATGAAGAAGTCTCTGATGTGCAATAATGTTTCATATTTTCATTTCCGTTGTTTCTTTTTTTTTCAGTCCCGTTATTTCACTGTGAGTTTTTTTTTTCGATTATCAAATTTTATGAAAGCAAAAAAATTAAAGGAATAGGTAATTGCATATTTGTTTAAAAATTTGTGCCAGCGAGGCGTCCCACTGTGAAACAGTGGAACAAACCAAATTCATTGAAAAATCATTTGAAAAAGAGATTAAGGCATTTGTTATGCTTCCAGGCTATGCTCTTACAAGTATTGAATTTGGGTCAAATTCAATTGGTGATAGCGATAGGGTGTGTATTGTGTAATAGGAATGCCACGCACGAATTTATGAAGAAAAGCACAAAAATTCCATGTAATAACAAAAAAAAAAAAATACTTAGGGTGCGAGAGTCCTTTTGACTTGGTCCCTTGGGTAAGGGAATTATTATTGTATTATGTACTTTGATTATGATCGATTATAAGGTTATGCGAGAGCTATGGGGATTTTGAGCAGTTTTTTTTTTATAGAATGCATATTTGTTTTATCAAATTTCAACACAATTCGATATACCTATTTGTGATTGATCAAAATTTGATGTCGCAAACTAATGTGAGTGAAGTGAACAGTAAACAACACCACTATTTTCGGTCTTAAAAAAAATTGTTTTTTTTGCAAAGTTGTGGAGAGATTCCCTAATTTGGAAAAAAAATCTCATTTGTAAAATTTGCATATACATATGCGAGTTAAAGCATATAAAAGGTAATTTCGTTTGTCTTTAACAATTTGTGGTACCATACTATTTTCTACCTTTTTATTATATTTTTCTAACTTGACGTCAAGTTTTCCACTGTTTTTATAGAGTATATGTAGTTTATGGATTAGAATAAGAAGTGGCATTTTCAATTTTGTGGTGCTGGTGTTTTCTATGTTTTTTTCTGTTTGCTTTTATTATCTACTAGTTCATATAAAATTGGCTATACTTCCTCTAATCTTCGTATAGAATTCTTATAATGAATAGTTTGATACTTGATCATTTATAGTTAACAAGTCGTTAATTACCTCGTCATTCCTAAATTATTCGGATAGTTGTTTCAATTCTGTAGTGCTATTTCTTCTATTTTTTTTTTAGTTTAATTGCTAAATCCATATAAAATAAGCACTTCTTATGGTGAATAGTCCAATACTTAATAATTTGTAGCTAACTTACATATCTTAAATTTTTTGTGACATTTTTAATTTTATCGCGCTATGTTTTTTTTTTTTTGCTGATTTGTAGGAATTTAATTCTTTTTTTAACGGGAAGCTTTGCTAATTTCACCCACATGATTTTAACATTTACCAAAATTTAAACTGTTATAACTAATTCTTGTAAAATTAAAAAAAAAAAACGTAGAAAACTTAGTTCACCAAAATTGAAACTTCCACAACTAAGATCGGAATAATTTACGGCAAATGTTTACCCTTTTCCCAGAGGGTGTTTCGCTAACTTGATGTTAAGTTAGAAAGAAGCACAAAAAAAAAACATAAAAACATAGAACGATTAAATTTTATGTGTCACAACTGATTAACGAAAAATTAATAGCAAATTCAATAAAATGTTTTCGATCGACGAAAGTTGTTTTGCTTACTTAAACCTCTTTAGATATACTTATACTTATGTTAAATGAGGTTGCCGGTTTAACAAGTGGGTGACCTTTTATCAAGAAACATAAAATCCTATAGCTAACCACTTTAACAAAAGAAGGTTCTATTGCAGCTGACCATTAACATCATATACAAATCTTTTTACACACTCTTAAAATTATCAGTTTGCATTGATATGCAAAGTTCAAAAATAATAATAGGTACTTATTTGAAAACAAAAACAGAATTGGAATAAGAAAGGTTCATATACCCTTAGGAGATACAAATTGTTTTGTAAATTTAATATCCATTCAATTTCAACGTCACAGTGTCTCTAACTAACACATAATAATCATCCTTATTTTTCTTATTTTTTATGTACAATTTTCCTACGGATGAGAGATCTAAAAGTCCTGAATCCTAAGTGTCCCTTATTGTATTTATTCATTATTATAATAAGGTTATTCATTCCATGTTGCTTCTATTGTGTTCACGCATAAATTATGTATGTTAAAAAGAATCTCTCCATACCTACTCCCTTATTTTTTCTTTGACAATAAATTTAATATAAAAACAAGAACATATTGACAATGGATCATTGTTGTAAATAGGTATAGTTGTTTCTTGTGCTATCCTTTTGGGTGAACTCTTGCTTGACATTTTCATTTGTAGGTATACTAGGTATGTGATCAGTTGTGATGAATCGTGTCATGACGAACAAATTGACTGAGTGAGAAGAGTGGATTTAAGAAATTGAGGATTGTATGTATAGGTGACCATACGTCCTCTTTTTGAGAGGGTGTTTTTGCCCCCTGATTTTCTTGCTAAAGGAGTATAGTATTGCGGTTATTTCATCTTTAAAATGAAATAAGACTGCGAGGCCTAACTATACTTTTTGACAAAATAAAATAAGAACGCGATTGAAAAATGAAATTAGATCGCGCCGAGATAGGTACTCACTTTAAATAGAGTTTCGTATATCTTCCGCGATACAGCTGGCAAAAATCAAGAGTAAACCTAAGTGATCGCAGTGCCGACTTGGCATTTGTCATCCATTTTCTTGTCGTGATCGCCACCGACCGCCCGCCACCTCGTAGGTTTGCACTAGACTTAAATAATAGTGCGATTATATTAATGTTATAAAATATTTTGACTTTAAAAAAGTTTTGTTTTGTCTTAATTAAGAAAAGGTCACCGTAATGATATATGGCGAATGACATCAATCTGTCGTCAAACAAAGATGAAATGAGTTATTATCCATATACATAGATAATTATGCTTTTGATGACGAATGAATAGAGTGTATCTGTTTCTGTTTCTGTTTGTTTTAGTTTTTTGTTATTTTTCTTTGTGTTTTCTTTTTTAATAAAGGGAAGAGACTCAGAGACAATATTATTGCAACCCCATTTAACGCAACCCAAAATAGATGCTCAATAATAATAAATATAGAAAAGGGGTAGGTTAGAGTCTATAGAATGATAAACCCAATCAAAAGTGTATTTGATATACATGCGGCAAATTTGTTATTCACTTACACGAAGCTAAAAGGATACACATCATAGACAAACAACAAGCATCAAATAATGGTGGCAAATATATTTTATATACAACTGTCCTACGCTTTGAAGCTTGTTAAGGGCGATGGACGACTGATACGCAATGTCGCCCGCCGCCCCCTATCTGCTATCACCAAGAGTACGAGTATTAGCAGCAGTTCAAATAGACAGTATAATAATATAACAGAGTTTAATTTTGTTTCGTTATTAATAATGTGAATAACAGTACGGTCTTTGGAAGCTTATTTAAGCATGAACAGTAACATAATTTTCTGCTCATACCTACTTATGTATATAAGTTATTAACAATTTATCTTTATGAAACAAACATCAGACAAAATGATGTCATTTGGTAGGTATAAAAGGCTTTTTGTATCTGGATGTGCATTATAAGTCCTTTTATGAATTACATACATATAATGTAACTCGAGTCATTAGGTAAATGATGTGAATTATTAATACAAATTAGTATTTTTAATTGTTGATGGATCTTAGGAAAGAATACATCTTTGTTGGTAGGTATTAGGTAAATTCGAATAAATTAACCCTTTAATAGGTGATATGAGCGAAACAACTATCACCGATCGGAAAATTATTAAGTTGTGACACATTAGATTTCGTTCTATATTTTTTTTTATGTTTTCGCTAAAAAAAAGGTAAAAACTTTTATAGAGAAAAGTAAACAGCCGTTCCTGAAAGTGAATTGTGACAGTTTCAATTTTTTCAGTCTAAGTGTTCTATGTTTTCTTAGGTTAAATGTTAAATTCATATGAAATTAGTAAAGCTTGATTTATATGAATTTAGAAAAGTAAAAAAAACGACAGAATTTAAATTATTTAACTAAATTATTCAGGAGGTTGACTTCAAATTAGCAATTCAGCAAAGCAACTAATTCACGACATCGACAAACTATTAACTTTAAAAGCTCATTTGTTTTTAAGCGAAGCTCTGTTCAGTTTTTTAATTTAGACATTGTTCCTCAGCGACTTGGAGCAGAAGACAGTCTAAAAATTCCAAAGATTTTCAGAACTGGGGTACCACACGAATAATAGCCCCTTGTTTGGGAGTAAAATGCAAAAATGGGATAAATGTTCTTTAAGTAGGTAGCTCAAATCAAGTTTATATTTTTTTTGAAAATCATTTACCTTTGCCCCATACTGGAAACATCCCAATTAGGTGCACCTATTTACTACCGTATTTAAAAAAAAAATAAAAAAAAAAAAAATAAAAAATAAAAAATAAGTATTACGTACAAACCCTTTGTACGTATCTCTCATCTTTTTATTTACATTGATGAATTCTTTAATCAACAAACAAACAATGAAAATTTGCAAAGACAACAAAAACAACTACAAAATTAAAAAAATAATGGAAAGTCAAACTTTACAAAGGTCTCTGAAAATTCCATGTTATTACATATACATAGAACCACATCAACAATAAAGCCATATCGTTTCAGGATTTGAGCACCCACAAAGGCAGGGCACAGAGGAAGGCTCACGGCTCACCCAAAAGATGATGATGATGACACAGAGGGAGAAGTAAAGAGATAGATAAATAGATATAAAGGACTGAGGTGAGGACAGACGAACGGATGCGGAAGGAACACAAATTTTCCTGAATAAAACAAAAACAAAAAACCCGAAAATTGTCTTTGATCTTTTTGTGTCTCTCGGTTAGAGCAGCAGTAGCAAGTAGCAAGTAGCAAGTAGCAAGTAGCAAAATGGATGATGTGGTGTTGCATATTTACAGGGATCGGCACGGGATATACCTTTTACTCTATCAAGGGGAATAAATATATTTGGAGAAGAATATTAGTAGCATGGGATGTTCGGCTGCTGCTATAGGTATACAATAAATTCTACACTGGAAGAATGAGTGAAGCTCTGTTTATTTACTTATTTATTTTTGCATTTTTTGTGTGTCTCTTTTTTTGTTGTTGTTCTATAATCACGACAGAAATGAAATGATGATGATGACGATAAACCAAATAGATAAGTAAATTGTGCTGTGTGTCTCAGTGCCGCGAAGCGACGACGATGACGATGAGGATGGCCACGATACGACACGACGATGTACAGCAATTCTGGGGTTAAGGGAAAAGGGACACACACAGGGCATTATTCACGTTCTCGTTGATGATAATAATAATTTAAGGATGTCGATTGGGTTTTGTTGTTTTCATTTGGCTCTTTGATATTTCCAAAATAGATAAATACGAGTTGTTAATTTTTAAATTTTTTTTTGTATTTTAAATAAATATTTGTGCGTATTAGGGTTTATTTTAATAAGGACAACTGGGTAGGTACAAAGGAATTTAAGGGTTGTTAACTTAAGCTTGCTTGTTGTTGTGTTTTCTGTTTTGATTGTTTTGGCATTAGATTTAAAATTTAAACTTACCTACTACTCCAGTCAAAGCGTGCGTCGTGAAAAAGGTCCTGACCTTGCGCAGAGACATGTTTTTTTTTCCTGAAGCGATAGGGCCATTCCAGAAATCTTAAATCCAAATTTTGCACCACCTGAAAACTTTTTTTAACCAAAGTTATTAGTAAAAATGTGTTTTTTGCCATTTTTGGGCCTTTTGCGAATATTTCGGTTTCAGTGTGTCGCAAAGTAAAAAATAAAGCATCATTTTAATAACAATAACAATAGTTATTAGGTGTATTACAAAAAAAAATTGTTTAAATAAAAAAAAAGTATAAGTAGGTAGATATTCTATCTGAGTACAGAACTATACATAGGTAGCAGATTAAAAGATAAGGTCAGTTGGGGTAGTAATGCAGTACACATAATTTTTGACGCGCCCATTTTTATTACGTTCATTCGTAATAAACTAATAAACAATCGATTACATATCTACACACTCAAAAAAAATTGTTGTAAAGACGTTGAAAACCGCTGTTAATTCTACTGCATTCAATGTCACAAATTACCCGACAACCACTGCTTTCAATTCTACAATGCTCTGGTTGTAGAACTTACAAATTCATTTGTATTTTTTACAACTAGAAACAATTGAAAAACAACAGCATTCGTTGTTGAAGAAACAGCAAAACATGTAAGATAACAAATTCATTTGCAAAAAACAGCTTTACCCTGCGATCAAATATGCCATAATGTTGTAAAATCTACATTTACATTTGTAGAAATAAAGATATTTTCTTACAGCACATCCGTGCATCCAAATACCCATCCACCAATTCAGACAGCATTTTTTTTTTTTTGAAAATTCAATTTTTATTTAATTCAATCATAAAACTATCTTAAAGCTAGACAAAAATGCATTAAAAAAAACTAGCCTAATCAATAACTTAAAACTAACTTACTGTCCCTAGACGGGCGCTCTAAGTTATACTCCATTATCTTAAAACTAATGCCGTCCGTAGGCATTAATATTAAGATAATGGAGTATAACTTAGAGCGCCCGTCTAGGGCCACATCAGCACGCAGTATCCAAACAATAGAATACCACACTAGCAGCACCCACGCAAATATCAATCGATTCGGCGATTCAGTAGAATCTTTGTTTTCGATCGTCGCATTATTAGTTTAATTAGGTTACATTAAATTTAAATGAATTTTGTATCGTTAGATTTGAATTAAGCTTGAACCCGAAAGCAACTCTAAGTTGCTTACTTAGTGCTACTGTTACTTACTGCTATAGATACTTTCTAAATTGGTAGGTACGTATATACATCGACAAAATAGGATTCTACTTAATTCTTTTTATTTTCACTTCTCTAATTCGTATTCAAACTCCAATTGAAGACCTAGTTCGCAGTCAGGAAATATTTTTGATAAGTGCTCCGATTTAAGAAGCAGTAAACTCCTTTTTGTCAATCCACGGCCTTTCAAAACATCAATATTTAAGGTAGGTAGGTAATACTTATTACAAGGAAAAAAAAAATTACCCGCTAAGAATGATGCAACGTGAAATTATGCACAATGAAATACACAATGTGAAATTATTTACAATTTCATACATACTAACAGCATTGCATCAATGTACTCGAAATTATCCACAAGGTTATTTTCTACAGGTGGCTTATTTTCATCAGGAATGGTATTTTATCTAGTGTGAATACAAGCTCATCATCCATTTAAAAAAATTATTATCGCTCAGAATTAAACTACATATTTGTGCAGAAATATGAACCGCGACTTAATCGTCTGTGACAGGATGAACGAATCATGCTTCTTTCTGGGTAACTGAGAAACAGTAAATGGTTCAATACAGTTGTCACATTCACAACTTTTTGTCATTTACACGGCTAATGGTTGTAGATTTAAATGCATTTGTTGTGAAAGTGCATATTTATATAAGCAATGTTAGTAATGGTATGGGCTGTTTGGGTGGTTGTGGGATCTTAGTAAATGAACTTTCAAATTAACAACATAGTTTTTACGTGTAAAATTTACACTTGTTTCTACGTATTTGCTGTAAAAACCAAAACAATTGCTGTAAGAGTTACAATTAATTGTGAATTCGAATACGTTTGCTGTTTTTTATACAATTTTGGCATTTGTTGTAAAATTGACTGCCACATGTAAAATTTTTGGGTGTACCTATAATATTAATCTCATTTTTCGCACTCGTCATATTCACTTTTTGGGAAGCATCTTGAATTTTTATTTATACCTATTTGTTTTTTGTTCCTGTTGGACAAAAAGTATAGAAAACTAATTTTATTTATTAAGTTAAATAAATAAAATTAGCAGTTTTGAGTCAAAATCTTGACAAAAATTTGATGGAAAAGTTTGTTTGGTTTGAAATTCTCTGCAATTTACGATTTTTTAAAATTACGATTTTCAGAGGCGGTGTTCCTAGAGGAAAAAGCTTTTGAATGACTCTTTTTTTAACTTTAGTCAGAAAATTTAAAGGCTGACAACCTTATTTAGCTTTTTTTTTTAATTTTCAGTTTACCAAAATTTATGGAAAATTTTCACTTAATTTTTTTTGTAGCTTTTTTGTTACTAACAATATCGAAGAATTCTTATTCATATTTTATACCTATTTTGTAAACATTTTTTTTTCTGTGGGAACAGGAAATGAGATTTTTTATAAATAGATACTTAGATACTAAAATCCAATATTGCGGAACATTCTCTTTCGAATGAATGAAAACAAAACTGAGAACGTCAAAAACTACTAGTGATGAGTGTTCATAAATGTACTGAATTAACAATGTCGAACAGATCTGCAGTTCGAACAACCATATCAATAAAAAAAGCTTATTCCACATTTATTTAAAAACCTCTAAGAGTTAAGCTAACTCTTAAAATTTTCCATTAATAAAAACAAAATGATCGTGGAATAAATAAAGTAACGTTTTCAAAATATCCCATACAAAAATCTACTCAATAATTAAGAAAAATTGACATTATGTAAGAATTGCTTATTTCGATTTAGCAACGCCATCTCAGTGGGTTAACTTTCTCGCTGTTATTAAACTTCGCTAAGGAGCAATTTTGATTTACCTAGGTAGGTATAAATGACTTTTTGCACTTAGTCCATTGGGTAAGGCATAACTGCGCCAAATATTTCTAGCCGCAACCCGCAAGTCTTTTAAAGTTTTCCGTGCTCTTTCCCTTTGCACACTCACACTCAGCTGCCTTAGGCTTTTCCGCCCTTTTTTTCTTTCTCACACGACCAGGCTTTCATGCTTGCGGGGAAGGAAATTTTGAAAAAAATAAAATTATTCACTGACCATAAAAAAAATTGAGTCTACATCTGTAATGCCTGAAATAAAAAAAAAATAAAAATATCATTCTTAGAAAGGGACGGAGCCTCCAAAGTAGTTTCTGCTTCCAATTTCTTGCTATTTGCTAAACCAAATTTTAATGGCAAACACATACTAGTGATGTCAGACGGTAGGAGGTAAACGAAAAAAATTTCCATTTTCACCGTGCAGCTATTGTAAATTTTCCAAAATTTTGCCATAGAATAATTACCAAATAAAAACATATTTCATTAAAAAGTTTTTAGTAATAAAATTAGAGAATTGAAAAATAAAGAATATTTTTAAAAAGTTATTTTCAGCATTTTAAAATTTAAGAGCCATACAAATTTAAAAATCTAAATATTTCTTCTTATTTTGCTTATTTTGCACCTTAACTTGGTTATATCAGTAAAACTGCATTAAATGTTTCCTAATAAATAAACAAAAAGGCTAAATAAATTTTAATGATGAAATATTTCTTTGTGCAAATTATTTTAGGGAAAAGTTTTTGGATTTTTTGTGTTTAAATGTGGGAACATTCTCTTCGATAATCTGGCATCACTAATATGTATCTGCTTTCAAATGTTGGTAAAGGAGTAGGAATTAAACACAAAAAATGTTTGCTAGGCTCCACCCCTATCTAACGGTGATATTTTGTTTTGTATTTTTTCTTCCACACGATACAGAATTTGATTCAATATTTTATGGTCAGTAGGTATTTTTTTCAAAATTTCCTTTCCCGCAAGCATGAGAGCCTGGTGTATGAAAATGAAAAAAGCGCGGAAAACCCTAAGGCAGCTGAGGAGTGGGAGTGGCTGTAATAGCTTGAATTACCGACGTCATATTGTATGAGTTGTATCCCTAGTAGTAAATATCGTAGATTCTCTAAAAAAAAATGAAAAAGTATGATCGTCTTCAAATAGCTAGAAATTTTTTTTACTAAAGTCCTGAGCCAAAAACAATTCGGCGTATTCCCTCTCCCAACACTTTTCCACCATTTCATAAGTGGTTGTTAAGAAAAAAGTCTATCCCCTATATATCCGATCCCTTCACACGGATGTATCTACAAAAATTTGTTTTCTTCTTTTCGTTATAGGTACCTATGCGTTTTTTTAAAACCAAACTTGAACTCAAAAAGTAAGAGGAATGTTCTTACCTACTTTGCCAGCTGGTATCCGGTTCCATTTATTGGAATTGCGCCAAATATTTCTAGCCGCGAGTCTTTTAAAGTTTTCCGTGCTCTTTCCCTTTGCACTCACTCACTCAGCTGCCTTAGGCTTTTCCGCCCTTTTTTTCTTTCTCACACGACCAGGCTTTCATGCTTGCGGGGAAGGAAATTTTGAAATAAATAAAATTATTCACTGACCATAAAAAAAATTGAGTCTACATCTGTAATGCCTGAAATAAAAAAAAAATAAAAATATCATTCTTAGAAAGGGACGAGGCCTCCAAAGTAGTTTCTGCTTCCAATTTCTTGCTATTTGCTAAACCAAATTTTAATGGCAAACACATACTAGTGATGTCAGACGGTAGGAGGTAAACGAAAAAAATTTCCATTTTCACCGTGCAGCTATTGTAAGTTTTCCAAAATTTTGCCATAGAATAATTACCAAATAAAAACATATTTCATTAAAAAGTTTTTAGTAATAAAATTAGAGAATTGAAAAATAAAGAATATTTTTAAAAAGTTATTTTCAGCATTTTAAAATTTAAGAGCCATACAAATTTAAAAATCTTAATATTTCTTCTTATTTTGCTTATTTTGCACCTTAACTTGGTTATATCAGTAAAACTGCATTAAATGTTTCCTAATAGATAAACAAAAAGGCTAAATAAATTTTAATGATGAAATATTTCTTTGTGCAAATTATTTTAGGGAAAAGTTTTTGGATTTTTTGTGTTTAAATGTGGGAACATTCTCTTCGATAATCTGGCATCACTAATATGTATCTGCTTTCAAATGTTGGTAAAGGAGTAGGAATTAAACACAAAAAATGTTTGCTAGGCTCCACCCCTATCTAACGGTGATATTTTGTTTTGTATTTTTTCTTCCACACGATACAGAATTTGATTCAATATTTTATGGTCAGTAGGTATTTTTTTCAAAATTTCCTTTCCCGCAAGCATGAGAGCCTGGTGTATGAAAATGAAAAAAGCGCGGAAAACCCTAAGGCAGCCTAGGAGTGGAGTGGAAAGGGAAAGAGCACGGAAAACTTTATAAGTAAGACTCGGCCATTTGCAGAAATATTTGGCGCAGTAGTACTCGTACATAATCCTTGTACTTTTTAGATTCAAACAGCGTTTTGAAAAAGTGCGTAGGTAAAACAAAAAACAGAAAAGAAAAAAAAAGAAACTAATTTTTGATGGAGCCATGTAAAGGAGAAGGGGCTATACTTTTTTTTAAAACACTTCTGAAAAACGACGTCAAATTGCTTGTGAATGGCTTTGAGACTTTGAGAAGCAAAGTCGGGGATGTCACAAAAGATTGTAATTTGGATAAAGTAGGTATTTTTGAATTTTAAAAATTAATTTTCAAAAACTTTCAATATCAATATATTGTATAACCATAAGTAAGTAGTTGGTTACATTAGAGGACAGCTTTGGTTTCAGTGAGTATTTTTTGCCGTTAGCTCTCTTTTTGGGGGCACAGCACAAAGTATGTTCACATACACTACATAACACATACACGGGGTATGTTCAGTCGGCAGTCAAGTGCGATTTTTTTATAGATACTTTCAAAGAATGTCGAAATAAAAATTTAAAAGAAACACAATTTTTTCGTAAAAAAACATTATCAAAGTGGAAATTTTTTTACGAAGCCATTCGGCAAGAAGTTAGCACCACCATTCTTGATTCTCAAAAAATAAATAAATCTGGAATAAATCATTTCGTATATTTTTGTTCCCATATGACCTCTACAAATTTTCACGTTAGTTCTATAATAGGTAGGTAGTTCCTGATAGTTTTGTAAAATAGTTCTGTTCGGTTTTACCAATAAACGGATTTTCAAAAATGGGATGCTAACTTCACGTAGCATATTAATTATTGAAATGTCAAAAGGAAATATTTTCGTTACATAACGGCATAAAAAAAACTATGTTTTAAAATCAAATTTTTAATAAAAAAAAAGAAATACCTACCTAACCTACATATATGAAACAAAAAACAACTGAATTTCAAAGATTGAATTGAAACATAAAACCGACTAAATTGCATGGATACGAGTAGATATGTATAGGTAATGTTTCCAAAGTAAAATTAAAAGAAATTTAGTTTCTTACATTTTTTTAATAATAATTATCTAATTTTTTCTAACTGAAAGTCATAATTTTATTGAGTTTCGAAAACCGATCCTGACATGCTAGGAGTTTTTTAGGAGTTCAAGCTCAATTACCGATTTGAGCAGATAGACCTAATGTAGAATGAAAAAAGAGGAAAAGTAAATATAAGAATTAGAATTAGAACTCTTTTTTAAGGCCAAAAACATATTTATGCATACAAATCCACCTAGGTATAGGATTTTTTCTGTTAACATGTTCTTGAAGATGCAAGCCAACGATAAGAAAACATTGCCAATACAAATACAAACATAAAGACGATAAACAAGCAAAAGTTGGTTGGCTTTGTATAACTGTTGTACGTATATATGAAATAAAAAAAGTCTTCATTTAAGAACATAAATTTATTCTCATAATACCTACATACATGCTACATATTATGTAATACACATTTGATATTATTTGATCAACTCCTTTTTCATACAAAAAAATGATTTGCCTATAAGGTTCCCATTAAATTCGAATGGTAGCTCCTTTGTAAGGGTCCGCCAAATAACTTTTTTTTTTTTTTGAAAATGCTATAAGAAAACTACTGAATATTTTCTCAAATTTCTTTTTTTATTTGAAAGTACAATCCTTCCGGTTAACACTTTGGAAAGTATAATTTCATTCAAATGGCACATTATTGATTGTATGCAGCTGTATTTGACCAATGACTTCATGAATATTGTCCTTTAAAGCGTCAATTGTCTCTGGCTTGTCAGCGTAATACGTATCTTTTACGGCACCCCACAAATAATAGCCCAACGGTGTCAAACCGCAGCTCCGAGGTGGCCAAACGACATCAGCTCTGCGGCTGATAATGCGATCTTCAAAAACAGGGCGCAAAACATCGAGTGTAGCTTCGGCTGTGTGGCACGTAGCGCCGCCGCCGCGCCGTCCTGTTGAAACCAAACGAACCAATTGGACTTTGTATGGCGTCATACCATGGTCTTTATGCAAAATTCATCTCAATGAAATGTTCAATTGTTGAGAACGACGCACGGTGAATTGATGTTGATGGAGCTTCTCGCACACTTTCTGCCACAGCAGCAATATTCTCGAGTGTACGCACTGTTTTTGGCTTTTAACGCATTGGTTTATCGATGAGGATGCCAGTTTCTTTAACTTTTTTCATAAGATAACGAATATACGGAGCTGACGGTGAGTTGAATGAATTTTAACAAAATAGAAAACAAAAAATAAAGTTTTTTTTTGGTCACACTTAAATCAAAAATAATTCTATCTTCTACGATATGAATGATAACTGTTTGTACAAACAGGAAGAACAGAAGACGGCTAATGATCTTCTTCTTCTTTCTTAACAACAACGTACTACCTAGCACTATACCATATACTATGGTTTTAAAAAGCAGCGGAGCTACAAATTTTTTTCCACAACTAATTTACTACAAAAAAGCTACAATTAACTGCATACTTACTATTTGTAATTTCCAAAAATTTAGTGCTAACCTGACGGACGTTCCTTTTTGTTCTTATTTTTTTATATATATAAAAATCGGGATATTGTTAAAGAACATCGATATCAGGTAATTCCTTGTCCCATTATTGCTCATTTTGAGCAGTTAAAATGGACGCAGGCACCACACAGCTTTGTCATGTGGTGGTTTGAGGGCGCACTTGTTTGTAAACAGAAACAAGAACCAACAAATGCACGACCCTAAAAAAAGTACGCAGAGAATTATGAAAACAAACTTTTTACAACCTTTAAATGTTGCCGAAAAATTCTAAGCCTTACTGTTAAATTCTAGAATTTAATAATTTTAGGTATCAAATAATCAATTATCAACTATACCTACATTCTGTTCAAGTTTTTTTTCCACGCATCTATTATTATCGTTCTAAAAAGTAGAATTTTGTTTTATATTTTCTTGATTAACCGTTGAACAACTATCTATATACCTACCTAACCATAAGTACCTACCCTACACACATTTCAACTCTACTTGTTAAAATTAATTTGCTCATTCAGTGTTATTATGTAAGCTCTCTTAAAATAACGATGTGTTCCTCTCAGTCAAACTCAGGTGGGTAGATGCTATAGGAATATTATAAAAAAAAACAACAAAATAAAAATAAAAAGAAGGGAAATAAAAATCTCAAGTCGTGAGAATTTACACAACAAAACAGATACAATATAAATAATCAGGAATATTTAACACTTGAAATCTCTATACTTACAATGGGCTTTAAGACTGCGGTTAAACAGAGCATAAAGCTCTTTTAATACACCTTTTTTAATGGCTGTTCGTTCATTCTATTAGTGCGATACTCCTATACTCTCTCTCTCCCTGAATTTGACACGAAAAAAAAGGAAAAATTTTAATAAACCATGGATTTATCGGCAGAATATAAGTATCTACAATTTTAAAAGAGCTTCTTCATTACTTTCATTTCATTTAAAGAGTATTACACTGAAAACAAATTTTGTATTGATTTCTTAAAACTATTAGTGCGTGTATTTAAAGTAGGCCTTTTGCTTTGCTAATTTTAAGTCCAGCACTGAAAACCGCACAGTCGTACAAAGTATTATATTGCTGGCGGATTAATTTTGTGTAGGGCCAACTAGGGCTGATGTTACCCGGGTACCCAAGTAATTCGGGCAATTCCTAAACCTGGGTACCCGACTTACAGATTAACAGATTACCCGGGTACGGCTAAAATAGGAACTGGGTGTGAACCACAGCCATTTGTAAAATAAGTATGTTTGAACTAATGAACTTTATGTCTGATCATGGGTACCCGGTTACTCGGGTAATACCTATTATACACGAATACCCGGGTAATTAGCAACCCGGGTAACCGGGTAGATGATTACCCGGGTGGAATCATCGGAGTCCCTCAGTATGAACTGGGTATGAATTGTCCGATATGAACTGTCCCTTGCTATGAAGTGCTACTCGGTATGAACTGGGTGATACGAGCTGTATACCTGGGTATGAAGTGTCCCTTGGTATGAATTGGGAGACAGTCCCTTGGTATGAAGAGTCCTTCAGTATGAGGTACAGTCCCTTGGTATGAAGAGTCCCTCATTAGTCATTATGAACTGGGTGATACGAGCTTTTTTCAGATATTTTATAAAAAAAAAAACAATTATTACGTATTTTTTTTTTTCAGTGTATTTCCATTTTCAATTTATATTCTATGGATCTCTGTATGGTTTAACACTTGCATTTCTCTTTTTTTCTTGATTTTGTTGTTATATTATCCTGTTATTTTTTTTTTCAATTTTATTTCTCTCAATTTTGATTAAAAAAAAATAAATAAATTAATGAACTTGAAGGACTTAATATCAGAAACGGTGTTTGATGAGAGTATACAAAAGCGAATGGAGTGCGTTACTTGTCCATGAGTAGCGCGAGCGGCGCATGAGGAAGAACATTTGTAGATTACGATATTATTTTTTTTTCTTTATAGCCAAATAGTATTATAATTTTTATTATTTTCGTTTTGCTTATGGCTATATGAGAATGCCTATCAACATCAACACGATATTATATAAAAACTTTTCCCCAACAATTTTCGTACTTTGAAATGAACCCAAGTATGTACCTACTTACTTAAATTCTTAATCTAAGAATGGAAGTGTTGACCGTACACAAGAACTTTTATTCTAGATTTAAAGATAAAAAAAATGTTAAAACTTCAAGAATTAACATGGTTGCCTCAAGAACGAGTTCTTAAAAAAGCTCAACAATTAAAATTGTATGGCTAAATACTAAAATAGGTACTTAAAATTTCAAGAGTGAAAGTTGTTGCGAGAAAAATGTATTGTTAATAAAAATTGAAAATTTAATAGTTGGATCAAGAACAAAACTTGTCAGGCTTTTAAAACTATAGATTGTTGACCCAAGAACAAATTGTCCATAAAAAATGAAAATGCAATTATTGGCTCAAATACTAAAAATGTTAAATTTCGGTAAACGGAAATTGTTGTGTTGAGAATTGCTAACTTTAAGAATAAAGTTGATACCTATGTATGTATATAAAAATTTTTGGTTTAAATTTAAACTTATGTACCTTAAAACACCCCTTGGTTTCCGTAAACGGAGAATTTTTTCTTCAAAAAAATAAAACATAGACGATGAAGCAGAAAAAAAACTAAAACTTCTTTAATGTAACGAATTTAGTATTTTATTTTTTTTTTTTCATATAAGCCATTCTTAAAAATAATGTACATAAATAATAACTTTAATGCAAAAAAAAGGATTAATTAAAATGAAGAACTTCTTCCGAGTTATTTAAAGTGACACTACTTACACACGTCGAAAAATTAACAATGTTTTTCATATAAAAGCAATTTACATTTTGAATTTGCTGTATTTTATATGCCTGAAATTGTTCAAGATACAAACATTTGTATAATTGACATATTAAAAAAATATTTTTTTCTGAATCCAAAAAGATGTTTAACATTTTTAAATAATTTTTAATTTTTAATTTTTTTTAATTTTAATTTATTACTATCGACAGCCATACTACATATCTACTATGTTCTATGAACCTACATACCTACCCATGAATCAACAAAAATTTTTAAGAGTTCGTATAGACCACGCACCCCTTGCAGGGTTAATACAATAATTATTTTATTCGGTCCACCATAAGTTCCCTTTTTTGGAACAAATTTTCAATGTCATGTCCATTTAGAAGTTTGATAATAATATCAAAAGAAGTTATGCGGCACTCGTCTAGTGCAGATAACCCGTCACAGGACAATCCCCAACTCAAAAAGAGATCCAGGGGTTCAGCCTCGCTATAATTTATTAACAATTGTTCTTTTTCGTTCATTTTAAGTTTTTAATTTAATTGTGTTTCATTTATAACAAGCGCCGATCGCACTTTTTTTTTTTGTTTGTTCTTTTATGTACCTTCGATCGCATTTCACAAGAAAATGATTTTCACTGCTTTTTCAACTTCTAAGAGACAATTTCACAGTTAGGCTTGCAAGAATTTAAGAATAAATTGTTGTTCCAAGAAAAAATTTTTGTGCCAAGAACTATTTGTTGGAAATAACAATTTATACTTAAATCTCAACAACAACTTTTTTTGTTGCGAGTATACAAATGCAATACATACAAAGTATAATAGATACAAATGCAATGTATACCTATCCCGAGGTCGAGGAAATGAAAGATATTTTAGTGTGTAGTGTTAGAGTGAGAGATAGATGAAGTTTAAGGGATATGAAATGCAAATAATTTACGATTTCCATATTCCATTGTTATTCCAACTTTTAATATTCTTGTTTCTTGATAATAATTGTTAACTGAAAAACGAATTGTTGGCTCAACAATTTGATTCTTCATAAGATATTTGACTGTAGAAATATTTAAAACAAAGATTTTATTATTGGGCTAACAATTTTCCGTTTTTGAGAATGTTTAAAAATGTTTACATTGTTTTTTCAAGAATTTTGTTTTTAAATTGACGTTTTGATTCTTAAAAAATCAAAAATGAGTTCTTGTTTCAACAACTTTTTGTTGAGTCAACAATTTTTAAATCACAATGTCACAAGAATGGAAAATTCTAGGCATAACAATGTTTTTTTTCCTGAGTGAACGAAAATATCTCATTAGTGTAAGATAGCAATACGAGCGATGTCAAACTCGGACTCGCGAACAGAGGGTTCCAACTAGAAATAAAAGATTAAGGTTTTTCATTTTTTGTTGTTTTTCTCAAATCTAGAATTTGTACTTATGCACACTTCACGGACGCAACTACTGTAATCTCTACAAAATTTGTTCAAGTGCCGCGTTTAAAGTCGGAGAAATAAAAACAAAACAAATAAATATTCGTATTTGTTTTGTATCAGAAAATAGACTCAAGTGAAGTTTTCAGTGAAAATTAAAATGTGACAAGCATTGGTTTTTCGCACTAACGGGGTTGTTTCTAAAATTTTGTCAAATTTATGTTAAATGTGAAATATTTTTTGTTTAATTTCCAAAATTCAATGTCCTGTCAATACTTTTTTTGTATGTACTTTCGTTAAAACTCGCGTTTTTTTTTAATGGCGCCAAAAATAATTTCGAAGAAAAATATTGAGAAAAAAAGAAGCTGTGGATTTTTGGAGAAGGTTATTACAAAATCACTTGGTTCCATATTGCGATGGGAGCAACATCCCCAATCGGCCAATCCCAATGCTACTTTTTTATGCCTATAATTCAACTTAAAAACTTTCTCGCTTATTAACTCTCTATTGTGACTTTGGACAACAGATTTCGACTTCACTTCAACATTGGAGGACTGATGCATCTTGGTTCATTAGTTGAATTTCTCCAAACAATGGAACAATAACAATAATTATTTTCATTCATCTTATCAGCAATGGCAACACAATGGGCGACAACAAACAACACGATACAGGACCCAATGACGAATGTTTCATTCGTGGATAAAATTAAGGAGTCGTATAAATGGGATGGGATAGGACATAGGACACAAAGAAAATGTAGTTTTTATGTCACAAATGTTCTCTTTACTTATTTTCAACTGGAGAGTATAAATGAAAATCCATCCAACAAAAACCAAGGATCGAAGAAATAAGCAAGAGCTGGGGCAACAAAAATAACTGAATAAGAAGTGAATGAAGTGAGAGGGGATTGAATGCTAGCAATGGCTAAACCTCTGCAAATGGACCTTACTTGAACTATACAATTCATAATACAAAACTGATTGAGTTTTGTTCTTTCCTTCCGTCTTGTCGTCGTCGTTGTTACCCAAAGATAATAGCTCAGCATGAACTGAACCCTGAAAATGATCGACTTTTTTGTAATGAGTATTCATCAATCTTCATCCATTACATTGCGGGACGGCACACAACAGATACTCTTATTTTTTTTTGTTTGCAATTAGAGAGAGTGTTTACATTCCTTGTTCTATTTAAAGGATTTATTGGGTTTTAATTACACATAAATAAAAAAAATATGTCGGATGCTGTGCCGTGGCATGAAAAAATAAATGCGGGAAGAGAGTGACAGTCAACCGCTTGGCAAAAAGAATATTTTTTCGGTGAATGTCGACACTAGGGATGTTTTATTATGTTTGCATTTGCACTAAAACCAAAGTTCAGCATTTATTTATATTTATGTTCGAACACTTGAAAGGCATGAATGAGACAAAGAAAACAAATGAAAGCAACGAAAATGCAAACCACAAAACAGTATAAAGAGATAGGTTACCTGTTTTCAATTTTGTGTATGCAAACTCCATTTTTTTTTGCGGTGTTTAATGACGTCTAAACCCAATTTCCTCGGGTTTAGAAAAATTCATAACTTATATATATGAGGTTTCCTATATTTTATACATAATGACAGACAAAATTTGTGTCTACATCAACGAATGTAGACAATCAAAATAGTTGGATTGAAAAGTTTTGTTTTTATAAAATGTCAAAATTAATATTTTTAAATTTAATATATACATTCATAATTGAAGCGGAACGAGGTTTTAAAGAATATTCTTTAAATATGCTTAAAGTACCTACGTATCCTTGCTTGAATCTTTAATCTTGTACTCAACCCTAATTCAACTCGATATTATTTCAGCTCTATTGTATTTAAACTTCATAGTTAAAGCCACTACTCTCTCAAACCATTTTATAACTTTTATAAATAAATTTTAAAAATTTTTGAGTACTTATTCCAACTATTGTTTTCATTTACAAGGGTAGTAATAGACTAATTACTGCATTTCGGCCCGGCAAGAGTATGATAACCGGGGCGCCGATAAATGATAACGGATTTTTGTAGAACACGGCAATACAAGCATTTTTTACTACGGGAGGGGGGGTCTATCTCCCCCCGTTTAGGCGGTAGGGGCAATTTAAAAAATATTTACGTTAAATGGAAAACATAATAAAAAAATACCGGTAATACTTATAACGAAGTTTTATAAATTTTTTTAAAGCCAACACTTCTGTCTATTAGCTAGTTTTGAACCAAGTCAAGACTATGCATAGTTTTTGAAAAATGTAATTTTAAACTTAAAATTTGAGTAAAAAAAAGCTAAAAAAAATTTTTAATTTCAATATTTCAAAACCATAAGTTTATAAATAATTTTTTTTTTCATAATTTGTTGCTCTTATTATTTTTCAATCAAAAACTGAAAATTAGATGATTTTATGTCTTCTAGTTTTTGAGAAAATTGAAAATAACCACAACTACTATTTTAATTTAGTTATGTTTTTATTTTGATAGTAAAGTGGTAGGTGCGAGTTTGGGTATATGCCACACCGAGGTGTCTATGGGTGGTGAAACCCCCTGCTTGGGCTCACTATAGGATTTGGGGGTGCAAGGTGGGGTGCATGCAAAGTTTCTTTTGCATTTAAATAAGACATATTTGATTATTACCATCAAAATAAGACTACGTAAATACTCAAGCAAGGAAAAAATAATTTAATTAAAATATTTTTTTTGGTAATTTTTAATTTTCTCAAGAACTAGAAGACATAAAATCATCTAGTTTTTAGTTTTTGATCAAAAAACAAATAAGAGCAATTAATTCTAAAAAAAAACAATAGTATAGATAATCTTAAACATTTAAACATTTTTTTAGCTTTTTTGTCGAAATTTTGAGTTTAAAACAATTTTTTTCAAAAACTATGCATAGTTTTGACTTGATTTAAAACTGGTTAATAGAATAGAATGTTGGCTTTAAAAAATGTATAAAACTTAGTTGTAAGTATTACCGTTATTTTTTAATTATTTGTTTTCCATTTAACGTACATATTTTGTAAATTGCCCCTACCGCCTAATCGGGGGGAGATAGATTCCCCCCTCCCATAGTAAAAAATGCTTGTATTGCCGTGTTCTACAAAAATCCGTTATCATTTATCGGCGCCCCGGTTATCATACTCTCCCCTTCGGCTCTAATAAGAACGTATTATTATGATTAAAAAAAAAAATTATCTAATGGACGTTGATTCACTCTGATGCTAGGTCCACTGTTACAGAATTCATAAGAAAGTTTGTATCGTCACAAAAAAGTGATGAAGACACCAAATATAAAAAAGTAGCAGGTACAATTTTCGATTTGTCTAATTATCGATGATTAATTTTCCTTAAAACTTTTTATTAAACAAATTGAATTATTAACAAAATTTGTAATATATTTATTTTTCTTCTTATTTTCTAATTCTAGACAACTCCTGAGATATCAGACTATGAAAACCTTCAGCAAGAACACTTACTGCGTATTCATAATGAGTCTCGCCTTCATGAGCTTCAATCGCAGTTGAATGCACAATTTTCTGCAAAACAACCTGCATCGGCACTTGTTCCATTTTTGCCAGCTTTCTTACGACCACCTTTGCCAGTACAACCATTATGGGATTCAGCGACAGCTAATTTGGCACATTTGCAAGCTGCTCTGGCAGAGGCTGCAGCCGCTTCATCATCTTCATCGGGCAATGGTTCGTTAAATACGGAATCACCACCTTTGCAGCTTGGTCAGAATCATTCGCCGTCACTATCGCAGTGTTCGTTAAATAAGCAATCTGCAGTCGATCCAGACATACCACTTAACCTTACCAAACCAAAATCATCTCCAATACATTCTTCCTTTTCACAGCAACAGCAACAGCAACAACAACAGCATCATCAACAGCAGCAGCAACAACAACAACAACATCAACAACAACAACAGCAGCATCAATCGAACATGTCACCCATTATCACTGACACATCGCATTGTCTTCTTTCCAGCCCCCATGGAATGAATGCTCCGAGTCAAGGCTCAAGCCAAACTAAAACTAATATTCATCTGAACAATTCCTTGCGTGGCATGCCGCGTTCTTTTCTTCCCTCTCATTATGGTCAGGTGAACGGTAGTGGTTTGATCTGCCCTACCGGTCCATCGCCATCCCAAAACTCTGCCGGTGATTGCGGGCAATTGGTTGTGGAAGATCCACCAGATTTTCTTTCAGCCTGTCGAATGTGGACCTCACCTCCGGAATCCAATGTTGGGCCCGCCCAACATCATCCGCATCACTCACATCACGGTGGCGGTGTTAGCAAACCTACGACCTCAGTCAACGATGAGGATAAGGCCAGACTTGTGCGTTCATCAAGATTAAGTCGAGACAGCCTGAGTGGCGGTAGTGCAAGTAACGCTCCTAACTCTAATATTCCCAATGCTAGTGCTCTTAACACATCATCAGCCTTGACTGGCATGGAACGTGAAAGGGAATCCAGTAAGCCCCACATAAAACGTCCCATGAACGCCTTCATGGTCTGGGCGAAGGACGAACGCCGCAAAATCTTAAAAGCCTGCCCAGATATGCACAATTCAAATATATCGAAAATTCTGGGTGCACGCTGGAAGGCAATGTCAAATTCTGACAAACAACCCTATTACGAGGAGCAATCGAGGCTATCCAAATTGCATATGGAACAACACCCCGACTATAGATATAGGCCCCGACCGAAACGCACCTGCATAGTCGATGGCAAGAAAATGCGAATTTCCGAGTATAAAATGCTCATGAGAACGCGACGAGCTGAGATGCGTCAACTATGGTGCCGTGATGGCTCAGAAAATGTTGGTTATCTGCAAGATATGAAAGCAGCTGCAGCTGCTGCTGCAGCCGCTGCTGCTGCAGCAGCAGCAGCCAATGGTGGACAAGCGGTTGGGGACAATCGACCAGGCACTGGTACTGGTTCGGTTTGTCCAACCGCAAGCGGCAGCAGCGGATTGGGCCCATCTGGGACTCCACCTGCATCGGTTATGGCAACAGCAAACGGTCTGCTGATGAGCGCTGCACCACCGGGATGTGGCGGAGGCAGTGCTGGTGGTGGACATAACTTCTATTATCCTCAAGACAGTTTATCGCCATCTGGCTTTTCGTCCGAAGGCAATGCTACGAGTTTTGATTCGCGTGAGGACGACTGAAGGGAGCTTTTGCGGTGGCCAACAATACATCCGCCGCATCCGGGTATGGGATTTTGGTAAACAAAAACCTACCTCTAACTCACAATAGAATCAGCATCCCTCGTTACTTATCCTCATTCCCCATCAACGCCATTACACCCCCCTCCCCACCTTATCCACCAGTCGTTAGTGTATTTCCTGTATAATAAGCAGTCATACAAAATTTAATAACAGATGTCCTTAAAATCACGCAGCAAGCAATATACAAACAATTACACGCAAAAACACATAGCACACACGTAAAATCTCTCTTCACACATAGTCACACTGAGTCACAACACACACACACCACCTAGTTGTAAATATAAAGAAAGAGAAATGCAGAATTTACTTATTACTATATAAACTATTTTTTAAGTAAATTTAGATATAAAGGATTAAATATATACATAGATCGCTAGTAAGATTTTTCTTTTATTTTTTTTTTTAAATTATGTTTAACTGAAGTAAGTGCCATTTTTTGCAATACCGATTTTTTTATTGCTATGTCCTTATACATTCTAATAAAAATATAACCTTCATTTATTATAGGTAATATAATAAAAAATACGAAAGTTAAAAAAAAAGCTACTTTCTAATATACTCTTTAAGAGGAAAAATAACGTTGAAGTATAATTATAATAAACCACCATAGAAAGAGAGTGGAAAATTTGTGCCATTTTATATGTTTGTTTTGGTTTAATTAGATATTATTTTTCGTATATAGTTGTTATTATTTATTATATATATAAATATATATAAACATTTGTTCTCTTAGTTTCAACGTTTTCTGTTTTTTTTTTTTGTTTGTGCAAAGTAAAAGTAAATCAAACCAACATAGCCATATTTTAATTATTTTTTTTAATTGTAAGTATTTTGTAGTGATTTTTAATACAAAAGTAATATAAAAAATAATATGCTGGTTGAAAAAATAATAATAATAATTGTAAACATAAAATTTGTTGTTGTTCCATATGATCAAAGAGTTTTTTTTATTTTTTTTTACATGATCTACTAGTTTATGTTCTGAATCTTAGAAATATGAATACATTTTTTGAGGATTACAATATTTCAAAAAGTAGAAAGTCCTGAAGCAAACACGTGTAGTCACTTGAAAAAAGAAAAAGAATTTTTTTTCGATTTTAACCACTAAGGTTTAAAGGCCCCCGGACAAAATTTTGAACTTAGATTCGAAGATTTGTGTATCCAAAATTCGAAAATCGAAGTGGAACAGATTAAGGCCCTGATCATTTTCTTTGAAATGATGTGCATATTATAATATGGACTTCTCTCCTATTTATCAAAAATTCAGAATCCATAAGGCAGTCTTACGTGATTTTTACAAGACTTGTCGCTGGATTTTGAAATAAAAGAAAACAACAAAATCCAAATCAAAAATATAGCTGCGAAATTTTGGAATAAAAATGTCATTGTTTCCTATGCAATTTAAATTTTGAAAATACGTGGTTCTATGGTTGAGATTTTTTGGAATGCATTTTTGTTAATTTTTCATTTTTATAAAAATTTCGTCCTGAGGCTTCTCAAAGCTTATTAAATAAAATAGAAGTTAAAGTTTCTTTAAACAAATATTTGTTGTTTGTTTAAAAAAAATCTTTTTTTCATTCGAAAATTATTATTATTTTTTTTTTTTTAAAGAGAAATCAATTACTGTTCAAAAAACTCTCATGACCAGTTTTTACAAAGAATTTTTCTAAAATGTATTGACCTGATGGTTTATATATTTTTTTTTGGTGGGGGGGTATGGGTTGCCAATATCCTTCATTTGTTGTGTTTTTGTCTAGGCCCCGTGGGAATTGAGGAAAAGAACAATCTTTGGATTTGAGGCCGCCATGACAGAAGAAAAATTGAGTTTCCATACTACTTATCGATAACATGTTCAAATTAGAAATATTAAAAATGAAGTAAAGGAGTACCCGGGAAAATTCCTCTGATTCTGAATTATTTTTTATTTAGGAAATTGAAGTTAGAAAATGGATAGCAATTCAAAAATCGACGCTCTTATAATAGGAAATTTTTGTTTATTTATAAAAATTTTTAATTGTGTTTTTAAAATAGTTTTAAAAAGATAAATAACACGTTTGTAACGTTTATAAAAAAGACTTTT
Organism: Syrphus vitripennis; assembly: GCA_958431115.1. Classification (NCBI taxonomy): domain Eukaryota; kingdom Metazoa; phylum Arthropoda; class Insecta; order Diptera; family Syrphidae; genus Syrphus; species Syrphus vitripennis. The sequence goes on from OY288111.1 coordinate 4,311,475, forward strand.
ACATTTGTGTTCAATTATAATAATTGAAAAAAGCTACACTTATATGTAGTTACAGTTTTAATTTCAAATTTTAAAATGTAAATATTTTTTCTTGTGACTATAATAAGCGGCTCTTACTGTTTTTGTTTGGTTTTTTGTTTTCAACACAAATAAAAAAGATACTTTAATAAACTCATGAATTATTATTTGTTTCTAAAAAATAAATTTATTTCTTAAATAATAAATACGGTACGTGTTTCTTGATTTTTATATTAAATAGAGATTTAATAGATGTTCTTATAAATTTTTGGGACGTTATTTGTTAATTTAAAATAAAACTAAAAAAAAAAATTGTTTCAACTCTGATTTTGATTTTTGATTGAAAAATTTAATAAGCAATATAAAAATATGTTAAAGTGCTTTGTGCAACCGGTCATACATTTAAAACCCATTTTTTCAGTACGGAAGCCAAGCTGATAGGTCACTAAATAATAATCTCTAAGCTTAAGAAAACCCACGTCCATCTGTCGGATTAGTTTTTAATGGATTAAACATGCAAATAGCTAAATCCTTTGTATATGAAAACTATAGTACTATCATGGCGAGTTTTTTTTAGGGTTGCAGAGGTCCTGGTGGTGGCGCTGCGAAATGTGAAGTGTAAAATTCGATTTGGGGAGTCTTTAAGCGTCGAAAATTGGTGGTAGGGGCAAGAGTAGACTATTTATTGGATTATTGCATCCAAAAAATATGTATCAATAAATATCATTTAAAACCTCCATAAGCTCTCCGCAAAAAAAAAAGAGTAAAGGTTGCATAGGTAAATTAGATGTCGCCCCATTCGACTTCCACCATGATAGTACTATAGTTTTCATATACAAAGCTAAATCCCCGTGCTCGTTTTTAGTCAACAGGTATTGATATTTCATCGTAGCCAGTAATGCGAGGTTTCCTTCCCAAAGAACTGATTTTCAAAACAATAAATCGAATAACTTTAATCTCATCCAAAAATATCTTGAATTATTATTTGGTCAACAACAGCAACAACAAAAATAATAAAAAATATAATATACGAAAATATTTATGTATAATAGAATTGAATACACTTATAAATCAATATAAAAATACACATAATATATATTATATATGCATGTATATATATATTATACATATAAGATTTTACAGCCGGTAAAGTCTTAACAAAATTATATATATATTATTTCGATGATTTAAATATAAAAAGGAAATGTATCCTTTTAAAGGAGTTTTTCTTATTAAAAGCAAAAGAACAAACAAAAATATATTTATAAATATAAAAGCATAAGCTCTGGGTTAAAGAAAAAAAATAAGTAAAAAACAGAACAATTTCAAAGGACAAACAAGAAAAGAAATTTAAAAAAATAATTTCGAACAAAAGAAAAATAATTAATTTTCTTATATTGTTTATAATAATTATAAAAATTATGATAAACACTAGCTATTATAATTATCATAACTATTAAAATTATATATTATGCACACACAATGTAATCAAAATGAAATAAAACCACAGAAATGATAAAATAATAATTGAAATTAAACAACAAAAAAAAAAAAGATGAAAATACAACAAAAAAACAATAAATGATAATGATTATGTTATTAGAAATGATAAAATTTGAGTTCTTATTTTTATTGGATTTTCTTGTTAGCTGGAATCTTACTCTACTTACTTTCCTACTTATCAGGCCCCCGATTCATGAAGGGTGGGTGTCTGAGACACGATGGCTATTCATTATCTAAGATACCGGGCATGCTGCTTCTGGATGTGCATGATTATTGCTCCGCTCTGCTGTATTTGAAAAAAATCTAACTTAGCGTTTGGATTTGGGAACGTAACCATTTTTTTTAGCATGAAGTTAAGTTAAAAAAAAAGTTGTAATGTGCTCAACTTGTGTCGTACATATTTTTTAAAACTTCGCAGGTTTGCAAATTTTACGAGTGGACATTTTTTTCATTTGCAACTTATCAAAAATTCTTATTTGCGATGTTTTCGCATATTAACGGTAGCACATGTGCTTACCACTTTACAGCACAACTTTTTTTGTTTTTGCAAATCGTACCTACATCTCTTCGAAAATCCAAACGTGTATACAGATCACAGATATGTATGTCTTTTTGAAAGCGCAAAAATTACTACAATCTGAGCACAATTTCGTAAATTTGCAAAAAAAATTCATTCCCAAATTTTGCAAATTTACGAAGTTTTAAGAAATTTTTAGACACATGCCAGAACGAGTTAAACAATTTCTGTTTTGAAAATCGAAAATGGTGCTGTTTCTTCTTAGTTATTAGAGTATTTTTTTGAGAAGAAAAAAAGCATAAGTATCTGTATAAGAGTTTTTTAAAAGTCTTGAGGTAGAACTAGGCTCCGCGAAATTAGGCCCCAGGAAATAAGGCCCCAAAAAAAAGTACACAAAACAACAACAACAAAATTTCTCAAATTTTGGGGTCTTGTTTCATTTTTTGGGGCCTCATTTCATTTTTTTGGGGGCATAATTTCATTATGAAATAAGGCCCCAATGAAATAAAATCCCAAATTGTTTTTGGGGCTTAATTTCATTTTGTTTTAAGAAAACAATTTGGGGCATTATTTCATAATTTGAAAATAACATTGTCTTTTACAAAAAATTATGTGAAAATCCGCTAATTGGGGACCTATAGCTATTTAAGTACCGCTTAGTGTGGTGCCAGCAATAATGTTTCAATGTTAAGTCGACATGATGTGTGATATGATTTTTTAATGCTTAAATGTAAGGATCGTGTTAAAAACCATCATGGAATACATAACAGAATAGCTGAAAAATCGCGCGATTTTAAAAGTTTGTACTGAATGCAACCTTAAAATTCAAGCAGAGTCAATTGCTGAAGGACATGATAATTACAAGTGTTGTTTTTGCAGGGAAATTGTGCAGGTGCAGGATACAATCCAAGTATTTGTTTGATGGTTTGGGCTTTGGGGTGTAATTTCATTTTCGAAAATAAACTTAAATATGAAAAACTAAATTGGGGCTTTATTTCATTTTTCTAAAAAAAAACTCAAAACAAGTTGGGGCCTTAATTTATTTTTTTTGGGGGCATTTTTTCATTTCAGTGGGTCTTTATTTCATTGGGGCATAGTTTCATTATGAAAAAATACCCCAATTTGGGGCCATATTTCATTTTTTCTTTCGGGGCCTAATTTCGCAGAGCCGTAGAACTATAATCGTCGGATGTGGTCGTATTAAACCGAGCTATTAGTTTTTGACAACTTCAGTGGAAAGAGCGCTCATGGACCGTCTTGCGAGTGAACTGAGAGCTGGTTGCAGATATCAAAAATCTGATCTCTATTTGAGTGCTCGGAAAGATATTTTTCGTGTAGGCTTATGAATCTAGATTCCGACGAATATTTTATAATAAAGAGTTTACTCGAACGCTCGATATCGATAGCGACAATTAACGAGAACTTAACGAAAGGCACCAAATAGTATATCCTTTAAGGATTGTGACCGTGAAAACAATTTATTTGATTGGAAGTTATGCGAGTTCCTGTTATGCGTAAAAAGAAAGAAAGTTAGAAGAATTATTTTTTTTTTTTTGAATTATTTAAACATTTTAAATAAGTAATGAAGAATGAATTTGTGATTATTTTTGAAGGACGTTTAACATTGTCTGTCTCAAGAATTAAAGAAACTCCAATAAGAAAATCATTATTGCAGTTGGATATGTTAACTAACTATTAAAGTTAACTTTATAATTTATTACTACCTCACATATATTGATTACATTAATTAATTATTTATCATTGCTTAAATATTTTTATCGAAGTAAATCATTCCTCACAGATATTTATTAGTATGTGCTCCAATATTAAAGAAGCATGGAGTATTATGGTCAAAGTCATTTTCTGCCGTATTAACTGAGCACTCATAACTCAAAAAATAATCACTCATTAGGTCATACAAATTTGCTTTTCATAAGCTAATGAGGGAGGATATTTTGAGTTGAAAGGCTCGTAAGCTTAAGAGTGCTTTGTGAATACCAGCCTAGACATGGTAAAATAAAAGACTATACACACTATTTGAGAATTTTTTTGTCCAACTTAGCACTTTACGATTCAACTACGTTTACTTTTGAACGTTGATTTTTTTTATTTTAAAAATAAAAAAAAAATAATCCTTAAATTATCTACGCACGAAAAGCATCTTTATAGATTTTTGTAATTTTTTTTTCGTTTTTAACATAAAAGTGACGTGGGATTGTATTATTTTATTCTATACCAACCTGAAGAAAATTAAGAAGACTATGTATCTATTAAGGTTCATTCTCCAATAAATATTATGTAAGCCAATATAATTTTATTTTTAAATCAGATCAGAGCTGGCGGAAGTGGGAACCTACTAAGTAGCATTTATTTTATTTCGGAAACCTTGCATGAATCTGTGAACATTTAATGTGACTGCAAAATTATTTTTCTTTTGGAACAAACAAAGAATGTATGTAGTGAGAAAAAAAAATTATTTGCGTCAAAAAAAAAAGAAAAATTATTTGTCAAATTCCAAACAAAAAACAATGGCAAGACATTGTTCTTCCCGAGAAAGTTGTGTTGAATAAAACTTTTTTCTCGTCAAACATATATGTGTTGCGTATAAATGACTTCCATAAGAAACGCATGATTTTTTTTTCGTTTAGGAAATGTATACTGGGCCTTAACCCTGGAAATGTAAAGTCAAATTTAAATTAACTTAAATTTTCTACTTAACTAACAAACAGGATTAAATATGAGTTGCAGCATAATGAAGACTTTTTGAAATCATTGCAGAAAGGAAACTATTGCAAGTTAGTAAAAAGTCCTTTTGCAATGAAAATTCACCAAATTTGAGGTTAAACATTATTATCTATTATAGACTCTATTACTTTCCAATTTCCCAACCACATATCTTAATACGTACATACATACCTACGACGCCATCACTGATAAAACTCCATTTGACCATATACTATTTTCTTCTTGTATAGATATTCTTTGAGAATAATAATCAAAATAAAAGCCCCCGATCCTTCCACCTATCAAAGTACCAGATACTTTATCTGCGTGTGTTCGTTTCTTTTAACTTATATAAAATGTTGCTCCTTCCATTGAAAAATGTTATGAATTTTTAATTTTTATTTTATTCAAACTTTTCAAAAGGTAGCTACGTGCCCAGTGTAAAATGTATAGGTATACCAAAAGACTAGCAGAACAAAATAAAAACATAATATACCTACTTCTGTTTGGATTTTCAAAAAAGAATAAAAACCTCTCTGGACACGTCTTCAGGTAAGGCAAAGGACGAATATTCGTTGGTCGTAGCATGGAAACGGGAGGAAGGAATACATTTTTTGTGAGTCGTTTCTAGGCGAAATAAAATAATATCTTCTGAATAGAATTGTAATTTTACAAAGTGGAACAATAAATTGTTAAGGGCATCAGAACCGAACTTGAGAATTATTAAGGTGATGGGTTTGTAATTTTTTTTTTGTGCTCACTCTCCCAAAAATATCCTTTTGACTTAAGCGTTGTGTTTTCAATAGTGATTGGTATTTAGATTATGAATCATTTGTTTAAAAGCAATAATTTATGTGGGGAATAATATTTAACTGGTTCACTCAAGTATTTTGAGCTTTAAAAATAAATACGAAAAAATATTTATGTGATAAAAAAAAATAAATAAATTCATTTAAATGCTTAATTCAATTTTTTCCAAATTGTTTAATAATCTGTATGTTTTTCAACTAAGAATATGGGGAGAGTACGATAACTTGGGTACCGAAAATTGAAAACGGTTTCTTGTAGAGGGGTCCAAAACAAGCATTTTTACTATGGAGGGGGCGGGAGGGGCAATGTTATGAAAAAAGTACTAAAAGTAAAAAAAAATAATAGAAAACTAACAATATGTACTTACAATTAGGTTTAATACTTTTTTATACAGCCAGTATTTTGTTCTATAAGGCACTCTTTAAATCAGGCAAAATTTATGCACAGTTTTTTGAATTTCAAACACAAAATTCGGGAAAAATACGCCAAAAAAATTTAAGTGTAATTTCCCAAAACCATAAAATTTAAAATAATTTATTTTTATAGAATTCGGTGCTGTTATTAATTCCTAATCAAAAACTGAAAACTAGATTATTTTATGACTTCTAGCTTTGTACTCGTATATGGAAAACATAGTACTATCTTTGTATTATGTATAAACTATAGTACTCTCATGGTAAAGATTTTTTAGGAGGTGACGTTGTTGTTTGGTGGCGCTGTTGGCTGGAGTGGAGAATTGCATGTTTACAGCAGAAGAAACGAGATTTTGTATTTTTCATTTTCGGATCTTCTTGTTGAGCCGTTCAGAGTTCTTCGTTGTTCCAGCCGTAAATGGGATTAGCTTTTGTTCGTTGGACGATGACCATTTCCTTTTCTTCTTGGCGTGTGCAATGCTTACAGTCTGGTTTGCACGGTCGCCGGGATAGCGCGTCTGCGTTTGAATGCAGCTTTCCTCTTCGATGTTGAATCTCATAGTTATACGTCTGCAACCTCTCGATCCATCTTGCTAATTGACCTTCTGGATTTTTGAAGTTTAAAAGCCAATTGAGCGCACCATGATCTGTTCGAAGAAGGAACTTCTGTCCATAGATGTACTTATGGTAGTGCTTTGTTGCCAATATCAGGGCGAGAAGTTCCCTCCTTGTAACGCAATAATTCCTTTCTGGCTTCGAGAGTACCTTGCTGTAGTATGCGACAACTTTTTCCTCTCTGTTATGTACTTGCGATAGTACAGCTCCAATTCCAACGTTACTTGCATCAGCGTCGATGATGTAAGGTTTTCCTGGAGTTGGATAGGCCAGTACAGGTGCATTACATAAATGCAGTTTCAGTTCTTGAAAGCTTTTCTCGCACTCATCTGACCATTTGAACGGCTTCCCCTTTTCAGTAAGATGATGCAAGCTTTTGGCGATCTTAGCAAAATCCTTTACGAAACGCCGATAATATGTGGCCAGACCAAGAAAGCTCCGGAGTTGATGTTTGTCCTGAGGCGTTGGCCAATTCTTTACAGTGTCAACTTTCTCAGGATCATTTTTACTCTTTTACTTTTACTCCATCGCGTCTAAGGTGTCGCTGATTCTGGGTAGAGGGTAGCTATCTTTCTTTGTCACGTCGTTCAGTCTTCGGTAGTCTACACAAAATCGAGTGCTTCCATCCTTCTTTTTGACAAGAACGACTGGTGATGCCCAAGGGCTTTTGGAATTTTCGATTACCCATCTTTCTTCATTGTCGATATCATTTCTTCAACTTCAGTTTGTTTTGCTAGAGGGAGACGTCTTGCTGGTTGGCGAATTGGTCTTGCATCTCCTGTATCAATTCGATGGCGTACTAGTTGTGTTCGACCATATTGTCCGTTGGGTGAAGAGAATATATCAGCATACTCATGAAGAAGATCTCCAGCAACATTAAACTGTTATTTGTTATTTATTTATTCAATTCGTTAATATCTAACGTGAACAGTAATCTTATTCTTATAATCTAGGTAGAATCTAGACAAGCAAATGTTCTCTTTGATGACGGTCCTGATAGTTGTTGAGTTTTCGTTGCCATAGACCATCGGAATATTCACATTTTGGTACTTAAGAACTTGTTTACCGATATCCAAAATTAATTCATGCTCCTTCATGAAGTCGATTCCAACGATGCACTCGTCACATATATCCGCTACCAGGAATAGGTGCGAAAACTCTAGTTCTGCCAAACGGATCATAAGACAAACCTCACCATACACTTTTGCTGCCTCTCCTGTGGCGGTCTTCAGACGGTAGCTATTGGTGTTGTGTAGCCAAGTCATCTTGACCAAGTCTCTTCGCACAATGGAGGCGGTGGCACCGGTGTCGATTGTAGCCACGTGTTTCTTTTTGTTTATTATTGCCTCCACTGTCAGACTTTTGTTGTCTCGTTTAGTCTGTGAGACTTGGATAGTGTTTCTGGGGCCATCGATACCAGAAACCAGCTTCTGCCCCTCGAAGTTGGTTCTTACTCGTTTGCCGTCTGGAAAACAAGGAGTGTTGGTACTATTGCTTGGTTGTTCTCGAGCGTTGGTTCTGCTTCCACAATGTTGGCATGCAGCTCTACTCGGTGGTAATCTGCACTGCCGCTGGAGATGTCCGGTTTTATTACAATTCCAGCATCGAGCAAGCCCTTCACGCTGGCTTCTTTGGAATGCGATTTTCTGACAAGAGCATTCTTCAACTTCGACTTCTCTGACTCGATGAACTCCTTGGGAAGCTTGTTCTGCTACTTCCATGGTCAGAGCAAACGCTAAAGCTTCAGGAAGCGTACGTTTTCCAGCAGTTCGAATTGCTCGCTGTTAGTTGATGTCAGATACAGCACGGATGAAGGCTTCTGTTGCAAGTTGATTGACGATTTCATCCCCTGCAGCTGGATATGCGAGATTCGCCAACCGTTCAATATCCGCTTGAAGTTGCTGCAGTGTTACTCCTCTTTTTTGGACTCTAGTATTCAGTTGGACGCGGAAGACTTCTTGCATATGACCATCTCCAAAGCGTTTGTCTATGGCCTGAACAAGAGCACTGAAGTTACCATTCTTATCTGCTGGAATGGTTTGCAGCAGTTCAGCAGCAGATACTCTGAGGGCAACCGTTAGAGCTATAAATTTGTCTTCTTCGTCCCAGCCGTTCGTCGCTGCGGCTGCCTCAAACTGTTTCTTGTAGATCGACCAAGAAGTTTGCCCGTCAAAAGTCGGTGGATGTATTTCCTTCTTCCTTGGGTAATCGCCAACACTTTCTCTAATCTTAATTTTTCGAACTTTGTCTAATTCGTCGGCAATACTTTGTATTTTACCTTCGAATTTTTCTTGAACGCTCTCGAGTTTTGAAAATTGTTTTTCGAAGCAATCAAAGCGTCCATCAATAGTAACGAACTTGCTCTCAAAAGCATCAAGCTTACCTTCGATGAGAGTCTTCTGTTCTTCTAAAAGGTTCTTTTGTTGTTTTTCCATTTCTTCAAGAAGGTTCTCTTGTTCACACTTTTGTTGTTTTTCCATTTGTTCGAAAAGATTCTTTTGTTGTTTTTCCATTTCTTCCAGTTGGTTCTTTTGTTCTTTCCGTTGTTCTTCGAGAAGATTCTTTTGTTCTGTACGTTGTTCTTCGAGAAGATTCTTTTGTTCTGTACGTTGTTCTTCGAGCTTGCCAATGAGAAGTGCAATCATTGCCGACAAGTCGACACCAATACTTACTTGTTCTTCAGGAATTTCTATTTCGAATAGGAACGGGTCTGGGTCTACTCCGCGTTGACTTAAATCCTCTTGCAGACGAATTATGAGGTCAGCTTTTCTTCCAGCAGTAGGAAGGCCTCGTTTATTCAGCTCTGCTTTAAGTTCAACACAATTCAATTCAATTACTGTCTTATCCATTTTGCTTTTATTTTTCTTCTTTAATCACAGTCACTTTTTGTCTTTGTTTTATCAAAACACACACACGTATATTTTTTTGTTATCACCATAAATTATCTGAATGCACAGACAACATAAGTTTTTATCCCACTTCTGACACCAATGTAATATTCTGCTAAGGGTTCGCAATAAAAACGTATTTACTTTATTTCTTAACTTCTTCTTATTACATTCAAAATAAAACACACTTTACTTCAATTGAAATCACTTTTATTATTCACTGGCACAACAGTATGCAACACCTTACACGAACTTTATTCTTTCACTTTCAAAAATAAACTGTGTCCAATCGGTAACGCCATCAACCTTATATAGGGAAATATCTGGTTCTGGTCTAATCTCGAAAGCAATAGAAATCTTCAGAACCTGCTTTGTATAGATAAATTCTTTGTATATATAAACTATAGTACTACCATGGTGGAAGTCGAATGGGGCGACATCTAGTGTGTCTGCGCAACCCTTACTCTTTTTTTTTCGGAGAGCTTATGGAGGTTTTAAATGATATTTATTATTATTTTTTGGATGCAATAATCCAAGAAATAGTCTACTCTTGCCCCTACCACCAATTTTCGACGCTTAAAGACTCCCCAAATCGAATTTTACACCTCAAATTTTGCAGCGCCACCACCAGGACCTCTGCAACCCTAAAAAAAACTCGCCATGATAGTACTATAGTTTTCATATACAAAGGATTAGTTAGTTAGTGTATATGAAAACTATAGTACTATCATGGTGGAAGTCGAATGGGGCGACATCTAATTTACCTATGCAACCCTTACTCTTTTTTTTGCCGAGAGCTTATGGAGGTTTTAAATGATATTTATTGATATTTTTTGGATGCAATAATCCAAAAAATAGTCTCCTCTTGCCCCTACCACCAATTTTCGACGCTTAAAGACTCCCCAAATCGAATTTTACACCTCACATTTCGCAGCGCCACCACCAGGACCTTTGCAACCCTAAAAAATATTCGCCATGATAGTACTATAGTTTTCATATACAAAGATAAATTATAGTACTATCATGGCGAGTTTTTTTAGGGTTGCGTGGACCCTTGTGGTGGCACTGCAAAATGTGAGGTGTAAAATTCGATTTTGGGAGTGGTAGGGGCAAAGGAGACTATTTTTTGGATTATTGCATCCAAAAAATATCAATAAATATCGATTAAAACCTCCATCTTGCAAAACAAAATTAATCCTCAACATCAAAACAAATAAACACAAGATACAAAACTAAATAAATGCCAATGCGAGCATACAAAACATATACCTTCAGCTATAGATGTATATTTTTTGCTCGCACACCATAATAAAGCACAAAAAAAGGCATAAAGGCAACACAGTATAACCCTTTCTCGTTCTTATTCATAGTTCATTTCGTAGTCTCCAATCTGAAGGAATTCTTCCATTTTTAGTCTCCAATCTCTAGAAATGTCTCCATTTCTCATACTCCAACCTCAAAGAGTCTCTCCACGAGAACATTACATTCAAAATAACTAGATGTCGTTATGTTCGTTTTTCACCATAAGAGTACTCTTTGTATATGAAAACTCTTTGTATATGAAAACTATAGTACCATCATGGTGGAAGTCGAATGGGGCGACATCTAATTTACCTATGCAACCCTTACTCTTTTGTTTTTGCGGAGAGCTTATGGAGGTTTTCAATGATAGTTATTGATATTTTTTGGATGCAATAATCCAAAAAATAGTCTACTCTTGCCCCTACCACCAATTTTCGACGCTTAAAGACTCCCCAAATCGAATTTTACACCTCACATTTTGCAGCGCCACCACCAGGACCTCTGCAACCCTAAAAAAAACTCGCCATGATAGTACTATAGTTTTCATATACAAAGGAGTACTATACTTTTCATATACAAAGTTTAAACTAGCCAATAAACCTCGAATTGCCTCAAAATATGCAACATTTTATAACATTTCATCGGAAAATTCAAATATCTGTATATGCAAATGTGGTTCTTGTATCCGATTTCGTTGAGTTTAAATTGCTTTCGATAGGAATGAGTATTAGACTAAATGTTCTATGACCAACTAGGTGGTGCCACCATGGAATTGAGTTGGATATACAAAGCTTCTAAGAACTTGTATGCTTTGTATCTTTGGATATGAAAAGCATAGTACCATAGTACCGTCAGTTCACTGGCTATGAAAAATACCACGTTTTCAATTTATTTTTTATTTCCTTCTATAAACTTTAAAAAAAACTAATTTTTTCTTAGTTTAATATCTCTTGGAAAAAAATCAACATAACCATATCGTATCGAAACTAGTATAGGTAAACTAAAATAAAATTGAAAAAGACCAACTGATCAAGAGAAAACTAATTTTTTTACTCGAATTAATTGCACATATGTACCTCCTTGAACCTACCTTGAAAAACTAAAAAACATAATTTTTCTTTTTTTTCTAATCCATTTTATACTCTGATTTAAAAAAAATTATATAAAAACTATGTATACATATTATATTGTAATATTCTGCTAAGGGTTCGCAATAAAAACTTATTTACTTTATTTCTTAACTTCTTTTTATTACATTTAAAATAAAACACACTTAACTTCAATTAAAATCACTTTTATTAATCACTAGCATAACAGTATGCAACACTTTACCAGAACTTTATTTTTTCATTTTCAAAAATAAACTGTGTCCAATCGGTAGCGCCATCAAGCATATATAGGAAAATATCTTGTTCTGGTCTAATCTCGAAAGCAATAGAAAGCTCTAAAACCTGTATCCTTTGTATATGAAAACTATAGTACTATCATGGTGGAAGTCGAATGGGGCGACATCTAATTTACCTATGCAACCCTTACTCTTTTGTTTTTGCGGAGAGCTTATGGAGGTTTTCAATGATAGTTATTGATATTTTTTGGATGCAATAATCCAAAAAATAGTCTACTCTTGCCCCTACCACCAATTTTCGACGCTTAAAGATTCCCCAAATCGAATTTTACACCTCACATTTTGCAGCGCCACCACCAGGACCTCTGCAACCCTAAAAAAAACTCGCCATGATAGTACTATAGTTTTCATATACAAAGGAACACCGAACCTGCTCACCCAATTGAAGACAATTTGATCCACAACTGCTTTGGTTTCTTGGAAACTCATTTATTTCATTAACTCATTTATTTTTCTTTCTTCTAAATACATTGTTTAAATGAATGAATGAATGAATGGAGAGACAATGGCGAAATTTGCCGTCTGTCAGAGTGACTTATAAAAAGGTAGTATATAAACATTGTAAATTCAAATCTTAAGTAGGATTTTTTTTTTTTTTGTAAATATATGAGTTGATTTTTGGAAGTAATGCATCCTCCAGTTCCTATACATCGGGCAGATACCTATAAAATGAAACTTGTCTTCTCTCGCATGTTGATTACATAGTGTACAGTAGTTGGTTTCGGTGTTATTAAAGGATGTCCCATTCACATTAAGCATTTCTCCTCTAGCTCTAAATAACAACGATATTTTTCTACAACTATTAGAATCCTTAAAGTAAGTGTTTTCGTTCAAGTTGTGTACTAGCGTTGGGTATATAAGGCGATTTTCTGATTCATATGCTTTTTTCGCGAAGTTTTCTCTGTGTTTTATATCCAATTCACATATTATGACATACATTTGGTTTTTAAGTTCTAGCGGTCTTTCATAGTTTATTACCAGTTGCGACTCTACTAAATCTGCCAAATCTTTCCACTTTTGTATGAAGGGGTGGTTCATTTCTATAGCGTATAGTCCTAGAACGCGTTGCAACCTTTCTTGACTATAGGTTAAGATAACTTTTATAATGTAATCAACATTTAGTTTTAGAGTGAATATGTAAAGTGCGGCCAAACCTGTTTCGAGATGAATCATGTAGTTTGGCGTGTTTTTAGGGAGCTGGAAAACTTTTTTGATGTAGAATCTGCAGTTTTTCTTCATATTGTAACGAAGATTAGTTAACTCTTTGTATATGAAAACTATAGTACTATCATGGCGAGTTTTTTTTAGGGTTGCAGAGGTCCTGGTGGTGGCGCTGCAAAATGTGAGGTGTAAAATTCGATTTGGGGAGTCTTTAAGCGTCGAAAATTAGTGGTAGGAGCAAGAGGAGACTATTTTTTGGATTATTGCATCCAAAAAATATCAATAAATATCATTTAAAACCTCCATAAGCTCACCGCAAAAAAAAAAAGAGTTAGGGTTGCATAGGTAAATTAGATGTCGCCCCATTCGACTTCCACCATGATAGTACTATAGTTTTCATATACAAAGGTTAACTACTTTTGAATCATAATATAACGACTTTTATATTCGAACTATATCGATTCTCGAATGCAATGACAGCGCCATCTAGTGCCTTTGCGATTTAAAACAACCTGCTATGAGCTTTGAATGAGCTTTTTCGAACATTGGTAAATGTCGAAGCCCGAAGGGGAATTATTCCATCTATATGTCAGAATAGAAAGATCGAGATACAGGTTCTAAAGATTTCTATTGCTTTCGAGATTAGACCAGAACCAGATATTTCCCTATATAAGATGCTACCGATTGGACACAGTTTATTTTTGAAAGTGAAAGAATAAAGTTCGTGTAAAGTGTTGTGCCAGTGATTAATAAAAGTGATTTCAATAGAAGTAAAGTGTGTTTTATTTTAAATGTAATAAGAAGAAGTTAAGAAATAAAGTAAATAAGTTTTTATTGCGAAACCTTAGCAGAATATTACAGTACCATAGTACCGTCAGTTCACTGGCTATGAAAAATAACACGTTTTCAATTTTTTTTTTATTTCCTTCTATAAACTTTGAAAAAAACTAATTTTTTCTTAGTTTAATATCTCTTGGAAAAAAATCAACATAACCATATCGTATCGAAACTAGTATAGGTAAACTAAAATAAAATTGAAAGAGACCAACTGATCAGGAGAAAACTAATTTATTTTACTCGAATTAATTGCACATACCTCCTTGAACCTACCTTGAAAAACTAAAAAATATAAGTTTTTCTTTTTTTTCTAATCCTTTTTATACTCTGATTTAAAAAAAATTATATAAAAACTATGTACATATATTGTAATATTCAGTGAGTGTTTGTCTGTCAATTGCATAAGACGTGTTTCGCTCAATATGCCTACGTGCGATAGCCCTATGTGTACAGTGTCATTAAACAATGATTCTAAACTAATCTTGTGTGAATTTTGTTCATTTAACTACCATATTGAATGCATTCAAGTATCCGAATTTCTTTGTGATCAGATTGCAAATAATAAAAATGTTGTTTGGAAATGTGATAATTGTTGCTTAAACTCTACTGATCGCTGCATAAACAAAATTAGTGAATTAGTTAGTTGCTTCGAGGAGTTTAAATGTGAACTCAATAAGCTTAATCTTCCATTGCCACATGATAAAGTAAAAAAAGTTGGAACAGATAGAAACACTCGATTTAAAACTAGAGAGAGAGTTGCTGAATTAAACAACAAGACGCCAGTATTGCCACACATTGCACATGTTAATGCAGTTCAGGAATCGAAATCTTCAGCTCTGCCCCCTCGAAAAAGAAAGGCAGGAAAAATGTCGTCGTCGACTGAAACATCTTCGACATTTAAAAAAGCCAAAAATAAACCTGCAATGAGTGAAATCATCCCTTCTCCTGCCAATATTATTACTGCTACTGAAACACCATTAATCAACGATGAAAATGCAAATTCTTCTCCTGAGTTAGAAAAGGGTTATAATCAACTCTCTAAAAATTTCAAATTGAGTACAAATCATGATGAAAACATTCAAGTTGAGTATAATGCTGAATTGGATGAGCATGATGATGTGCAGACTGTGGATACGAGCAAGAGCTTGGTTTGAGCGCGAATGAGGGTAAAGATGAATGGAAAAAAGCTAATCAACGTAAACCTAGGAAAATGAAAACAATCATAGGAACTAACTCAATTGTTACAACTGATGAAATTGATTTAATCCTACTACTTCTTCTGAGGCGATAATTAAATATTTAACAAATAAATTGAGTGTGCCAATTGCAAATTTTGAATGCTACACACTCGTTAAAAAAGACAGAGATGTGAGTACTTTAAAAAGAGTCAATTTTAAATTGGGCGTCTCTTCTCTACTTTACGAAACTGTCTTTAATGCCGATGCCTGGCCGGATGAAGTGAGAATAAGAAATTTTCGTTTTTTTCCAGACGAATCTAAAAAATAATTACTCCCCACCTGTTTGTGTTAATGATGGTACTTTTCATACTGACTTTTTGAAAAGTGTTCATGTGTCTGATGTTGTTGACGCTACAGATGCTGTTGTTGGATGTGTAAATGTTGTCAATGATGTTGCTTTTCGTATTGACTCTCCTAAAGAAGTTGATATGTGTGCTACTGTTGCTGTTGCGGCCGCTGCGGATGTTGCTGAAGAAAATGATGACGTCGATGTTGCTATTCGATCTAATATAGAGGAATTTAATAATTCTTTTTGTATATACTACCAAAATGTTGGAGGCATGAGGACCAAAACACATACATACATTCTATTCTTTAGTCGTTGCATCTTCTTATGCTCTGATTGCTCTAACAGAGACATGGCTAACCGATGACATTTATTCATCTGAACTTTTTAACGATATGTATGAAGTACATAATATATAGGAAAGATAGATCTTTTGAGGCTACAGGATTGACGAGAGGGGGCGGGGTTCTTATTGCTGTGCGGGCCGAGATATTAAGTCATAAAATCGTCCTTGAGAACATTGAAATTGATCAGATATGTGTTCAGGTACTTTTACTAAAAAGTCGGCAAAATCTTTATGTATTTATTTCATATATTCCTCCTAAAAGTAATATTGTTTTATATACCTAATGCTCATTTAAAAAACATTTCGTCTATTCTTAATCATATTGATGTTAATTCTCATGTAATTGTACTAGGTGATTTTAACTTAGGAAATATTAATTGGGTTTATTCTGATGACGATAAATCTCTTTTTCCATCAAATGTTTGTAAAGATATTGAATATGAGACAATTGACTCTCTATTTGCAATGAATTTTCATCAAATTAACAATGTTTTAAATAATAATAATCGTATATTAGATCTTGTATTCATAAACAATGACCTTGAAGCTAATATAGAAGCATGCAACTTTCCAATTTTAAATAATTGTCTTCATCATAAAGCATTGGAAATAGAAATTAACTTTTTAATTTTAGATAAGCTTAATTTTATAAATTCTGATTACTTTCAATATGACTTTGCGAAAGCCGACTACATCGCCTTAAATTCGTACTTTAATGAAATAAATTTCGAAAATATCTTTGATCAAGTTGATTTAAAGACTTCTTACAGCTTATTTCTTAATATTCTTGAGGGAGCTTTTGAAAGATTTATTCCGCGCAGACAATTTAAAAGTAATGGCAAGTCAAAATGGTCTAATAAACGTTTGTCAAGCTTAAAAAATAAAATGCTAAGACTGCGTAAGAAATATAAGTCAAATCCAATCTACTGTGAAGAATATACAAAATGCAGAGGTGATTATGAATCATTGAATCTTTTTCTCTTCAATCAATATTTATGGACTATAGAGTCTAAAGTTAAAAAAAATTCTAAAGCATTTTGGTCATACTAAAATTCAAAACGAAACTCTTTTGGTCTTCCTATGAAAATGATTTTAGATGGGAATATTTCTTATAAAGAAAATGAAATCTGCGATATGTTTGCAACACACTTTCAATCTAACTTCGTTTCAAATTCTGCGAATTTGTCACTAGACAATTTTAATATCAAACCAATATGCGATACAGGTAGTCTAGTTTTGGCACAACACGAGGTCGAATCTGAACTTGGTGCACTTGAGCCCAATCCTAAGGCTGCTCCTGATAACATTGCCCCATTATTTTTAAAGATGTGTAAAAACTCGTTAGCTTTTCCGTTAGTTTTGATCTTTAATAAATCTCTTTCTACTGGTGATTTCTTAGACATATGGAAATTTTCCTTAATAAATCCAATTCATAAGTCAGGGTCTAAACAAGACATTAAAAACTATAGGCCAATATCGAAACTTCAATTGATTCCTAAGATATTTGAAGCAATTGTGAAAAGACATTTATATTATCATGTGAAACAAGGCATTTGTGAACAGCAACATGGTTTTGTAACGGGTCGTTCCACAGTAACAAACTTAGCCGTTTTTTCTAATTTTTGTATAAAAAGCATGGAGCGTGGAGGTCAATTAGATGTTATCTACACTGACTTCTCAAAAGCTTTCGATAGGGTGCACCCTGCATTCTGATTAAGAAAATGGAACTATTGGGATTTCATTCCAATATTCTTAGATGGTTACAAAATTATTTATCAGGGCGTTATCAATGTGTAATAATTGGTTCAAAACTATCAAAACAAATCTTCAATTATTCGGGTGTTCCGCAAGGAAGTCATTTGGGACCTCTGCTATTTCTTCTTTTTATAAATGATCTTCCTGTGCTTATTAAACATGCCAAATGTCTTCTCTTCCCAGATGATATGAAACTTTATTTACCTATTAAATCAACTAGAGACTGTGTCAATCTCCAAAGTGATTTAGGAAAAGTTGCATATTGGTGTCATATAAATTGCCTTAGTTTAAACATTGCTAAATGCAAAACCATAAGTTTTACCAGGTCATTGTATCCTATTGTTCTTTCTTATGAAATAAACGGCATTTCTCTTCAAAGAGTTGACTATCAGAAGGACTTAGGCGTTATATTCGACAGTAAGCTAAATTTCAACTATCACTAACGACTAACATCATCTCTAGAAGCAATAGATTATTAGGGTTTATAAAAAGAAATACAAAGGACTTTCGCGATCCATACACGCTTAAATCTTTATACATCTCTATGGTAAGATCAGTCTTTGGTGTCCAATATACCAAAATAGTATATCTAGAATAGAACAAGTGCAAAGAAAATTAACTAGGTTTGCTGTTCGTAGGTTCAACTGGAATAATAAATAATCTTTTACCTTCGTATCTTGAAAGATGCTCATTAATTGACTTATGTACTCTTCAGTCACGCAGAAAATACTATCTAATAATGCTTGCTAGAGATATAATGGAAAGTCATATTGATTGCCCAACTTTGCTTGCGATATATCCTTTATATGCTCCTTCAAGAAACATAAGAGAAAGCGAATTATTTATTATACCGCGGCATTTTACAAACTACGGAAAAAATGATCCCATAGCAAACTCCTGTCGATCTTTTAACTCGGTTTGTGATGCAGTCGATCTTTATGTTAGTCGAGATATGTTTAAAAAGTATTTGAAAAACTTGTTATAATCATTTTTATATTATATTTTATATTTTTATTTTAGTACAATTTTGGTTATTTAGTTTTTTTTTTAATATTTGATTTACAATTTTAGTTATTTAGTTTTTTTTTTAATATTTGATTTAATGTTTTATTTGCTTATTCACTATATATACATACATATGTACTTTTTCTGATTTATTTAACATATTTATTATTATCTTCCTTTATTATGTATTATTATTATATTGTATATATTATATTTTTTGTAGTCTAAAAGAATTAAGTTGTCGATAGATGAAATAAATAAATAAATAAATATTCCGCTAAGGGTTCGCAATAAAAACTTATTTACTTTATTTCTTAACTTCTTTTTATTACATTTAAAGTAAAACACACTTAACTTCAATTAAAATCACTTTTATTAATCACTAGCACAACAGTATGCAACACTTTACACGAACTTTATTCTTTCACTTTCAAAAATAAACTGTGTCCAATCGGTAGCGCCATCAACCTTATATAGGGAAATATCTGGTTCTGGTCTAATCTCGAAAGCTATAGAAATCTTCAGAACCTGCTTTGTATATATAAATTCTTTGTATATATAAACCATAGTACTATCATGGTGGAAGTCGAATGGGGCGACATCTAGTGTGTCTGCGCAACCCTTACTCTTTTTTTTTGAGAGCTTATGGAGGTTTTAAATGATATTTAATGATATTTTTTGGATGCAATAATCCAAAAAATAGTCTCTTCTTGCCCCTACCACCAATTTTCGACGGTTAAAGACTCCCCAAATCGAATTTTACACCTCACATTTTGCAGCGCCACCACCAGGGCCTTTGCAACCCTAAAAAATATTCGCCATGATAGTACTATAGTTTTCATATACAAAGATAAATTATAGTACTATCATGGCGAGTTTTTTTAGGGTTGCGTGGATCCTTGTGGTGGCACTGCAAAATGTGAGGTGTAAAATTCGATTTTGGGAGTCTTTAAGCGTCGGAAATTGGTGGTAGGGGCAAGAGGAGACTATTTTTTGGATTATTGCATCCAAAAAATATCAATAAATATCGATTAAAACCTCCATCTTGCAAAACAAAATTAATCCTCAACATCAAAACAAATAAACACAAGATACAAAACTAAATAAATGCCAATGCGAGCATACAAAACATATACCTTCAGCTATAGATGTATATTTTTTGCTCGCACACCATAATGAAGCACAAAAAAAGGCATAAAGGCAACACAGTATAACCCTTTCTCGTTCTTATTCATAGTTCATTTCGTAGTCTCCAATCTGAAGGAATTCTTCCATTTTTAGTCTCCAATCTCTAGAAATGTCTCCATTTCTCATACTCCAACCTCAAAGAGTCTCTCCACGAGAACATTACATTCAAAATAACTAGATGTCGTTATGTTCATTTTTCACCATAAGAGTACTACTTACTATAGTTTTCATATACAAAGGGCACACTAGTATTTACTCAATCACATGTTGTTAGTGTTATGCCTGAACAACATGTAATGAGTAAACCAGCGACCCAACAATGATCAATGATAATGGAATAAAAACATGACATAGAACTACGGCAGGGATCGAACCTGTGACCATGAGGTTGACAGGCGACCACGCAAACCATCGCGCCACGACCAACAAAACGAAAAAATAACAATCCTCTTTTCCTTTTGAAACCAAATTCTTTGCGCTTCTGTTATCAATGTGACTATAAAGAAAACTCTCGACAGAAGTTTTTTGCTCTATTTTTCTTTGAAAGAATTTTTTGCTTATATTCTTTTTTCTTACTGTCCATACTTATGATTATGAACATATTTTTCTTTGGCTTCTGGAAGGAAAATATGTGAAGGTAAACATAAACACAAATTTTTGATGGTAGAGCGCAGAGGTAATTTTTTATTTATGAAATGTTGTTGCCAGATTTCGGGCAAGTTTATTTGTTAGGTACATATGTATGGCACTAATTGGGAATCTCTTTTACATATATCTACAAAGGTATAACCAGCTCTAGAGCAAAGTACAATTTTCTGACTAACATCAGTTAAATAAAAAAAAAACTTCCAATTCTTATTTCTTTCCAGAAATATTATCTATGCACGATTCAAAAACGTGAAAGTTATACTTGCATAAGTTTTGTTGTGTTGAATCTTTATGAAAATGAGAAAGGCAAGAGCCGGTGTTTTTTTTAAGATTTGATTATATTTTTTTTGTATAACTTGCGGGTGATTTTTGACCATTATGTGTCAACAGTATTAAAGTTCTTGTACTAGAAGAGTGATTCTTTGTAATATGATAAGCTATATAGATATAGCTACACATATGGATGTTTCTAATAAAAATTAACAGATTCAGTACAATGAGTGATGAATTATTTTACTTGAGTACATGCTACATACAAACCAAAAAGGTTGACAATTTTGGGCTTACAGGTCAACTTTTTGAATCGAGATTTATCCGCAGACATCCCATTCACACCGTCTCAGACATCCATGCACACACACTAAATTGAAGTTACATAATCATATGCAGTGATAGTATATGAAAAAATAAAATTCCCAACAGGTATGGAAAAAATCCTTAATGGGTACCTATTTTGTTGTTGAAGTTTTTAAATTTTTTCTTTGAAAAAATGTTCTGTCACAAAAAACAAAACTTAATTTTTATTTTAAAAAAGTTGTTTGGGGGAGAGTATGATAACCGGGGCGCCGAGAAATGATAACGGATTTTTGTAGAACACGGCAATACAAGCATTTTTTACTATGGGGTCTATCTCCCCCCGTTTAGGCGGTAGGGGCAATTTAAAATATATGTACGTTAAATGGAAAACAAATAATTAAAAAATAACGGTAATACTTGCAACTAAGTTTTATACATTTTTTTAAAGCTAACACTTTTGTCTATTAGCCAATTTTTGGAATCAAGTCAAAACTATGCATAGTTTTTGAAAAAAATTGTTTTAAACTCAAAATTTGGGCAAAAAATAGTTAAAAATAAGGTTTAAAGTGTAATTTTTCCAAACTTTAACATTACCTACTGTTATTTTTTCTTAGAATTCATTGCTTTAATTTATTTTTGATCAAAAACTGAAAACTAGATGATTTTATGTCTTCTAGTTCTTGAGAAAATTGAAAATTACCAAAAAAAATATTTTAATTAAATTATTTTTTCCTTGCTTGAGTATTTACGTAGTCTTATTTTGATAGTAATAATCCAATATGGATAAAGAAATACCTAGGATAAATTAATTTTTCTTAAATCCAGTTTATTTAAATGCAAAAGAAAGTTTGCATGCACCCCACTTAGCACCCACCCCATGTTGCACGCACCCCAAATCCTATAGTGAGGCCAAGCAGGGTGGTTGCACCACCCATACACACCTCGGTGTGTCATACACCCAACCTCGCACCTACCCCAAATCCTACAGTGGGCCCAAGCAGGGGGTTGCAGGGGGGCAGCATGCCCCCCATACACACCCCACTGTTGCATACATATAAACTCGCACACACCCCACTGTTGCATATACTCAAACTCACACCTACCATTATTACTATCATAATAAGACCACTCAAGCAAGAAAAAACATAAATAAATTAAAATAGTACTTGTGGTTATTTTCAATTTTCTCAAAAACTAAAAGGCATAAATCATCTAGTTTTCAGTTTTTGATTGAAAATTAATAAGAGCAACAAATTATTAAAAAAAAAATTAAAACTTATGGTTTTGAAATATTGAAATTTAAAATTGTTTTTTAACTTTTTTTTACTCAAATTTTGAGTTTAAAATTAAATTTTTCAAAAACTATGCATAGTTTTGACTTGATTTAAAAACTGGCTAATAGAATAGAATGTTGGCTTTAAAATAACGTATAATACTTAATTTTAAGTATTACCGTTATTTTTTAATTAATTTTTTTCCATTTAACGTACATATTTTTTAAATTGCCCCTACCGCCTAAACGGGGGGAGATAGACCCCCCCCTCTTATAGTAAAAAATGCTTGTATTGCCGTGTTCTACAAAAATCCGTTATCATTTCTCGGCGCCCCGGTTATCATACTCTTGCCGTTGTTTGCATTTAGTCACATAACTGACATATATTTTCATGAAGTCAAATCATGACATAAACAGAATTTGTAAACATTTTTTTTTTACGATGATTGACTGTTAGGACTAAACTTATTTACATATGTTGAGAACGGCTCTAACGATCTTGATAACATTTGTTCTGGAGTTTTTGTTCGTAATAAAAATTGTTTAATCAAAAATATTTTCTAAAATAAATGCGGTACCTGCTATAGCCCAATTTTGGATTACAATTTTCCCATAGTGATAAAAGTCCCATGTAATCCTAATATACAATATAATAATAATATACATTGTACCTAATTAAATTGATATTGCATAGCAAAATTTTTTAAGAAAATATTTTTTTTTTTGATTTTTGAAATAAAATAAAAATCTTTGAAGATGTTTTAATAGTTTTTTTTTTTTTTGAGTTCAAATACTCTTTATATCTTTTTTATTTGGAATCGATTTTTTTTGTACAGATTCGTTAAAAATAAAATAAAGTGAAGAAAATATTTTGTTCCATAGGTGATCGAACTCAACAACAGGAGGATTTTGAAATTTGTGGAAATTAAGTGTCCAATCATACTTAGAAAAGAAGGCAAAAGCAAATTTATACGAGTAAATATGTTCGTACAACTTCTGTACAATAAAATTTCTACTACCTACAACCTACTACCAAAAAAAAACCCGAAGTCACAAAATTGATTTCCAAGTTTAAGCAAATATATACCTAAATATTTAATAATCCAAATATGTGCCAAAGGTATACCTAAATGTATACCAACTGACTATTCGTAAAAATAACTCTCTAACCGCATAATAAATTTTCGTGTATAAAAACGAAAACACATATCGATGAAAACAAAAAAAAAAAACAGCAAACGTATTTCCATCCCAACAACATATCCACACAAACCAATGAAAATGCCGGAATTCGTTTTTATTTCGTCTTTTTCCATTCTCTTTATCTTTTTATCTTTGCATGAGAAATACCGTTATTAAACCCATACAAAATGTAAACAAACTTGACATTCTCCTTTATTTTTCATTCTACGAACATTACCAAAACAACTAAGCAAAATGAGTCGTTCTCGTTGTCATATACGACCTTCTCATTCTTACTCTCCAATCCAAAGAATATTCTCCACAAGCAAATTCAACTCAAAATAACTAGATGTCGTTATGTTCGTTTTTCACCATAAGAGTACTATAGTTTATATATACGAAGGTACTATAGTTTTCATATACAAAGTTTAAACTAGCCAATAAACCTCGAGGTGTCTCAAAATATGCAACATTTTATAACATTTCATTGGAAAATTCAAATATCTGTAAATACACATGTGGTTCTTGTATCCGCTTTCGTTGAGTTTAAATTGCTTTCGATAGGAATGAGTATTAAACTAAATGTTCTATGACCAACTAGGTGGTGCCACCAGTTGCATGAAATTGAGTTGGATATACAAAGCTTCTAAGAACTTGTATGCTTTGTATCTTACTTTGTATATGAAAACTCTTTGTATATGAAAACTATAGTACCATCATGGTGGAAGTCGAATGGGGCGACATCTAATTTACCTATGCAACCCTTACTCTTTTGTTTTTGCGGAGAGCTTATGGAGGTTTTCAATGATAGTTATTGATATTTTTTGGATGCAATAATCCAAAAAATAGTCCACTCTTGCCCCTACCACCAATTTTCGACGCTTAAAGATTCCCCAAATCGAATTTTACACCTCACATTTTGCAGCGCCACCACCAGGACCTCTGCAACCCTAAAAAAAACTCGCCATGATAGTACTATAGTTTTCATATACAAAGGAACACCGAACCTGCTCACCCAATTGAAGACAATTTGATCCACAACTGCTTTGGTTTCTTGGAAACTCATTTATTTCATTAACTCATTTATTTTTCTTTCTTCTAAATACATTGTTTAAATGAATGAATGAATGGAGAGACAATGGCGAAATTTGCCGTCTGTCAGAGTGACTTATAAAAAGGTAGTATATAAACATTGTAAATTCAAATCTTAAGTAGGATTTTTTTTTTTTTTTTTTTTGTAAATATATGAGTTGATTTTTGGAAGTAATGCATCCTCCAGTTCCTATACATCGGGCAGATACCTATAAAATGAAACTTGTCTTCTCTCGCATGTTGATTACATAGTGTACAGTAGTTGGTTTCGGTGTTATTAAAGGATGTCCCATTCACATTAAGCATTTCTCCTCTAGCTCTAAATAACAACGATATTTTTCTACAACTATTAGAATCCTTAAAGTAAGTGTTTTCGTTCAAGTTGTGTACTAGCGTTGGGTATATAAGGCGATTTTCTGATTCATATGCTTTTTTCGCGAAGTTTTCTCTGTGTTTTATATCCAATTCACATATTATGACATACATTTGGTTTTTAAGTTCTAGCGGTCTTTCATAGTTTATTACCAGTTGCGACTCTACTAAATCTGCCAAATCTTTCCACTTTTGTATGAAGGGGTGGTTCATTTCTATAGCGTACAGTCCTAGAACGCGTTGCAACCTTTCTTGACTATAGGTTAAGATAACTTTTATAATGTAATCAACATTTAGTTTTAGAGTGAATATGTAAAGTGCGGCCAAACCTGTTTCGAGATGAATCATGTAGTTTGGCGTGTTTTTAGGGAGCTGGAAAACTTTTTTGATGTAGAATCTGCAGTTTTTCTTCATATTGTAACGAAGATTAGTTAACTCTTTGTATATGAAAACTATAGTACTATCATGGCGAGTTTTTTTTAGGGTTGCAGAGGTCCTGGTGGTGGCGCTGCAAAATGTGAGGTGTAAAATTCGATTTGGGGAGTCTTTAAGCGTCGAAAATTAGTGGTAGGAGCAAGAGGAGACTATTTTTTGGATTATTGCATCCAAAAAATATCAATAAATATCATTTAAAACCTCCATAAGCTCTCCGCAAAAAAAAAAGAGTAAGGGTTGCATAGGTAAATTAGATGTCGCCCCATGCGACTTCCACCATAATAGCCGCGTTTTATTATCATAAATAACCTATTTAGGTTTTCTTATCCGGTTCTAGGTTATTTTTTAACATGTAATACAACAACAATTTGAGATCCTGCTTTTTATCTAGGTTATCTTTTGTAACCCAGAAAATAGTTTTAACTTCGACGGCTAGGTGGCCACTTTCATCGTAAATGTTGATATTAGTGTGAAAAAAAACAAGAAAAAGTGAGATGTCAACAACAAAAAAATTAAATCAACAATTTCAGTCAGCCACAGCAGACAAACACAAAAATTTACACTATAAACGAAAAAAACTATAAAAAAAATTCTGTCACAAAAAACAAAACTTAATTTTTATTTTAAAAAAGTTGTTTGGGGGAGAGTATGATAAGCGGGGCACCGAGAAATGATAACGGATTTTTGTAGAACACGGCAATACAAGCATTTTTTACTATGGGAGGGGGGGTCTATCTCCCCCCGTTTAGGCGGTAGGGGCAATTTAAAATATATGTACGTTAAATGGAAAACAAATAATTAAAAAATAACGGTAATACTTGCAACTAAGTTTTATACATTTTTTTAAAGCTAACACTTTTGTCTATTAGCCAATTTTTGGAATCAAGTCAAAACTATGCATAGTTTTTGAAAAAAATTGTTTTAAACTCAAAATTTGGGCAAAAAATAGTTAAAAATAAGGTTTAAAGTGTAATTTTTCCAAACTTTAACATTACCTACTGTTATTTTTTCTTAGAATTCATTGCTTTAATTTATTTTTGATCAAAAACTGAAAACTAGATGATTTTATGTCTTCTAGTTCTTGAGAAAATTGAAAATTACCAAAAAAAATATTTTAATTAAATTATTTTTTCCTTGCTTGAGTATTTACGTAGTCTTATTT
The DNA here is from genome assembly GCA_958431115.1 of Syrphus vitripennis. NCBI lineage: Eukaryota > Metazoa > Arthropoda > Insecta > Diptera > Syrphidae > Syrphus > Syrphus vitripennis. The sequence goes on from OY288111.1 coordinate 4,338,226, forward strand.
TGATAGTAATAATCCAATATGGATAAAGAAATACCTAGGATAAATTAATTTTTCTTAAATCCAGTTTATTTAAATGCAAAAGAAAGTTTGCATGCACCCCACTTAGCACCCACCCCATGTTGCACGCACCCCAAATCCTATAGTGAGGCCAAGCAGGGTGGTTGCACCACCCATACACACCTCGGTGTGTCATACACCCAACCTCGCACCTACCCCAAATCCTACAGTGGGCCCAAGCAGGGGGTTGCAGGGGGGCAGCATGCCCCCCATACACACCCCACTGTTGCATACATATAAACTCGCACACACCCCACTGTTGCATATACTCAAACTCACACCTACCATTATTACTATCATAATAAGACCACTCAAGCAAGAAAAAACATAAATAAATTAAAATAGTACTTGTGGTTATTTTCAATTTTCTCAAAAACTAAAAGGCATAAAATCATCTAGTTTTCAGTTTTTGATTGAAAATTAATAAGAGCAACAAATTATTAAAAAAAAATTATTTATAAACTTATGGTTTTGAAATATTGAAATTTAAAATTGTTTTTTAACTTTTTTTTACTCAAATTTTGAGTTTAAAATTAAATTTTTCAAAAACTATGCATAGTTTTGACTTGATTTAAAAACTGGCTAATAGAATAGAATGTTGGCTTTAAAATAACGTATAATACTTAATTTTAAGTATTACCGTTATTTTTTAATTAATTTTTTTCCATTTAACGTACATATTTTTTAAATTGCCCCTACCGCCTAAACGGGGGGAGATAGACCCCCCCCTCTTATAGTAAAAAATGCTTGTATTGCCGTGTTCTACAAAAATCCGTTATCATTTCTCGGCGCCCCGGTTATCATACTCTTGCCGTTGTTTGCATTTAGTCACATAACTGACATATATTTTCATGAAGTCAAATCATGACATAAACAGAATTTGTAAACATTTTTTTTTTACGATGATTGACTGTTAGGACTAAACTTATTTACATATGTTGAGAACGGCTCTAACGATCTTGATAACATTTGTTCTGGAGTTTTTGTTCGTAATAAAAATTGTTTAATCAAAAATATTTTCTAAAATAAATGCGGTACCTGCTATAGCCCAATTTTGGATTACAATTTTCCCATAGTGATAAAAGTCCCATGTAATCCTAATATACAATATAATAATAATATACATTGTACCTAATTAAATTGATATTGCATAGCAAAATTTTTTAAGAAAATATTTTTTTTTTTGATTTTTGAAATAAAATAAAAATCTTTGAAGATGTTTTAATAGTTTTTTTTTTTTTTGAGTTCAAATACTCTTTATATCTTTTTTATTTGGAATCGATTTTTTTTGTACAGATTCGTTAAAAATAAAATAAAGTGAAGAAAATATTTTGTTCCATAGGTGATCGAACTCAACAACAGGAGGATTTTGAAATTTGTGGAAATTAAGTGTCCAATCATACTTAGAAAAGAAGGCAAAAGCAAATTTATACGAGTAAATATGTTCGTACAACTTCTGTACAATAAAATTTCTACTACCTACAACCTACTACCAAAAAAAAACCCGAAGTCACAAAATTGATTTCCAAGTTTAAGCAAATATATACCTAAATATTTAATAATCCAAATATGTGCCAAAGGTATACCTAAATGTATACCAACTGACTATTCGTAAAAATAACTCTCTAACCGCATAATAAATTTTCGTGTATAAAAACGAAAACACATATCGATGAAAACAAAAAAAAAAACAGCAAACGTATTTCCATCCCAACAACATATCCACACAAACCAATGAAAATGCCGGAATTCGTTTTTATTTCGTCTTTTTCCATTCTCTTTATCTTTTTATCTTTGCATGAGAAATACCGTTATTAAACCCATACAAAATGTAAACAAACTTGACATTCTCCTTTATTTTTCATTCTACGAACATTACCAAAACAACTAAGCAAAATGAGTCGTTCTCGTTGTCATATACGACCTTCTCATTCTTACTCTCCAATCCAAAGAATATTCTCCACAAGCAAATTCAACTCAAAATAACTAGATGTCGTTATGTTCGTTTTTCACCATAAGAGTACTATAGTTTATATATACAAAGGTACTATAGTTTTCATATACAAAGTTTAAACTAGCCAATAAACCTCGAGGTGTCTCAAAATATGCAACATTTTATAACATTTCATTGGAAAATTCAAATATCTGTAAATACACATGTGGTTCTTGTATCCGCTTTCGTTGAGTTTAAATTGCTTTCGATAGGAATGAGTATTAAACTAAATGTTCTATGACCAACTAGGTGGTGCCACCAGTTGCATGAAATTGAGTTGGATATACAAAGCTTCTAAGAACTTGTATGCTTTGTATCTTACTTTGTATATGAAAACTCTTTGTATATGAAAACTATAGTACCATCATGGTGGAAGTCGAATGGGGCGACATCTAATTTACCTATGCAACCCTTACTCTTTTGTTTTTGCGGAGAGCTTATGGAGGTTTTCAATGATAGTTATTGATATTTTTTGGATGCAATAATCCAAAAAATAGTCCACTCTTGCCCCTACCACCAATTTTCGACGCTTAAAGATTCCCCAAATCGAATTTTACACCTCACATTTTGCAGCGCCACCACCAGGACCTCTGCAACCCTAAAAAAAACTCGCCATGATAGTACTATAGTTTTCATATACAAAGGAACACCGAACCTGCTCACCCAATTGAAGACAATTTGATCCACAACTGCTTTGGTTTCTTGGAAACTCATTTATTTCATTAACTCATTTATTTTTCTTTCTTCTAAATACATTGTTTAAATGAATGAATGAATGGAGAGACAGTGGCGAAATTTGCCGTCTGTCAGAGTGACTTATAAAAAGGTAGTATATAAACATTGTAAATTCAAATCTTAAGTAGGATTTTTTTTTTTTTTTTTTTTTGTAAATATATGAGTTGATTTTTGGAAGTAATGCATCCTCCAGTTCCTATACATCGGGCAGATACCTATAAAATGAAACTTGTCTTCTCTCGCATGTTGATTACATAGTGTACAGTAGTTGGTTTCGGTGTTATTAAAGGATGTCCCATTCACATTAAGCATTTCTCCTCTAGCTCTAAATAACAACGATATTTTTCTACAACTATTAGAATCCTTAAAGTAAGTGTTTTCGTTCAAGTTGTGTACTAGCGTTGGGTATATAAGGCGATTTTCTGATTCATATGCTTTTTTCGCGAAGTTTTCTCTGTGTTTTATATCCAATTCACATATTATGACATACATTTGGTTTTTAAGTTCTAGCGGTCTTTCATAGTTTATTACCAGTTGCGACTCTACTAAATCTGCCAAATCTTTCCACTTTTGTATGAAGGGGTGGTTCATTTCTATAGCGTACAGTCCTAGAACGCGTTGCAACCTTTCTTGACTATAGGTTAAGATAACTTTTATAATGTAATCAACATTTAGTTTTAGAGTGAATATGTAAAGTGCGGCCAAACCTGTTTCGAGATGAATCATGTAGTTTGGCGTGTTTTTAGGGAGCTGGAAAACTTTTTTGATGTAGAATCTGCAGTTTTTCTTCATATTGTAACGAAGATTAGTTAACTCTTTGTATATGAAAACTATAGTACTATCATGGCGAGTTTTTTTTAGGGTTGCAGAGGTCCTGGTGGTGGCGCTGCAAAATGTGAGGTGTAAAATTCGATTTGGGGAGTCTTTAAGCGTCGAAAATTAGTGGTAGGAGCAAGAGGAGACTATTTTTTGGATTATTGCATCCAAAAAATATCAATAAATATCATTTAAAACCTCCATAAGCTCTCCGCAAAAAAAAAAGAGTAAGGGTTGCATAGGTAAATTAGATGTCGCCCCATGCGACTTCCACCATAATAGCCGCGTTTTATTATCATAAATAACCTATTTAGGTTTTCTTATCCGGTTCTAGGTTATTTTTTAACATGTAATACAACAACAATTTGAGATCCTGCTTTTTATCTAGGTTATCTTTTGTAACCCAGAAAATAGTTTTAACTTCGACGGCTAGGTGGCCACTTTCATCGTAAATGTTGATATTAGTGTGAAAAAAAACAAGAAAAAGTGAGATGTCAACAACAAAAAAATTAAATCAACAATTTCAGTCAGCCACAGCAGACAAACACAAAAATTTACACTATAAACGAAAATTTCCATACCAGCAACGCAAAGTAAAAATTTTTCATAACCTTGATCGTTTTATTATCACCGGGTAACCCATCCAGGTTATCGGTAAAAATAAAACGCGGCTAATAGTACTATAGTTTTCATATACAATGAGTTTTCATATACAAAGGAAATCTTTAGAACCTGTATCTCGATCTTTCTATTCTGACAGATAGATGGAATAATTCCCCTTCGAGCTTCGACATTTACCAATGTTCGAAAAAGCTCATTCAAAGCTCATTTAAAGCTTATAGCAGGTTGTTTTAAATCGCAATGGTACTAGATGGCGCTGTCATCGCATTCGAGAATCGATATAGTTTCAATGTAAAAGTCGTTATATTAGCTGAGGCTTATTATTACCGATAACCTGGATGAGTTACCCTGTGATAATAAAACGATCAAGGTTATGAAAAATTTTTACTTTACTTATTTATAAACTTATGGTTTTGAAATATTGAAATTTAAAACTATTTTTTAACTTTTTTTAACTCAAATATGCGTAGTTTTGACTTGATTTAAAAACTGGCTAATAGAATAGAATATTGGCTTTAAAAAATGTATAAAACTTAGTTGTAAGTATTACCGTTATTTTTTAATTATTTGTTTTCCATTTAACACACATATTTTTTAAATTGCCCCTACCGCCTAAACGGGGGAGATAGACCCCCCGTCCCATAGTAAAAAATGCTTATTTTTGGCTGTTCTATTCAAATCCGTCATTAAACTCTGTCGCCTGAGTTATCGTACCTACTCTTGCCTAAACTCTTAATTGTGTTGTTTCTTCACAAAAAATTACTCCTAGAACCAAAAACAAAAACAAGAAATTCGCATATGTGCAATTTTTGTGACAAAAATAAGTTTACAATGCCCCTTAGCATGAAGTTAGCACGACATTCTTGATTTTCAAAAAATTAAAGTTGACCTGTAATTTGGCTCACCGTGTGTTGCCATGGGCGTAAACATTATTTAAAACTTCGCAAATTTACAAATTTTACGAATGAATTTGTTTTGCGAATTTTCGAGAGCTGCCTTATGCTCAAATGGCAGTGTTAAGTTAGACATTTTGAAATTTGCATTATGGGAAATACGGTCATTTCATACCAGTACTTTTATAAGTAGTAAATGAGACAAAAACAAAACAAAAACCCCCAAATAATATGTAATATTTATTTTATTTTATTTAACATACATATGTACTCGTATATAAATAAATACCTTGATAAATCCTCTCCATCACCCAGTGCACTATCTCCACGTGAGGCAAAACCACGAATTAGTTGGTCACGAAAAATTTTTGTTCATATCTTTTCTTTAAACTTTTCTTTTGAGATATTCAAACAAAATTTAACAAAAAAATAAATATAAAAAAAGCAAGAAACAAAAAGGAATAATCATTGAAAATTGAATCGATTCCATCGACAAAGATGAACAACAAAAGAATCTAATTCCAATGCTATAAGCAATATCAGTAGCTGGACAAACAGTAGGTATTATATGTAGGTACACCATAGAGTACAACTGCACATATAATACACGTAGATGCATCTACCTTACTAAAAATTTGTTGCAAAACAGCCGGCAGCGCGACACAGTGGGCCCAAGTAAACTTTTTCGTTTCATAAGTAAATCAATAACTTTTTTGTTTCTTGGAATAAATTTATTGAAATTCTCTTTTATTGTTGAATTATATTGACTTCGAGTGGGCTTAAAAGGTTGTGATGAAGTTTGAGACAAAACTTTGAAAAAAGCATATTCTAAGCGACTGTCAGATCTGTCAGTAAAAAAAATCGTCTTAAATGTCTTGCAACCATCTGAGCACCCAATCTTGTCTTACAACATTGTCAAAAAATTCATTATCGGGTCATTAGCAGACGACTATCAGATCGTCTGAACATACATTTTTTTATTGTCAGACGATTGGTACATTGTCAGACTCATTTGTTATTGTCAGATGCCTGAATTAAAAACATTTTAAACCGATTTTACACAAATTGTGATTGCCATTATCTGGCAAAATTTTGAGAAATAAAATGGCAAAAAAAATTAAAGTGTTAATTGTCTTCGAGAGTTGTCTGTTAAAATTTACCAAAGCTATGGCAACATGCCAGTCGTGTAAATCGGGCAATACAATTAGCTAAAATTTTTTTTGCTGTCGAAAATTATTTAAAAGTAGGTAGAGTGATGGTTTTGATAGTTGATTGGTTACAAATATAAAAATTTGTTACTTCGTTACAATAGCAATATTTTTATGATATTTTGAATTTATGTCTATTTAAATATCTTGAAATAAATGTATCTTTAATAATAAAAAAAAGGTACAAAGAGCATACCTAATCTTCTTCAACTCAATTTATACTTTTTTATTCTATTTTCTACAAACACACTATGTATGTATATATGTACATAGGTACATATTTCAAAAAGACAGGTCTGCACCAATATCAAGAATAATCGCATACTTACATTTCTATATAAGTAGTCCTAAAAATATTGAAGACGATTTTGTGCATTTTTGTTTACGTGCATATATTTACATGCAAAATACAATAACGTTTTTCTCTTCGAGCATCAGCAGCAGCAACTCGCGTTCTATATGTCGTCTTATGTACCCACTTGGCTTAGAACCAGCTGCAGTTGAATTTTTTTCTTTCATATCTAGGATTCTAGGCACTGATATTGCTAAGGTAAACTCTCTCTACATTGCTTCCTTGTTAATTGTATTTATTTTCTTATGCCCTGGTACAATGAATATGATGATTCTTTTGAGGTAAATCCAAAACAAATCCAATAGGTAGTCCGGAAGGTAGTGTCGACTGACGATTTACAAAATGAAGAATTAAAGATATACTCGTACATATATTGTTTGAAAATAGAAGAAATATCCCGACAATCGAAAAATATCCGTTTTCGCAGATTGGCTTCAATGTGAAATAAACTAAAGTGAAAGAAACAAAAAAAAATGGAGTTCCACAGGGTTTGGTTTTAGAACCAATACTCTTTCTAGTTTATATTGACTTATTATTCAGTTTTATTAAAGCTTTTTGGGGTTCAGTTAAGGGGTCCGTTAAGTTGTCTAAACCTTAAAAATAAAATACATAATATGTTTTTTTTTTATTTTATTTTTCAACTCCGGTAAGATTAGAATACTAGTTTTTGCCGAAGCATTTCAGAAGCTGTCTGTCAAAACTAAAAGCTACATTACAACTTCTGTAAGTTCTCTATAAGAAGCTTTAAAAGGGTTATAAAAAATCTCTATAATATTCGTCTTTTTGTCGTTAACGAAATTTTCAAATGCCCTAACGATCTAAGAAAGCAAATAAAGTTAATTCAAAGCTGTACTATTATTAGTTGCGAATGATGATCATGGTAATGAAATTCGTGTTAACGACCAAGGGCTCCGCACTAACGTTACCTGTTGGACTATACTTCTAGTTATATTGACTTCTGTTTTGCCAGCAGTTCCCCAGTTATCAACAACTAAACACACTCCAGAATTCTATATTCTCGTGAAAAGATGCAACCTTGCAACAAAACAATTTCGCAGTTTCATTCATTGATATAATAATATTTTTATATAATTATTTGTTTTTGTTCAAAGAGAGTACTAGCGCGGAGCCGATTCAGGAATAGTTTATGTCATCGGTAAATATCGACGACGAGGATGAGGCTGACGACGACGACGACGAAAGCATGTCTGGCTACGTGCATCTAGAAAATCTGCTTCTTCTATCTAGTTAGGTATAACTACAACTTAAAACTGCATGCTGCTGTATAATATTGTATAAAATATATTTCTATTGTTTTGCAACGTTTTCAGTTGTTTTTTTTTTTTTTTTGTGTTTGGATACTCTTCTTTTTTTGTTGTTGTTGTCAAGAGAGAGCTTCTGCGGCAGATAATGTGCTTTATACCAGCTACCGCAGCTAGTTGCTCCAAAACAAGACATCGTCGATAATAATAATACAGAAGCCGTGAATTCCTCCTGGTCTATGGTCTACTATAGATATTCTGTAGGAAGCACACTAAAAGTGACCAGTCTATCACTTTCGGCATTGCAAGAGCAAATCGTTTGTACTGCAGATGCTTCAGGTCCAGACTGCCATCGCCACCGTGCGCACGTTCCTCTATTTCTTTATATAGATACAAAATGAGAACAATAACAAAAGTAAAACGACTGTGGAGTGTGGACTTATGTATATATGCACATTCTGAGATGAATTTTTGTATACTTTCCTAAAAGTACCTAGTAGTAAATATGTGGCCAGCTTGTTTCCTGATGGAGATTGGATCTTTGTGAAAAAAAATAGTTTCGAGTCAGGTTAGAATTTTCAAATACTTACTAGGATGGATTGCTGTGTTCATAGAGTAGAGTTCTCATGTCATATTAGAACATTTATTTTAATCTTTTCACGGTCTGAATTTGACATTTTAACAACAAAAAATCTATTGGATTTCTCAAAAAAAAACGTTAATTTTTCTACCAAGCGTCGCCAACGATAGCGTTCAATTTTCGAAGTTTGGGGGAACTGAATAGTTAATTTAATAAAATCGCAAGTCTACGAACACATCCCTTCAATTTTGTTCTTCTTAGAAGGCCTTAGAGGAATCAAAATACCTACAAAAATGACCCAGCTTTTTATGTCGCTGGCTCATAGGCTCGTTGAATACCAGCCTTAGACAATGAAAACATTGGTCTAATTTTTAATGCATATAAATGTCCTATGATTACAAATCCCTTTGGCTTTAAAAAACTTTAATTTTAAATGCTTCAACTACGGATGGTAGATAAATCTGTGGCAACAAGGAAAAATAACATAAGTCATTTTTCTTAGTTTTTCAGGAGAGCAATTTGAATTTTTTTGTTGTTTCTATCCTTATGCAGTCCTGTGCAATTTATGTAAACTTTCTGATCTTTAAGACGACTTATGTCGTTTTTCCGCTTTGTGCATTCCGCAAAAAAATAAATAATTTGTATTCGGAATAACTACACAAGTTACGACACAAGTCGACTTATTTTTTTAAAAGATATTACTATAGTTTTTTAACAAGAGTGTATGTCTACTTGTATTGTTTTTGCTTGTGCAAAGTGAGCATAGAAAACGACTAATGTTTTTTTTTCTGGGCTAAAATTCAGAAACCATACGAGATAAGAATACGGAAAAATATTGGACGTAGAATGGCATATTGCTCACGTGATAGTAAAATTAACTCAACTTCGACATAAGTCGACTTATCCTTTTCCTTGTTGCCACAGAAATGTACTAAATTCACATTTTTCCCATCCCAAGCACCTATAAGAAATGTGGAATGTAGAAATAAAAGTTTTCCAATTAAAACAAAAGCTTGACTTCTGTAATTCTATAAATCTACAAGGATGTCCTTTGTGCTCTTTGTTCTTTGAATCTTTGTCCCATAAGTTTATTTTTTTAGACCCTCTATTATTAGATATTATTTTTTAGCTTCTTTTCCATTAAAAAAAAAGTTTAGAGTACAATTAAAAGTTGCTTAATATTACTATCAGAAAGGATTTTAATTTTATGATGAACAAAATAATCATAATGTAAATGTGGTGAACTTCAACCTCAGTCCTCTCAACCTTTTTATCCCTTCTTAACTTTATGAACGAAAAGAGAAAAAATCTCTTTTCTCTTTAAAACAACCAAAACTTTCATAATTGAATTTTCAATTTATTTGATGGCAAAACAAAGTGATTCTGTTGTACCTATGTTTTTGGGGGAAGATATACATTAAGAAAACCAGATTTTTAGGAAAGAAATACAGAATTGCGCTATAATTATTTCAGACAATGATTAAAATACCCCATCACCTAATATGGCATTGTCCATTTGAAGCTTTTTCCTGAAGACTAATAAAAATATGTATTTAATTTTTGGAAACCTTAATATTATTGGTGGAGCGGTTTTTTGTAGCATCAGCGTGGAGTAAATACTGATAAAACACTGATTCTACCTCAATCCGACTTGGAAATTTATGCTGATGACATGAGGATTGAGGATTTCGAAACAAATCATAACCACTGACGATTCATTTATACTGAAAAATAACCTTAATAGATTTTTTACGTACCAAAAAAACTTTCTTGAGCTTAACATTCAGAAATGTCAAGCCATAACTTTCTCACGTAAGCGTCCTCCCTTATCACAAAGAAAATACTCTATTAATGGTATACCTGTTCTTACCGTTTCCTCCATTCGCGATCTGGGAGTCATTTGCGTTGCTCAACTTAATTTTCGCTCCCAATACGACAGTATTATTAGCAAAGCTAACTCAGCTCTTGGCTTCATAAAATGTTGGTCAAAAGAATTTTCTTGTCCCTATGTAACTAAGTCCCTTTATATGACTTTCGTCAGACCTCTCCTAGAATATTCATCCCAAGTCTGGTCACCATAACTTAGAACTCACATAGAACGCATTGAAGCTGCCCAGCGCAGATTTTTTTTACGATTTTTAAGCTTCGCCTTATGCAGGGTCTTAGCTGGGATGACCCTTATAATCTTCCTCCTTATGCAGACCGAATGAAATTTAAACCCTCAATCCCTTAGTTTACGCGGTGATACTGCCGATATTGCCTTTGTTCACCAACTATTAAATGGGGTCATCGATTACCCTAATCTGCTTCATAAGATCTCACTGAATTCAAACCCGCGTCAGGTAAGATCTTTCTTCGTTATCCCCTACCATCGAACTGATTATGGCCTGAATGAGCCCTTGTCTCGTATGCATCGTAAGGCTAACAATATAGTTACCTTCAATCCTAACATTAGTAAGGCTGCTATAAAACTACTTATCCTTAACTCACCATCCCATAAAATTAAAATTAAAATTAAAATTAAAATTAAAATTAAAATTAAAATTAAAATTAAAATTAAAATTAAAATTAAAATTAAAATTAAAATTAAAATTAAAATTAAAATTAAAATTAAAATTAAAATTAAAATTAAAATTAAAATTAAAATTAAAATTAAAATTAAAATTAAAATTAAAATTAAAATTAAAATTAAAATTAAAATTAAAATTAAAATTAAAATTAAAATTAAAATTAAAATTAAAATTAAAATTAAAATTAAAATTAAAATTAAAATTAAAATTAAAATTAAAATTAAAATTAAAATTAAAATTAAAATTAAAATTAAAATTAAAATTAAAATTAAAATTAAAATTAAAATTAAAATTAAAATTAAAATTAAAATTAAAATTAAAATTAAAATTAAAATTAAAATTAAAATTAAAATTAAAATTAAAATTAAAATTAAAATTAAAATTAAAATTAAAATTAAAATTAAAATTAAAATTAAAATTAAAATTAAAATTAAAATTAAAATTAAAATTAAAATTAAAATTAAAATTAAAATTAAAATTAAAATTAAAATTAAAATTAAAATTAAAATTAAAATTAAAATTAAAATTAAAATTAAAATTAAAATTAAAATTAAAATTAAAATTAAAATTAAAATTAAAATTAAAATTAAAATTAAAATTAAAATTAAAATTAAAATTAAAATTAAAATTAAAATTAAAATTAAAATTAAAATTAAAATTAAAATTAAAATTAAAATTAAAATTAAAATTAAAATTAAAATTAAAATTAAAATTAAAATTAAAATTAAAATTAAAATTAAAATTAAAATTAAAATTAAAATTAAAATTAAAATTAAAATTAAAATTAAAATTAAAATTAAAATTAAAATTAAAATTAAAATTAAAATTAAAATTAAAATTAAAATTAAAATTAAAATTAAAATTAAAATTAAAATTAAAATTAAAATTAAAATTAAAATTAAAATTAAAATTAAAATTAAAATTAAAATTAAAATTAAAATTAAAATTAAAATTAAAATTAAAATTAAAATTAAAATTAAAATTAAAATTAAAATTAAAATTAAAATTAAAATTAAAATTAAAATTAAAATTAAAATTAAAATTAAAATTAAAATTAAAATTAAAATTAAAATTAAAATTAAAATTAAAATTAAAATTAAAATTAAAATTAAAATTAAAATTAATTGGAATTAACGTCGATATAATCTTTATATACAAAGGTGATATAACAAATCCCTGAGAGATATGTATTTGTTTTAGTGTTAAAGAACCAGGGAGAATTTGCTCCAGGAAAACAATTTTTATTTTTCAAACCAGTACTATAAGATTTTCTCTTAGTTTTTATACTGCATAAAATGTGTTTATCTGGGTTTGAAAAAAAAATTCATTTTTGACATCTAGATATTGCTGCTCCGTTTTCATTGTTCAACCAGTAAAAGCCCACAAAGGAAATTAGAACGGTAACAATTTCCGTATGTATACCTACCTACCCACATTATGTACATATGTACATACATACCATACATTATAATTTGTAGTTTTTTTAATTGACGTTTTGAAGACTTATGGGCAACTGATGCAATCTTTCTTTTCCTCTATATTTTTTTGGCACATGCAAGAAAAATTAAACTTAACTTATTAGCTAAACAACAACAACAGCAACAACAAAAAAAAACTTGATGTAGAATATGAAAACAATCTAGGAAACGGTTCGCTGAGTTAAAGAGTTTCTTTGAGCGTGAAGCCACGAGCCACACGATTACAACTTAAAAAGAAACCAGGGTTCATCATCTATACGTTAACGTTGTTTGCATTTATTTATTTTTATTTATTTCTTTCATCATTACTAGTGCGCACGCGTGAACACCATACTCTTTTCTGGCGTCTGGCCCTTTTGATTTTCAACTTGATGGTTGTTTTTTTCGGTTGATTGTTGTCGCATGTCGTGTGTCTGGTAGTGCTTGCTGTATGTTAGAACTTTAATGAAATGACTTTACTGCAGTAAAGATTTCGACTTCAGATACAATCGGATAGGCGTTTTTATTCTTTAAAGAAGAAGAAACTTGAAGCATGGAAATGTCAAAGTTGGTTGAAGTTGTTAAGTGAATTTAACCTGAGCAAAACGAGCTAGCCAGCTAGCTCTGATAAATTTGAGATTCTTTCAGTCGTTGTCCTACGTTTTTAAAAAGCATTCTGATGCGTTCAATTGGGTAAAAGTGACAGTTCTGATTTTGAAAAAGAAAAGAATTTCTCTTTTCTATTTGAAATCAGAAGCAAAATCCAAATCTAAAACCAGTTCCGGATTTCCAATTGAAATCCCCATTAAAAGGTGCAAATATGGAAATTTTCTTGCTTTTCTTTTTGGTTACAAAAGTAATTTCTTGAGAAGCAAGCAGCAAAAATAAGCGTTTTTGGAATACAGATTTAAAAGTTCTAGAAAATACAAAGTAAATCACAAACTTCAAAATAATCAGTTTGGGTCAATGACAGCTAAGTGAAGATCAAAATATCTATTGTAAAAACTACTTCATTATCTAGATTTTTCGATCGGCAAATATTGTTACGTTTATCTTTCATATGTATGATATTTTTTTAAATGTTTTATTTAATAACTAAATAAAATTTTCATTAAAAAAAATTCATTAATTTTAAAAATTGTGAGAGATTTCATTTCATTTGACTTCTTTAGACTCCCAACATTTTTATCCCTTTGAAGATGTTTTTGTTGAAATCGGGGGATAGTTAATTGGTATACCTAATACTTATTCGTATGTAGAATAATAACGAGGGTCGAAAACATTGCATCTTTTTGTATTTCTTTATGTAGAAACCTACTGCTTCTTAAGAAAAAGCAAAAAAAAAAGAGTTTAGTTCTTGTAATGTGTAAGTTCTGTAATGTGCCCACCTTGTGCCCTTGATGCTTTGTGCCGTAAATCTTTTTAAACTTCGCCATTGTCATTGTATATGAATTTGCATAGTAGGTACTCATTGTATATAAAACTTATAGTACTATCATCACGATGATTTTTGAGTTGTGTTGTGTGGTCGTCTGGGGGCAAATTCATATACAATGATAGTACTCTCATGAACACGTTCCACACGTCGGCCACCTAGCGATCACATCACTTACTAATTTTTTGGTTCCTGTTTCTGTTTATAAACAAGTGCGCCCTCAAACGACCACCCCACAAACCTATGTGGAACGTGCTGATGAGAGTACTATGCAAATTTATATACCTACAATGTATACAATGCAATATTGTAAATTTGACAATACATATATATTTTTATTTTCACGTAACTAACGTGGAAACTTTAAAGTCACTGATTGAATTTGTATTCATTTTTTATATTTGAAGAGCAAAAAAATTCAAAGAAGTATAAACCTTTGTATATGAAAACTATAGTACTATCATGGCGAGTTTTTTTTAAGGTTGCAGAGGTCCTGGTGGTGGCGCTGCAAAATGTGAGGTGTAAAATTCGATTGGGGGAGTCTTTAACCGTCGAAAATTGGTGGTAGGGGCAAGAGTAGACTATTTATTGGATTATTGCATCCAAAAAATATGTAGGTATCAATAAATATCATTTAAAACCTCCATAAGCTCTCCGCAAAAAAAAAAGAGTAAGGGTTGCATAGGTAAATTAGATGTCGCCCCATTCGACTTCCACCATGATAGTACTATAGTTTTCATATACAAAGTATAAACCTTCCTTAATATTGATTTCGAAAAAAAAACATTCAAAGTTTCTTTTGCAATATATTCGAGTTTAATACCTATTATAAAACTAACTATGTATTTTATTTCAATATAGGTCTTCAATGTTCAATGGCAGAAATACAATAAATTAAATAAATTAAAATTTGCCATCGGCAAAAGTTTTTTTTAGTGAATACCTACATAACTATATAGTCTACATGTAACAAAAAACCTACAAAAAAACAATACATACCTACTCGTAAATTGTGAAAAAAAAGATATAAACGTAATGAAGTATCCATAAGCTACAAATAAAAAAAGAAGATATGGTCTTTGTCTTAAAGAAGCACAATAGCAGTAAACAATTTTTCTTTGGTTTTTAATGTGTCTAAGAAATGGTTTGGTAGTTTGAAAAGTCTTTGGAGCGTGAAGCCACGAGCCACACGAGAAAATAGGAAGATTTCTGTTTTATATACATAAATATATTTTTTTTTTTAATGCCATTAAACAGTACTTTCAGGTGCAGCTGTTGCCCATGGCAACAGAAGGTAGGATTTGCGCGCACTTAATGTTTTTTTTTAGTCAGAAAGGTAATATGTTTTTTAATTACGTAATAATTTAGGCGATCCAACTTCAAAATGAAATCGGTAAGATAATTATAATAAATCTGCTTTTGGGTCTTATTACATTATACACTTAGTTGTTTCATATCTCAAGTTGTCAAGTTGCTTTGGCTGATCGTCGCTGGATGTTTTCGATTCAAGCACTCTAACTAAACGTGATCTGAAAACTAAAGTAAAAGTATATAGGTACAGAGTTGTCACTAATTTCGACCCCGTTTCTTCATTGATGTTATGAGTATAAAATATTTCGGTGGAAATTTTTCCGATAAAAATCCGATACTCCGAAAAATTTCAGATTCTCGATTCCCAAATAGAACAGTATCAAATTTTTTTTTATCTAAATTATATTACCCCTGATGAACAGCTGTAGCTTTTGTGTTTAATGGAAGGTATAGGTAGGTACCTTAATACATACATTAAAACAATGAATTTGGGAATATTACACTGTACTATAAAATCCCAAATAAAATATACCACTATTCACAGTTTAACATTAATTTTTGACACATTAATGGCTGGTTGCACTAAACGCTTTTAAAAATTTAACAAGTCCTAAAATGACGTTTGTTCCATACAAAATACGTCAGTTGAAAATGTAAAAGCTTGTTAAATATTTAAATTTAATATCAAAAACGTTTTTTCAATCAAGTAGGTATCTACATTTTTACATTCCCCTCCTATATATGTATATGTACCTACTCATATGTAGGTACCTATATAAATAGCAAACTCGGGTACCTATATTTGGGTGATTTTTGTTTTACAAAGCTTCCCTACTTACATATTGCTGGTGGATCTTGTTATCCAACAAACCATCGGCATTGGTTGGGTTTCAAGAAAAGCATAATATATAAAACTAGTAGCTACATATATAAACTACGAGTACGACACACAATCATCACACACACGACATACACCATATAGTCTCTCCACTCCGCCATTCTCAACAAAAGGAATCACGGTCCGGTGATCCTCTTCAATTAAAAAGGTCGACATACCAATTCTTTGATATGTTTTCCCCATTCGGTGATAGTATATGCTTCATTTTCACTGTTTTTTTTTTGTATTTTTTTATCGCTTGCAACATATACGGAACTCAACAGATAATTATTTTATAGGTACAATAAGTTTTCGAATTAACAAAGAAGTGAAATCAAAAAAAAAAAAGAAATAATGACGCATGGTCGGTGGTAGTGGAAGAAAATAAAATATAACAATAAAACGAAAAACAAAAAAATATTAAACCTATATGCAACATCAGGGAAATCGCATAAGTTTCCAATTTTGAATTTCATTTGATTATGTGGGTTTGTCAATTGATGTAAGGCAACACAAATATCTTAACTTCGTACCGATCTTAAACCGAACTTAAACTGAGGTGCTTCTCAGAATTTAAGAGTATTTCATGGTCAAGCTTTCAAAATGTTCCCTGATTTCGGGCTTAGGCACAGATTTCACCAAATAACTAGGTACCTAGCATTGAACCTTGAGTACATAACGGGTGTGAAACTTTGAAACCATGGGGACAAATGTGTGTTTCCATCTATCACTTGCTTGACAGTCATTTTAATTTTCTGTTTGTTTTTTTTTTTCATTCTGACAGTGCCTACAAGAAAATGTCGCAAAAGCAAAAGGCGGACAAATTTCACTCTTCAAGGCGATGATATTTTTTATCAATATATGGCTTTAGAATATTTTGTTTATTTTGGATTTACTCATTGGGATCTTTCGAAGTTATGATTTTTTAGTTAGTTTTTATGATTTTTTGAAACATTTGGTGTTTTTTTTTTTCTTTATTTGTGTTTCAGTTATTAGAATAAAGCTCTGAATGGAGCATAACATTCTGGGCTTCTATCCTATATATCCACCATATCATTGCTCTATCAAAAACATGTTTTTTTTTGTTAAACTGCGTCCACAGATTGAAGTGCTCGTGTTCTCTATGAAACAACAGGTGTCTGAGCAATTATGCACGTCATGATAAAACCGTATCAAAAGTGCAACCCCTAATAAACACCGCTCGCTACCACCATGAGAGAAAGTCAGAAATGGTTAATTAATTTTTCGGTCTAACTTTGAATGGTGGGAGAATTACTTACATATTGAGTTATTCTTAGTTTGTTTATTTTCTTATTTTATGGAATATTTTTTATGTGGTATATGGCGCGGCGGCGGCGGCGGTTCCCATAGTTTGAATATCATAGAAAAAAGGGTGTGACAAATTTTTCTGGTAATTTATAAATACCTTTTAGGTATGACGGCCAACGGCGCGCGACGCAACGGTGCGGTGGTTGTGTCATGGAGGTGTTTCCGGATTGATACGTTACAGTGATGTTTATGAACTTTTACTTTACAAAAATACCTCTCTTCAAAATGTGAAAAAATCTTTACAAAAAAGTGTTTATCCACCCATAGAAAGAAACTGATTCAAATTTCAAAATTTGCACTACAAAAATTAAAGTGGCCTAAAACCCCAGCGCTAAATCTGATGGGGAGGGAACCTCCATAAAAAAGATGAAGGTTATTCAAATTTCAAAATAAGTAGAGTACAATAGTGCCTTTTAACTTTTTTTTCGAAAAATCTTTACAAAAATAGCCTTCCTAAAAAAGTCTATTTTATACGTTTTTTCAAGCACTATAAAAAAATGTTGTTTGTTCAACCATTCAATAAAATTTGAGATCAAGACTGCTTTGACGATTTTTTTTTGACAAATATTTTTTTAACGATTTTTTTTGACCAATTTTTATTTAATTTTTTTTATTATCTTACAAAATATTTTGTTCCTATTGTAATTGATTTTTTTAACATTTTTTATATCTGCGATTTTTTTTTTGAAGACCTCTTAATATGTTTCCTCCTAAGTTTTGTCCCGTCCCGAAAACGGAAAAAGAAAGTCTCCATTTTTGTAACATACATAGATCACAGAGCATCCACATCTAACGCCTATTCTCATTAATGTTACAATCTTCCTTAGGTAAGATTTCATTATCAATTCACATCACCAATTTTTTTTAAATCTGCCAACCACCACTTATCCATTAGCCGAACCCATCAATTGATTGAAAGTTCAAAACTTACCAAATGCATTTAGGCAGCACCAGCCAGAATGTCTTGGTCTACAAACTATATTGTTTATCCCGACAGGTGATTTTCCTTTTTATTTATTTGTATTTATTTTTATCAAGTAGCCCGTCAATCAACGCTGATCAATTGATTCAAAGATTAAACTAAATTCGTTGCATTAAATGCACCTAATTCCCACGAATATTAGATTTGTTAGAGCATATTATAGGGTTTTCTACAAGAGAAAATTTTCATTTATCACACTCACTTCCGATAAGTCTTTTTTATTACTTCTTAGTTTTATATTGAAAATTTAAAAATTATTCAACTCTTGAGGCTCCAGCTGCAGTATTTTTTCTTGTTCTCTTGTATCAGTCTTGGATTTTGAAGATATCTACAGCTCTCCAGTGACATTTCGACATCTTATTTAATTACTAATTAATTATTCAAACTAATTTGACAGTTAATAAGTTGACAGATGAACAAACTATATTTTGACATGCAAAGAATATTTCGTTCCCAATGTCATCTCCAAATCATGAAATTGCCTTTCTAATTTTGACATTTGAACAAAAACATAATCTACTGAATTTTACAAAACAGGGTTAATTTTTCTACCACACACATTTTGAAGTTAAGGGGAACTGAATAATTTAATTCAATAAAATCACTAGTCAACGAACTTTTGTTTCGTTTTTGTTTTATAACCAAAATTCTGAGTTATCGGGATTGTGGATTTTCAGGGTTCTGGGTTTTCGAGGTATTTCGGATTTCAGGGATTTTCAGTTTTGGGATTCTGGATTTCTGGAATGCTGGGCTTTCGGGATTCTGGGTTTTCGTGATTCTGAGTTTCAGGAAATTGGGTTTTCTAGATTTGGGGACTTTGGATTTTTGGGTTTTTACTTTGGACAAAGTTGTTTAGCAACTTGAAGGGATATAAGATATTAGGAAAGTTTAAGAACACCAAAAGCTCTTCAGTTTCGAAATACAACATTATATTTATTTTAACATTTATCCCCCCTATTTGTAAGTAAAATACAGAAATGGGGTAAATGTAAACACTGCTAAAATCGACTCAAATCAAATTAATGTTTTTTTTTTATATTTCATAATTTACTTCTACCAATACCAATATAAAAAAAATCAGTCTAATATAATCTAACTAATACGGATTGACCCAATTCTGTGTAGCGAGTGCACTTAGTTAGCGTGCTTAAAAATCAAAATGAGTAGGGTAACCAAAAATTAATACTTCTTCCATATGAACCAGCTTTCAAATGATGACACGGTTGCTGCTAAATTCCCCCTTTTTAATGATTATTTGCTTAATTTTCGCCATTTTTCCTTTTTTGATGTTCCGCATTAGGTAGGTATATCCAAATGTATTTTCCAAGGTTTTTTTCGCTTCAATGGTAGATATATATTCCTTGTTGTTTTTTAAAGTTGGTTCCCTATATTTTTTCTGGATTTGGTCTAGTGAACATTTTGCGGATGTGACTGACTGACGAGAATATAGGAAGACTAAAGAACTCACAAAAAAACCTTTAAAAATATACTTATATGGGAAAACGAGGAGCAAATGCAGCGGTAACAGCAACTGGCAAGAGTTACAACAAATGCTTGTAACCATCATTGACAGTAAAGATACTATAAAAGTTAACAAAAACAATAAAAACCAGTTGAGTTCCAGTATGTATGTAGGTGTAGATGTATAAGCTGAGCTGCAGCATTACGAGTGAGGTGGCTTTGACTTTCTGAAAACGCGACAGCATACGGTAGAAGTCTTCACTTGTTGCCCAATTCATTTACTTTGTAGGTAGGTATGTAATCGGCCACAGCAACCATGGGGATGAATGTCTCTATATGTCCGTCTACAATGTGCGCTGCCTAGCCAAATCGTGCCTATTGTCACAACGCTGTACTAAGCCATTGCTACCACCGACCGCTAGTACACATTGCACCACATAATTAAACACAGGAAGTCTTATACCTACGTGCATTATGGAAGCAACAATTATTATTGTAATCGTTGTTTTCAGCTGATTTTAATATGCCCCTGCCTTGGTCAGGCCGTTGCCTTTGAATGGACGTACATGTGGATCATTGTGGAGGATTTGATGCTTTACTCTGTGCACACTTGCGTCTTTTTAACGCGCAGTGTCTCAGTGCTAGAGAGAATTGTAAAATGTTTTGACAAAATCTGACAATTGCCAAAATAGCTTATAATGATGAATTGTCCGTTCACACAGTTGGAAGATGTTGATGCGGCAATGGAAAAGTGTTCAGAATTATAAGATGAATTATGAGAAACCAGAACTGAAATTTGCGTGGATTTTATCAAATTCGTCCAACCTTAAAAATCGCTTGTTCACCCAATTAAAAAAAAAGTTCTAGAGCCTTAAATGAAGACCCAGAAGGATGAGCTTGATTGCGCACATTTGTCCACCGGCTGCTTAATGTTTATGCGAACCCATAAGAAAAGCGGAAAGCAAACTTCTGTTAATGTTCTTTATACACCCAAAATTACCCAAAAATAAACCAAAAAGCAGCTCAAATATTGGTTTTCTGCTTTCTTCTGTTTTCTAAAGGGGTTAATGCCTAAAAAGGGTAGATGTCTTTCTGATATTTCTGAACACTTCCCTTTTTAAAGCAATTCAAATAAAAGAGACAGAAAATGCCTCAAAAATAACTTAACACACGAAAAAAAGAGATGAGAATACACACAGCAGTAGTCCGTGGTGTAATGGATGGTTAGTGCGTAGAAGGTAGAATTGTCATGCTGCAGTCTGGGTTCGATTCTCAGTCTCGTCTATCTAAAATACTTGTTGATGATGATTCTTTGATTCTTTGTGTATTAGATTTAGATACTGGCTGGGTAAGTAATCATATTATAATATAGACAAATAATATGACGATCTGATGTTATGCATATTTTTTTGAATAGCTGCTGCCAGTTCCCTGTAGGTTCGCTGTATTCACTTGTATCCCTCTGTTGTGTCGATGGTGAAAAATTTCACGCTTTAGCGATTTTTTTATTCCTTTCATTCCATGTACATAAATTTTGATGAAAATATTTGTCCCCTCTTTTTATTCGGGTGGGTATCCATCCGTGAATTTTTTTTTTTGTTTTCATTCACTTGCTCTCTTTCCTGAATCCAAAAAAGGATATCTATTTATTATAGGTATGAGGTAAGGTTATGATGTGAGTTAAAAATATGTTGCCTGCTATAGGTAAAGGTTAATTTGATTAAAAATAAAGAAAACAACCAACAAGTGTTTGCGTGTTGTTAAGAATGCAACTAAACAAAACTGAGAAGAAAAAAAAAAAAAAAACGAGAAACTAAATCTAATGCACTTCACAAAGTTTTAAAAATGTGATACAATATTAATATACAAATGTGATGTGCATATCAATTCTTATAAAACAATCTATCTGTAGCACTGGATTGCTTAATAATCGAAGTATCTCGATAACATGCACCGAAGGGTTTTCAATTAGAGTAGGTAGGTATGCAGCAGGGAAGCTTCTTGGATCCTTTGCTATATTTATTACAGTTCTTGACTATGCTTGAGGAAATAAAATGCACGACTGGGTCGCACGTACTTGCTCTCACGTGCGATAACATCTTAGTATTAAAGTCAAATCAAAAAAATACAATATTACCCGACTACCTACAATCGATTATGGTCACAAGTAAAAATATGAAAAAGACCCTGAAATTTATTATTTGAATTGATAAATCAAGTCAAAAAAGAAGTTTAATCTTAAAACTGAAGATGCCATCTTATGTATCATAAAAATACAATTTTTTGAACAAAAAAATTTCAAAAATCGTTATAGCTGTTTTTTTCAAAAAATAATTTTTTATATATAAATAGATACTCGTATATGTATAATTTTTTAATTATTTTAATAAAAAAAATTGGTATGCACATTTTTAATATAAAAATATTTATTAGTTTTCAAAAAAAATTGAAAATTTTAATATGCAACATTATTAAGGACCTCCTTTAAAAAATCCGTTCAATAGTTTACGAGAAAACCAAAAATCCGGTTTTATGGCAAGTACCTACCGTTAATATTGGTTTTTTTTTCAAAAATATTTTTTGACTAAATTATTAAGGTTATCTCCACAGAAGAAGTGGTACTAAAATGACGTTTTGAAAATAGGCGTCAACAAACCAGATTAAAAAAATTTAAAGAGAATAGATACGAATTGGTCAACGAATAAAAAAAAAGTTAAATGTTTTTTTTTTTTTTGAAAAAGTTGGTCAACAAATCTGTCCAAAAAAAAATGTCAACCAAATGGAAATTTTACTGAAAAGCGGGAGAAAAAAGGTTAATAGAAAAATGTATTAGTTTTACTTGCAGAATATTACTAGGAACATAAACCAAAAGGAAAAAAACGAAAATTTGAATGTTTGTAACTTTGAATATTGTGAACTAATTTAATTCTACGAGTGAAATTTTGCTGTGTTGTCCTCAGATTGCCCATTTCCGTTTTCAAAAACAAAAATCTGTTGACGAGCATAAATTTGCGAAGGAATTTCACCCTACGTAAATGCATTTTGTCTTCGCAAACCCAAACGGGTCCACAGATTTTTCTTTTTATTTATTTATTTATTCATTCATCTATCGAGTTTTTCTTACAGATTGCTTACAACTAATATAAACTTAAATTATTTACATTTTCATTTAATTGTAATTTAAATGTACCTATTTCTTTCTAGACTTAAATCTAAATTTAAATAAAGTTCATTAAAAAGTCTCATAAGTATACATCTTGTGAATGGTTCATTACAGCCATAATTATATCTATGTAAGGGAATATAAAATAATTTTCTGGATCTTATATTTCTTTCTGGAACATAGATATTTAAAAGATTTAGCAAAACGGTGCTATTTATGTGGTATGACAATATATCATAAATAAACAAACATACAGTGGCGTAGCTACCTAGGGGCTAGGCGGGGCAGTGCCCCGGGGCCCTCAAGCACAGGGGGCCCTCGAATCCTTACCAGAAAATCTCAGTCCAACTCAACTTTTGAAAATTTCTCCCATTTTCAAAATAAATATGACAGGTGGCAACTCGAGTTTAATCATGCACTGAAAAAAAAGGTTACTGCAGTCAAACGATTCTCGTTTGGCTCGAATAATCTATACGTTTGGATACGGCAAAATGCGCATGACCGTTAAATAAAGTACCACGTGGGTTTGAAAATGTTTTTTTGAGCCAAGCGACATATTTTTGAATCAACAACTCAATGACATTAAATTGAGTTCTGTTACTCTATTCAAATTCTCTATGACATTTGTTTTAAGTAATGTAAAAAGTTCATTAAAAATCACGCTATTTCTTTCAAACAAAATTATGATTGAATTGAAATAAATATTACATTGTAATAAATATAAAATTCATTTCAGAATCTTGAAAAAAAAAAACATTACTCGCTGTGGGAACCGAACCCATACCATATGTGCGATACGCCGACGCTCTTTTTTTATATTCATTTTTAACTTATATCTACTTACATACATACTAGACAAAATTCAGAAAACTAGCCTACTGAACAATACTTAAATTTAACTTACTGGCCCTAAACAGGCGCTCTAAGGAATTCATGATTGCTTAAACTAATGCCTTTCAGTTTATGAACAATTTTTTTTTTTTTTTTTTTTTGTTAGAAAATTTTAAAAAACCAACTTCAATATTATTTTGTTTCAAAACTTACACACTACGTCCTAAAAATAAAATTTAAAACTACCCCTAAAACCTACCTACATAATATGTACTACTTAAAACGCCGCCGCCGCCGACGCGAGCCACTAGAGCTACGGAACACTATAGAAAATTCGTAATTAATAAACATATATAAATTGACTCACATGTATTCAAATAGATATATGTACATACGCATATTTGAAACTATATTATACTCCTGAAACAACTGAAAATATTTTTGAACTGAGTATTTATTATAATTACTTCAATCATAACAAATATTTACTTTAAAACTATTTTTTAATTGTCTCAAATACTTGAACGTGTGCTGTAACGCCATTAAAGCTTTCATGCGACTGCGCGTGTTTCTTGGCTCAAGAAACATGAAGTTCTTGAGTCAAACTGCTTGAAAT
Source organism: Syrphus vitripennis (assembly GCA_958431115.1). Classification (NCBI taxonomy): domain Eukaryota; kingdom Metazoa; phylum Arthropoda; class Insecta; order Diptera; family Syrphidae; genus Syrphus; species Syrphus vitripennis. The sequence continues at coordinate 4,362,775 of OY288111.1, forward strand.
TGAATGAAACCATTAAACCAAATTGATTTTATTTAACGATAAATCGGCCAAACTCCTAAGGAGTTTGTCTTCAGAAGCAAATTTTTATAATTTTTATATAGTTATAAAAAGGGAATTCCCCTAAATTATTTGTGTGGGTTGACAGTGTTATTAATGTTTTAATCAATTTGTCGGATATCAATATCTGCATATTATTATTTATCGAACTTCGAGTCAAGATTTTTTTTCGAGAATGGTTAAAAGGTAATGTATCAGGAGTAAGTAAGCGTATGTCAATAAATTTTTTGTACTGGTCCAAACAAAATTTCAATTTTATTTGACTATAGTACGTAAACATATCATATAGTCACGTAAAAAAATCTATCGATTTCGGCTACTCACTATGTAACGCAGAATACCGTGAAAAATAGAAGTCACATGCGTTAGGTAGGGTGCCGTCCATTAATTACGTGATGTTTTTTTTGTCATTTTTTAAACCGTCAAATGTGGTAACACTGGCGGCGATTCCCCAACGACGTCTTGACCTTGAATCTTTTTTTATTTCGTGTTAAAATAATTGTAATTAATGTTTTTAGTGTTTAATAGTTTCATTGCCTGCCCATGCACGAAAAAGAGCTGATGATAAAGTTGCTTAGCATTTTTAAAGTATTTGTATATTTAATGATTTTACTTCAAAAAACCTTACCAGTTTTGATAGCAGTGGGCCCATTTTTTTATCTGCCCCAGGGCCCTAGGCTACCTAGCTACGCCACTGCAAACATAACACAGCTTACAAGACGACGGTTTTCCAAAGAAACTAGTCCGATTAAGGCACATCGCGTAGAGTAAGTTGTAAATGATTTTTGAACTTTTTCAATACGATTTTTTGATACTGTGTAAAACGGATCCCACACGACTGAAGCGTATTCCAAATAGGGGCGGACAAGTGAAGTATAAACTGCCTTTAAGGCATAAGGATTAGAAAATTCCAAGCAATTTCTTTTTAAGAAACCAAGCATTGAATTAGCCTTTGCTACAGTAAAATCAATGTGTAAGGAGAAATTTAGTTTTTCATCAAAAATAACTCCCAGATCTTTCACTTCCGTTAATCTATCCAAAGCAACTTTGGAAATTTTATAGTTAAATAAAATACCTAGTCGTTTTTGATCTACAAAATGATCAACTATTACAGTACCTACTTTTTATTAAGAAAAAGAAAATTGGTTTCGCACCAATTTACCATTTTATTTAAATCACTTTGAATATTAAGATAGTCATTCGTACTTTGAACCTGAAAATAATAAACCAGTTGTATACTGCAACAATGATGGAATTTCATTTACATAAACTAAAAATAACAATGGACCCAGGTGGCTGGCTTGAGGGACACCAGATGAAACTCGTATTATTCTTGAAGTATTATTAAATATTTTGACTATTTGCTTTCGATTAAGCAAATACAGTGAAATCTCCCTTAACGGACACCTCCCTTAGGCGGACACCTCCCTTAGGGGCGAGTTATAGTGAACAGGAAAATGGATCAGGAAAATTTTTCTGATAGATTATTTAGTAAGTTCTCGATCGATTTGAAACACATAAGCTGAAGTAATCGATGACAAATGACAATTTTAATGCACTATGCAAACAAAAAACTGATTGAACAAAGGTTTTTTGATAAAAATGCATTTATTTGTTTTCCTGATGAACTTGCATCAGGAAAATAAACAAATGCTTTTTTATAAAAAATCCTACGTTCAATAATTTTTTTTTTTTACATAGTTCATTAAAATTGTCATTTGTCATCGATTACTTCAGCTTATGTGTTTCAAATCGATCGGGAACTTGCTAAATAATCCATCAGAAAAATTTTCCTGATCCATTTTCCTGTTCGCTATAACTCGCCCCTTAGACGGACAAATTTTTTTGTACGGAAATTGCTCCATATAAGCTTCATTGTTTTCAGTTTCTCTTAGACGGACACTCCCTTGGACGGACACGGACAGCATTTTCACGTATGAATGACAAAATATATTCTCTTAGGCGGACACCAGAGCAGGATTGAACATGTCATCACGCTGATAATTTTGGCAACGGTATTTTTTTAAGTTGCAGTTTACAGCCCACATCAAATTCTTTTCACGAAAAGGAAAAATACATGCGTGCCAGCTGTCAGTCTAGAAACTCTATTATGTGTGTGAGAATTTTGTGTATCTGTTGATTGTGTATGTGAGGTATTGTAAATATCTGTTGGATCTTTTTACATTTTTATTCTCTCATTCGTGTGGTGGAACGTATGCTTGGACGTAAAAAAAGTTTATTTTTGGAGTTTCAGATTTTTGTTGAATTGCGCGCAGGTAGATTTTAAATTCTTTTAATTAATATTTTTACCTATGAAACATGTTTTCAGGATGCCACCAAAAAGGTAAACTTTAACTTTAAAGGAAAAGGTAGACGTAATAAACTTTACCCAAAAATATAAAAAAAAGCGTACGGGAACTAGCAACAGAGTAATAGGAAAAACCCAAGTCGCTGAGTTACTAAAAAAAGAAAAAAGAGAAGAAAAAAAAAAGTATTTTTGTTTGGTTTCCCTTAAACGGACAACTCCCTTGGGCGGACAAACATTTCTGCACCATGGCTGTCCGCCCAAGGGAGATTTCACTGTAACTAGATATCCAATCTAAAAGTGTTGAGTGAAATCCAAAATTTTTAAGTTTTTTATCATACGCTATCATACGCCTTTTGGAAGTCTGTAAACACAGCATCCACTTGAAAACCAGATTCAAAGGTATCAGAAACATATTTGGTGAACAAAGATAAGTTTTTAGTTGTCGACCTACCACTCACAAATCCATATTGATAAGGAGATATAAATTCCTTTATATGTAAAAATTAATTTTTTGCTTGACAATAAATTCAAAGAGTTTTGGTATAAATAAAATACCATCTATAATGTCGTCAACAGACAAAAAAAGGTGCCCCAAATTCTGTTTGAAAATAAGATTTCGTCATCATTATTGTCAGGAATAACTAACTATATAGTAGAATGATCACTGTACACAATTTCAAAAAAAGATGCAGAAAGATCACATGTAGAAGCAAAATTAGAAGAGGTTTGATTATTTTATTCCATATTAGTAAATACTCCCGGTTTTCGTTTCTTTGAATGAATAAAAAAAGCCTTTCGGATTATTCGCAATTTGTGATTGAATGTTCATTATATATTGTTTATGTAAAAATCGATTAAGAAAATCATATTCACGCCGTAACTGACAATATCGTTGCCTGTCACTTTCTGATTTGCTTTTTTTAAAATACTTAAATGCTTTATTTTTTACATTTTTAAGGTTTCTAAGTGTTTGGTTTTCCCACGGTAATTTAAATTCAGATTTTTTACAACTTCTTGGAACAAATTTAGAACAACCTGCATATATATTACATACATACTTCAAGAAGTTGGCATAAATAAGTTCAATTTTTGTTCCAGAAACAGAACAACCTGCATATATATGTACATAATACTTCAAGAAGTTGGCATAAATAAGTTCAATTTTTGTTCCAGAAAGAATTTTTGACCAAGATTTTTGAAAGAACAAATTGTTGCCACACAAGTTAGATATTTTGAAATTTAGCAAATTTGAAAAAAAAATTCGTTCTCCAAATTATAAAAGAAAGTATCTAAAGTACATTAAAATGGTGATGTTAACTTCACGCTAAGGTGGTTCGCAAAATTTATTTTCAGTCGCAGAATTTGCAATTATGCAAACATTTTCTTGTTTTTTTTTAGTTTTGGAGTAAACAGCACAAATAAGAGTTTTTGTAAAACTGAAATTAAAAATAATCATTCTTCGTAAGATTTGCTAATTTGCGAAGTTCTAAAAACCGCATTATGAAAATCGTAAAAAGGTCTGCCGATTTGTTCATCATTCATAAGTTTTGTGAGGAACTATAGGTACCTATATTATTTTCGAACATTAAAAAATCACTAAAAAAAACCGACCTAAAATTTTCTGATCCCTTTATTTTTTTACTGAACAACTAAAATTTAAGGCACGAGTACGATAATTTTGGCGCCAAAGATTGGTAGTGATTTTTTGAATAGAGCAATCGAAAACAAGCATTTTTTACTATGGAATTAAGGTTCTATCTTGTCCCGTTTGGGCGGGAGGGGCAATTTTATGGAAAGAGTACTAAATGTATAGAAAAAAAATCATAAAAAAATAACGGTAATACTAACATTTAAGAACAATATGTCTCGCTATACATACCTCATCTGTTTATACGCTGTAAAAGTGGCGGATTTACCAGTAGGCTGAGTAGGCTGGAGCCTAGGGCGGCAGATTTTGGGGCGGCAAATTTGGTGACAAATTTTTTTTTTTTTTACCTCATAGAAATCAATAAGATTTTTCCATGACGGTTTTCTGATGTCTAACAGATAGAAGTCTGCAAAAAATGGGACAAGACTGAAATCGGAGAAGGCAAAGCCGTCTAGAGAGTGAACCTCACACGTTGCTAGAGAGGATGCATGCAGAAGTTTGAGAGATTCGTGGCACGAAGTCCTTAAAGCTTAAACTTGTATCCGAACTAGAAAAAAAGAAGAAGGCGTACGACAATTTCCAAATTGAAAAGAACGAATTGACATCATCAACCCTTTCGGTAAAAGCTCTGTCCTTAAAAGAAGTGTATCCTAATGATTTAGAGACTGAGGTAGTTCAAGAACGCATACATTCTCGAGGCCACATATCTTCACAAAACATTTTGGTAAAACCAGATTCTACATCATTAGAGAGGCTATCTTCTTTTCTGCGCAAACAGAACGTTTATACGAACTTAGACGTAGGCCTTCGTATTGCCTTATGTACACCAGCGACGAATTGTTCTGGTGAGAGAAGCTTTACTTGTCAAAAAAGGGTAAAAAATTATCTGAGATCGACCTTGAGCCAAGAAAAATTAAACGTTTTAGCTCTTTTGTGCATAGAGTTGGAATTAATGAACAGGAATACTTATGACGACATCATCGATGATTTTGCCAACAAAAAATTGCGCAAAAAGGCATTGTAACGTTTTGTTTTTTGAAACTTGACTGAGTTGATTATTTTTAACTATCACGTTTACACGATTGAGCTTCGATTAGCTCAAACATATACCTAAAAATTATTTTACGTGCAATTTCAACGAAATTGTTGCATTGTCAAAATAATGTATAATATGACAATTGTAGAGGAAAGGTCGGCAAAAACTATGCAGCCTATACCTTGAAAGTTTGTAAATCCGTCACTGGCTGTAATGCTGGGTGCTAGCATTGCTTTCATGTAAAAAAGCTTACATACATAAGAAATCTTATATAACCTAAATACCAACAAAAATAAAAATCTCATAAAAAAGTAATTAGTAATTTTTAATTTTCTCAAAAACTAGAAGTCATGAAATAAGTAATTTAGTTTTTAGATTTTGTTTAGGAATTAATAAGAGCACCAAATTCTATAAGAAAATTATTTAAAATTTTATGGTTTTGAGAAATTACATTTTTTTTTGTAATTTTTCCCAATTTTGTGTTTGAAACTCATTTTTTCGAAAGCTGGGCATAAATTTTGCCTGATTTAAAAAGTAGCTTATATGTAGTACAAAATAGGTATTGGCTGTATAAAAAAGTATTAAACTTAATCGTAAGTATTACTGTTATTTTTTAATTTTTTTTCTATTTTTAGTACTTTTTCATATTAATTGCCCCTCCCGCCCAAAAGGGGCAAGGTAGACCCCCCCCCTCGCATAGTAAAAATGCTTGTGTTCGACGCCTCTACAAAAAATCACTATCAATCTTTGGCGCCAAAGTTATCGTATTCTCCCCAAATTTACTACCGTGTTGCCAGGTTTCTAGGTATAAGAAATAACATGCTTTCTCAAAAAATGAAACGATAGCCCTGGTTTGGTGTAAAAACATCCGCGCTCATTCTCAATTGAATGAGCAGACTTTCGGCCGCTGCGCGTGGGTCATGGCATCATCCCACACCGTCGCCGCGCCGCTCACCGCACATCACTTGCTACTTCTAAGCATTATTTTTCGGTAAGTGGCTTAGTATGAATGTTACTATGCCTATACATATAAAACTAAACTGGGAGCTTACTGGATTTTCTACAATAAGTACCTATGCTGAGTTGTTTTCTTTTTTTGATTTGAGTTTTTAGTTGTCACGATGATTGTTAGTGATATACTGATAACTCATTATAGTTTATAGTTATCAAGATTAGATGTTTAGTAACTTTCTCACCAAAAACACGCCTATTATCGCGTGCGTCAAGTCGCCGTCCATCGTCATAGGCGTGTGACGTAGCACATACATACGTTCGCTTTCCAAGTGTCTCCACATCGTTTATCACACTGATTTTACTGCAAAGCATACCATACAGGCATAGACGATCATAGAGATGATTCGTATTGTAATATACTTTTTTTTTGTTTTGCAACCAGGCCACCACCCGATTGTTAGTACTATTTCCTAGTCAGTGATGCAACATCAGACATTTCCCTTGTAATCCAGTGCATTTATGAACACAGTAGGTTTTGACCCTCCCAATATAATGAGTCTAATATTTCGCAGTCGTGAAATTCACCTTTTGGTTATCATATTGGGTTTTTGAATTTATGAAATATCTCGGTGCCTGTTAGCTCTAAAAAAATTAATTTTCCTATCTTTCATCTGTTCAATATTATTGTCAATATCTAAAAAGTTACAAGCCAACAAGCTAAAATTTTCCTGTATTTTAAAAATGTTGGCACATTTTGAAACAAAGTTGATAAAAAAGTTGTGACAAGAACGAAATACTCTACATTTTAAATTTAAACAAGTTTATTTCTGTTCTTTTTCATGTGCAAGGTACAAAATATAAGAAGATTAAAAGAAATGTCTTGTGAAAGGGGAATAAACTTAACAATAGTGCTTTAAAAAAAATAGTGCTTTTAAAAAAAACACAATAAAAACGTCAAAATCATCACTTTGGTACAATGACAGGTACGAAACGCTCGCTATTAAGAATTTTTATGATTCGTTTTTTTCGTGATATTCTCTCGGGATTTGGAAGATTCTTAAAACAATAAAGTGGTAACATTTGCCATCATTATAAGTTAGTATATGAAATAAATATCAGCTCACATTCACATACAGTTATAAATCGTATCTATACCCAATGAGATCTTTAGCTTATACTACGCCAGCGAAGAAAATGGGCGTGGAAAATTTTTACCTCTGCTGGTTTTTTTAATCGTGTCGATAATTTTGTTATTTTATCCATCTTTTTTAAGAAAATTACACAAAAACGGTTTTACCTTCAAAAATCGGCAAAAGTTAAATAAAGCAGAATAGCAGTGATCATTTGCTCGCAATCATTTGTTCGATTTTTTTTTCGTTATTTACCAATCATACTTCTTTTCGTTCGTTTTGTTTGGCTTTGTTTATTTTAAAAAAACAATAGAAGTAGGAATCAGAACCCTACTGTGATTGTGGCTGTACGCCTATACGCGAACGCCAAGCGACGGATGACAGCGACGTGCGTACGTATGTTTATGTACTGTACATAATATACCTGCCTTTGAGAAAAATAATGATCATAACGTACCCATATTTACGTTCACTATGTATAATATATAAGTAGGTATAATGTCTGGCCTTAGTTGTGTGATTTATGTGTCAATGGTTTTTTTGCTCCTATATTATGTATATAGTTGTACATAGCTAGCTAAGTGGAGACTTTTTACGTAGATAAGTTGCTTTCTTCTTTTTTGTGTTTTAATTTTTACATAGGTACCTAGATAATTTGTTATTATTTTTTTTTCTACTGAAATTATTTTTTTCAAGTTTGTTGCTTTGTTTTGTAGGTTCTACCTAACTGTTTTTTTTTGTTTGTTTGTACGGCGGCGGCGGCGCGGTGGGTGATAGATGATAATCAGTATTAATCAGTGGCGTAGCGAGGGTTCTATCCGTGGAGGGGTGACTTTCATTGATATGCCTACCTAGGTAGGTACTTATTTTAGGAATTTGCCGACTTTTTTTTAGGATTTTAGCGACGGTAAAGAAAAAAGGGATTTTTTCCGAGTGCAATGACATTGGTGCGAAACTCCTGATAGGGCTGATTCACTTCGCCACATACACTTTTGAAAATTCGATATGCGAGATTTTTCAATGAAATCCTTCAGCTGATGCTAGAGATTAAAAAATCTCTACAACTTATTCACAATGATTTTCCATAAAACAATTTTATAATATCTACGATATAGAGATAGTGAAAAATACTAGTGAGATTGTGAATTATATGTACCTACATAGGTACCTACCTACCTCCCTATACAAAAAAAAAGAAAAGTAGATAATGAAAACCATTTTCGTTTATGTTAGATGATATTTGTTTTGTTTATTTTCGTTTAACAATACAAATTACAAAGCAAATTACGAGTGCCGAGTTACGAGTTACTTTAATAAATGTAGATACTTAGCTGTCAAAAAGAAAAATAATTTTTTAACATACCTACTAGGTAGGTCTAGGTACAGTACTGTGCCAAACATTTGAAACTCGAACAACAGATCTTTCCACCTCATAAAAAGTGTCTAAAAAAACAAACAAACTTCTTTTGACAAATTTGAAAACTTTGCCTCCAACACTACATGACTGTAGAAATAAAAACAACATTATTACCTTAAACAAAAAAATAAATCGAAAATAAAACTTAAAAGCACGGGTAAATTGCTGTGCGAAACATTTGCAACTTTGAACCATTTATGACAGTGTTTTTACAGACAAGTGGCATTTCCCAATCCGCATAAGGATGTATGGTGTTTCTTAGAACTTCAACATAGTCTTCTGACTGCATTATGCCCTCTGCTTGTCGAATTAGTCCAATTCCTTTGCCAAAGAAAAGATCCCTCCTGTTAACGGTTTACCTGTTCCTCTGGTATACTTTATATGTATATGTATATGTACATATATGCATATGTATATGTACATGTATATGTATATGTACATGCACATGTATATGTATATGTATATGTATATGTATATGTATATGTATATGTATATGTATATGTATATGTATATGTATATGTATATGTATATGTATATGTATATGTATATGTATATGTATATGTATATGTATATGTATATGTATATGTATATGTATATGTATATGTATATATGTATATGTATATGTATATGTATATGTATATGTATATGTATATGTATATGTATATGTATATGTATATGTATATGTATATGTATATGTATATGTATATGTATATGTATATGTATATGTATATGTATATGTATATGTATATGTATATGTATATGTATATGTATATGTATATGTATATGTATATGTATATGTATATGTATATGTATATGTATATGTATATGTATATGTATATGTATATGTATATGTATATGTATATGTATATGTATATGTATATGTATATGTATATGTATATGTATATGTATATGTATATGTATATGTATATGTATATGTATATGTATATGTATATGTATATGTATATGTATATGTATATTGTATATGTATATGTATATGTATATGTATATGTATATGTATATGTATATGTATATGTATATGTATATGTATATGTATATGTATATGTATATGTATATGTATATGTATATGTATATGTATATGTATATGTATATGTATATGTATATGTATATGTATATGTATATGTATATGTATATGTATATGTATATGTATATGTATATGTATATGTATATGTATATGTATATGTATATGTATATGTATATGTATATGTATATGTATATGTATATGTATATGTATATGTATATGTATATGTATATGTATATGTATATGTATATGTATATGTATATGTATATGTATATGTATATGTATATGTATATGTATATGTATATGTATATGTATATGTATATGTATATGTATATGTATATGTATATGTATATGTATATGTATATGTATATGCATATGTATATGTATATGTATATGTATATGTATATGTATATGTATATGTATATGTATATGTATATGTATATGTATATGTATATGTATATGTATATGTATATGTATATGTATATGTATATGTATATGTATATGTATATGTATATGTATATGTATATGTATATGTATATGTATATGTATATGTATATGTATATGTATATGTATATGTATATGTATATGTATATGTATATGTATATGTATATGTATATGTATATGTATATGTATATGTATTTGTATTTGTATATGTATATGTATATGTATATGTATATGTATATGTATATGTATATGTATATGTATATGTATATGTATATGTATATGTATATGTATATGTATATGTATATGTACAGTGAAATCTCCCTTAACGGACACCTCCCTTAGGCGGACACCTCCCTTAGACGGACAAATTTTTTTGTACGGAAATTGCTCCATATAAGCTTCATTGTTTTCAGTTTCTCTTAGACGGACACTCCCTTGGACGGACACGGACAGCATTTTCACGTATGAATGACAAAATATATTCTCTTAGGCGGACACCAGAGCAGGATTGAACATGTCATCACGCTGATAATTTTGGCAACGGTATTTTTTTAAGTTGCAGTTTACAGCCCACATCAAATTCTTTTCATCACGAAAAGGAAAAATATATGCGTGCCAGCTGTCAGTCTAGAAACTCTATTATGTGTGTGAGAATTTTGTGTATCTGTTGAGTGTATATGTGAGGGATTCTTTTGGATCTTTTTACATTTTTATTCTTTCATTCGTGTGGTGGAACGTGGAAGTCAATTGCTTGCATTAAAAAAAGTTTATTTTTGGAGTTTCAGATTTTTGTTGATTTGCGCGCAGGTAGTGTTTTTGTTTGGTTTCCCTTAAACGGACAACTCTCTTGGGCGGACAAAAATGTCTGCACCATGGCTATCCGCCCAAGGAAGATTTC
>OY288111.1:4373905-4396220 GCA_958431115.1 Syrphus vitripennis
CTTTTTTTTTGCGGAGAGCTTATGGAGGTTTTAATCGATATTTATTGATATTTTTTGGATGCAATAATCCAAAAAATAGTCTCCTCTTGTCCCTACCACCAATTTCCGATGCCTTAAGACTCCTAAAATCGAATTTTACACCTCACATTTTGCAGCGCCACCACAAGGGTCAGGGCAACCCTAAAAAAACTCGCCATGATAGTACTATAGTTTTCATATGCAAAGGTTAAACCAATTCGCCGCTAGGCTAAGCATATCACATGTTAAATGCCCAACAATTATTGCTATTTGGCATCGTGTTGCCGATGTTGCAGATGTGTCCAATAATTCTGACAAGTAAATATAAAATTAGGATTTTGATCGTTACACTTTGTCGACAGCAATAATCATTAAAAAAAATATACTTCCAAATATCGCTTTAAATATCGAACAAGTGTTGCTTCATTTCTGATGCTGAAGCTTATATTTTTATTGTATAATAAATCAAAACCATTGTCAACCCTTTTTCAGTCTAACCATCCCATAAACGTTTGTTCAATTTTTCGCTCAGATTTATCTCTCTGAAAATAGCATAGTGGTTTAAATAGATGTATCTTTCTCATGAACATGTAATAATGGACGCAATATAAATGTAAATAATCACCATTCAATTCATTTTTTTCAAACGAGTTTATAGAATGCTTTTTTCCTGCCGATTGTACCTCTGAGTCTGATGGTTGCTCATCATTAGCTGATAAAGAAAAAAAAAACCCAACCCTCCTGAAAAAAATATCACAAGTTAGAAATCTGAAACAAAGTGACACAGACCCGTCAGTAGTCTCATTTTTATCAGATTCCTACCATATGGGTACTTATATTTTCCGAAACAGCAGCAGCAGCATCCCATCAGCCATCCCTACATGCGACTTCTTAACGCAAAAAAAAGGACGATGAAGACCATCGGAGAGAGTGACAGTTGGATTTTTAATCGAATCTATCAGAATCAAAGAATTGCCCTTCTCTTATTTTATTTGAGAACGAGAAAAGAAGTCGGGACTGTCTGTCTGTGTTATTTTCTTCTTTTTTTTTACTTTGTGGAGTTCCAGACGGGAATTTTAAAGTTGACACAATTCTACCTAGGGTAAGAAACGGTAAACTTCCGTTGATGTTTTTTTTTTTTCTTTTTAAAATACTGAATACACCGAAGGTATTTTGAATATTATATTAGAGTTAATTTAACTTAATTTTATTTTTATTTAAGTTTTTGAAATGTTATCTCTCAGGGTTTCTTCCCCGGAAATAAAAAAAACAGATTTATTACAAATCGTATTGATTTGTTTGAAACTGAGACAGCAATTACACGAGACTAAATCAGTTATGAAGTCGTTGTTTTATTTTCATTTGCATAAGTTTTCTGTGATATGCTTTTGCAAGCTTAAAGGTAGAACTATAATCGTGGAACGTCAGCTGAAGTGGTCGTAAGAAACGAAGCGAATACAAGGAATTCATATGACGCCCGAAATTCCCTCTGAGGCCTTTCGTTAGGCTTCGTTTAAATGTTTGTGGAAGAAAACATGGATAAAGGGCTAACCACAATAGACGTCGGACGGACGCTGTGATTTAATATTTGGAAGTTCACAGAACTACAAGAAAACTGTATACGTTTACTGTAATGCCCAACTATAATAGCTTAAGCAAACATAAGCTTATGTCAACAACTCAATGAAAATTAGCTTATGTTTGGAAAAAGTACCCTGCATAGCCATAATGAAATTCTGCTGGCCTTACTATAACTATAGTAGTTGTCAAATTCAATTACGTGCTGAGCGCATACGTTGCAAAATGTTTGACGAAATTTAATGAATCGCACCTGACCTGAATTGCATTATGGCTTAGAAATAAGGAATGTGTATATTTTTCATTCAATTCTCTTCGGATATTAAATAAAAATTTTTATTATTATTAATTAGAACAGTTTTGAAATAACCAGCAAACGGCTTATAAGCCATGCTTGTAAATCTTTTATTTTTTATTAGAAAAAATAAAGATTAATAATAATAAAAAAAAAGCTATAATATGATGTACCTACCTTGCCTTTTTTTCGTTTCAAATGTTGTGTCTTTGCAAGTTTGCATTGGCTTGAGGGAGGTTCTTAATTTAAAAATAACTACAAAATCTGATGGAGCCTATCTGACGCTAACATAATCTTACACATTATTTGACGTTCAACGAACAGCTGATTCAATTACTTATCATTTAACGAAAAAAAATATTAAATGAGTGTTCAAACTTTTGCGCAAACTTATCATTTCACACAATTGGAAAAACTTGCGACGCGACGTTGCATAAATACCTTAAGTAAATTATTTACTTAAAAACGGAAATATCTTAGCCTTTAATTTTTGTAAAATTTTGCTTTCAGAAACGAAGATCGAGCCGAACTCAAACAAGTTAGTTAGAGATTCAGGCATAACACTAACAACATGTGATTGAGTAAATACTAGTATGCCCAACAAATATGACAATGAACAAAATAATGCGAATTATAAAGGGACATTGATATAAGACACGGCATTTCTCCGCTTTAGCCCAGCCGCCAACCCTGGAGATAAAATGTGAGACAACCACCACCACCTTCAGTCTCAGTACCTCGCGCCACATACCTTTCCAGACACCTTTCCCTTCCCATCCCTATCCTTCACGCCCGCGCTGTGTTGTGTAACATATAAAGGGTACACCATCCCCTTGAGCGCGCGCAAATTATAAAAAAAAAAAATGGGGCATAGGTATTCATAGTCGTCTGACAAGTTGTTTCTTTGTCTCTTCTAAGCTAACCTGGAGCTTATGTTATTCATAGACAATTTAGACCCGGGTCCAAAAGATAAACTGGAGCTCAAACTTTAAAAATGGCTGACTCTTTGACTAAGTTGTTTTTTTCTATCTGTCAAAAAATTGATTGGATTTCAATAGATTGACGGGAAATAGTACTAAAATTGTAGTAGAATTCCGCTTTTTACTAAAAAGAGCTGCTAATTTCTTTATGAATAGCAGCTGTTTCTAACCTGTGTGTTAACTTTAGACTCGAGGCCAGTTGGACTCGGTTCTAAAGTTTGACTATGAATATACCCCAATTTGTTTCAGTTAAGGGATTTCTGATTTGACTGTTCGGAAAACTATTTTTTTGTTAAAGTTCTTGAAATTGGCTATAACGTCTATTTGCAAAAAGAGTCGCAAGAGTTGAATTGGGTATGTTTTTAACATTTGTATGCAATATGTTTGCTAATGGAAAATATATCCTCATGTTTTCAGAAACCGAGCGAATGAAAACGAATACCTACAGAAGTAGCGCGCATAATTATGATTTGGTGATTTTCGTTGAGTCTTTCTGAGTAGTTAATTTTCGCTGTCGATAGCATGAGCGCTCAGCCACAAAAGTGAGCTGCTACTGAGATATTCTGCATCCATTCTAGAACGGATGCTAATACTATCTTCATTATTATTTCATCGTTTAATCCAGATTTAAAGATACAGGCATACATACATACATACATACATACATCTGGATAAAGGAACTGAATAATATGGCAGGTGCGGTTTGAGAGTAAAAGCAATCAACAGATATATATAAATATAAATCAATTAAAAAAAAGAATTAAAAACTACATTAAAAAAGATAAACGTTGTCGCCAGGTCCATAAAAAAATATATTATCCTTTCAACAATTGTTAGAAACTTCTATAAAATTAAAAATAAGTTTACATTAGATTATTAGATTTTAACATTCAGAGAGAAGAGTTTATTGCAGTCTAATAGCTGTCTAGCTTGTAAACAAAAGTAAGTTATATTAACAGCGGTAAAAAGTTTGTTTACAAACTCGACTTTTTTCTGTGACAAACGTCCGATAAATTAAGATGTCGTTTTTCGACGTCTATAATTCTCCCCTCCTAAAATCCAATAACATGCTTGAACTAGTATTGAACGAATAGTTAAACCGCCACAATTTATTTTATTTGAAACCTTAAACCGGTAAACATTTTAAACTATAAAACGAAGTGATTGAACGAAAAAAAAACAACGTCGAGAATTAGATCCTAGTAATGCGGTTTTTTATGAAATTTCAATGCTATGCAATTGATTTACTTATTTATTCATTCACGTAAATATAAAAAATAAAGAATGATATTTTTTTCATCGAAGTATTTACCAATCTAAAAAATGACAGCGTTCACTGTGCCAAATTTGCTAGAAATGCAAATTTACAAAGCACAACAATAATTTACTTATATGGTCAATTGAACCAAATGCTTTAAAAAATTTAACAGGATTTTGAGCCTTAAAATGACGTTTGTTCCATACGTATTACTTAAATTTGAAATTTAAGAGATACCTTGAAAACAAAAAAAGTAGGGCCAGGCTTACACGTCTGGCAAGTTGCCATTGTTTTTGGAAAATTTTGTCATCAGATTTAATAGGTAGGTACTAATATTTTCCTGTTCAATTTGGGTCGGGCTGGCAAAAAACAAACACACCTTCTTAGCACAAATTGATTCCGGCGGATTTGCTATTAATATAAAAGATAAAAGCTTACAGCAGACGATTGTCAGATCTTATAATACTGTCAATGCTCTGACAATAGCTGACAATTAGACCAAAATTAACAAATATCTTACAACGATAAGCTGACAATATTGTCAGATCTGAAAATTGTCTGTACTAAGCTATTAACAAATTTCAATTAATCTGTCAAAGCCGGTGGGTTGAAATTGCTGAAATGCGTTTTAAATATTTAAACAACTTTTAAGTTCAAAAACCACGCGGGAGTCTGTTATTTTAGACTTTGCTTGAATTCACTTCGAAAGTCTCGGATTCACCAGCCAAATAAAAACAAATATTTAACAGGTTTTTAAATAATGTCTTTTGTATATGGAAGACTTAAAAACTTGTTAATTTTATAAAAGCGTTTAGTGCAACCGGCCATAAGTACCTGCGTTCGTTTAAGGTCGTTAGCTGACAAATTCTACCAATCAAACTTCGTTTCGAAATATTATCTGAACAGAACTTAGTTGGTCAGTAGGGTTTAAAACATTTTTGCTTCCTCTGCTTGAAAAAATCTCATGTTAAAAACTCTCTCTATGTTAAAAGAAGTTTTTTTATCTTACATGTGTAATATTCCATCATATTTTGATTGTATCGATATGCTGTAGATAAATCCATGATCACACAATTGTACAAAAAAATTAATTGTTTTTTCTCTTGTCAGATATTTGGTTATTTATACAAATCCCCCGTTGACAATTAACGATGAATTCTTTTATGTTTTGCAAGGATGTAAAACTTTTTACTTGATTAAATTTCTCAACATAACCACACACTACCTATGTTTTTATTCTTTAAACTTTTTTGTTGTCATTTCCAAAAGGAAACAACATTCTTATTATTTATAGGACAACATTCTTTTTTGTAGGAATTCCGTTATAAAAGCCGCTATTTTTACTTCAAAAAACCTCACTGTTTTGTAGGTATTACGAATAATGATTAATTTTATTAGGACTTATTCAACTTTTAGTTTTTTTTTTAAATAAAATCAGGAAACAAAATTCAAAGAGATTGAGGCAATCTTTGTTTAAAGGAAATATAGACACGCCGAACCGAGGACGATTCAAATGATAACGATGATAGTGACAACAGCGACGACCACAAAGAGGACAACGCCGACGACGTAAAAACGAGCAAGCGTTATGGCAAAAACAACGACGTGTATTGTTCGAGGATATTTTTGTGTATTGTAATCATATGATAGTAGCAGCAGCGACAAAGTTGCACAAAAAAAAACAAACAATTTTGTGTATATAAAGAGAAGAAGAAAAATTGCACCGAGAACTGTTTCAATTTTTCTGCACACAAGACACAACCACCTCATAACCGAACATTAATGGTATGTGATTGGATGACAACAACGATACACCGCCAGCGATAACGACACCACGGTCGTCGTCTAACCAAAGACACTCTCGATCGGACACACAAAAAAAAAAAAACAAATTAGGTATTTGGATATCACTCCTACATCTCCTCACTGTAAAGACGATTATTATTAAGACGTAAAATGTTTAGGACGATTAGATAGATTATGTTGCAGAGCAAATTTTGTGGTTGCGCGTTGCTACGGATCGTAATCGTAATCAAAACGAAAATGCACAATAACCATACGATGCATAAACAGAACGTCGTCTTCGCACAGACAAAAAAAAAAGAACGATACCCCAACCCCATGAATAGAGAGATTTTTACAGATGTCGCTGAAGTAGTTAGGAGGACTTCTAGCAAAATGTGATGCCAGTTGATGGTTGCAGCAACATGAAAACGTCAAATCAATACTTCAACAACATCTAGTGTCGGCGTAGCGGGGGTGGATAAGAGTGAACACAGTATATGATATTATGATGCTTCACTTCTGAGGCATCGCATCAGATTCCAAAAATATATCTCGAATTTCGAGAAACAAAAAAAAAAAACAATCATTTGCGCAATAGAGATGATGATGCTGACGGGGGTTGAATCTTTGTTGTTTTGCCGAGAATCGAGAGTAGCTATAGTATAGATACCTGATTCTCTGTACGAAGGTTTGGTTGGCTAAGCCAATGGTGTGTGTAAGACGATGACGACGATGGTCTCCTCAGAGGCATGGTTATGTGTGGTGAATATGGTGAATGATGGTTGCATGCAGCGGCAGTGCAGAGAAAGAAAGAGAGAGAAAGAGAGAGTGGTGGGTCTCTAATATAGGAATAATATCGTAAAGTCCAACCCTCGCATTATAGATTTTTAGGGGTGGATCCTTCCTCACTGGTTAGTTGATATGGTATGGTGTATCCTTGTAAGGGAATCTTACAAAAATAATTTTGAACCAATCGCTAGACACGCTGCCACGAATATGCGGGAGTGGTGTTTTTCTTTTCCTGTTGAAATAAAAAGTAAAACTTTCACTTTGCAGCAAAAGCTTATCTCTATCTCTTTCTCTATTTTTTTTTCTTGTTGCACATACCTATAAAGACATTTAAAGAATCCTTTGGTGTACAGTATGGCTGATGAGGATGTAGGAGCATTAAAGAGGGATGGTTGGTTGTATAGTTACACATTTTAGTTTCGGTTGTTATTTTTTGTTCATGTTCTTTTTGAATATCTAAAAATTCATAGATATGTAAAAAAATAATATGGTTTATTTTTTTATTTTATGTGTCAAATGTGCGAAAGTTTACAGAGAAGAAAAATATGAGAAAACTCAAAACCCACTGAGGTAAATCTCGAATGGTAAAATACTAGGTAGGTATCTAATCTAAACAACCAACGTACCAATACCTTATACCTACCTACCTGTGTAAAAAATTCTTTGACTTAACTTATGTACCTACTTATGTAAGTTTTGCCTATTTAACTTTTTTTTCGGTCACTTTAGTAGGTTGGTAGGTACATATATATATGTAAGTCAGATCAGATAGATAATTAAGAATTCAAACTTCTCTTCAGAATTAGAATGGAAAACCTAAAATAGAGCAGAATTGTAAAAGATTGTAGGTAATCTTTTGAGATTGCAATCTTAAGTGAATTCAATTAATAGATTGCATTCATTCATTAGGTATTTATTTAAGGACTGCGAATTCAAACTATGTAGGTAGGTAGGTACCTATGCAATCAACATTCTTTTCTCTTATGTCGTTTTCAATTGGCAATCCGGAATTGGTTTTAGATTCGGAATCCCAATTGAACAGTTTTTTTCGATTCTGAAAAATTTGAAGTTTGGTGTGACTGTATTAGTAAGTGTAACATGTGGGCTTTTTGGAGAACTCGTGCAGGAGAAAATCAACTGCATCACTTGCGTCGTCATCACTTGATGAAGAAGATGGGGAAGACGATTCCAACAATGTTTCTAACAAATTAGTAACACTTGTTATGATATTTTCAATATTATTTTCCATTTTTTATATTTTAATTTTAATTTCAAGCAATCACTCCACAGTTCGCATAAGTACTTAATTTGTAAATTAAAAAATATGACATTTATCAAGTGTGACATTTAAATCTTTGAATGTGTGAGTGATTCTGTTTTTGCTTCTGATTTCAAATCCAGAAGAGAAATTCTCTTTTTTTTAGAATCAGAACTGTCACTTTTGCCCAATTGAACGCATTCAGAATGCTTTTTTCTGCTTCCAGATTGCCAATTGAAAACGACATTAGAAAATTTGCGATCGCCAATTCGTTTAACTTAAAAAGATTGCAATCAGCTGACTGAACTCTCTTGGGACTTCATGCGTTGTATTCATTGAATTGTTTGCATTCTTTTGACCAATATCACTGTTTATCTGTTAATTTAAATGTTAATGCCATCATATACAGGAGAAGATATGGATTTAGATAAGCTGCATACTTTAACCGGAAATAAAACTGCCAAATGCAATTCGTGCAAATAACCAGAAATTACCGTAGGTCTGCGAAATATCGTTTCAGATGTGCCTGAAGCTCTAGCACCGCTATTTTTCTTTAAAATAAAGTTGTGCTGATGTTGACGCTTCGTGTGCAAATGGCCTGATCTCATCTCAATACCGACTTAGCACCTTTTCAATTTCATCTTTTTTTGTAATTAAAATGAAGTATAATGATAATGAATAATAGGAACTTTTTTTTCTAAAAAACCCTGTTATTCGACGATAGTGGCCGGCCTTGTTCGTCCCTACTTTTGATAGTTTTTGCAATTTCTATTGGATGTGTGCAGTTGCTCTATGTAACTCAAATTATATAGAATCTCGATGTACCTAGGTATTCGGGAAAATATGCGTCAAGACAAGGTGTAATGGTCATCTTCTGATGAGCCCAGCCATTACCTACATCGATCGGGGCGAAACGCATATACTTACATATGAACAATTCAATGCTAATTTATTTCGTGATTTTAAATCATATTTACTATAATTAATAGTTGTGTTCTTTTTCTTATCCTCGGGAGAATTAATAAAAAGAAAGATCTCTGGTTCCCATACAAATTATCGATAACATTTTTATCTGACATGACGTCATCTTGAAAAGTGATGACATAGGAATCATCTGCGATTTTGACATTCGAGTTTGTTTTATATTTTGCGAGTTTCCAAGTAATAAATTAAGTTTAAAATTTGAAAAATAAAAAAAGTAATTAAAATGGTTGTATGTGCTGTTTTGGGTTGTAATAATTCCCCAGGGAGAAAAACAATGAAAAAACACTTAGAGATCACTACTTCCCAAAGGATTGAAAATTGTGCCAAATGTGGATAAAAGTTTGTGGAAATAAAAACGAATATTGTGACCAGGAGAATTGTCCCAATTGTATTAGTACTCAGGCAGAGTAAGTTAATAAGGCACAGTGTTAAGAGATTATATACATATACTATCATGTTTTAATTTCTGAAATTGAGTTGAATACAACTGCTCTAAGGAACTGCGAATCATGCAGTTGGAAAAAGAAGTGAAGATATCAAGAGGAAGAATCATTACGCACAAAAGGACGCGACTTTGAGGTCCTCCATAAGAGGAATATTTACACCAACCCAAACGAAAGAGTTGGAGCATCCCAGAAAGAAGCCACGATGGAGTGCTGACGATATCTCTTCAGCAATGTCCTTATATTTTGCTGGCGCCAGGTTATAAAGACTTCTAAGAAACTAAACTTCCCATCAGAAGAGGAAATATCAGAATTTGAATATACCTACTATGAGTTAAAAGAAGGTGCCCTTGAATATCTCGCAATATTCCTTATTAAGAAGTGCAAAGTGACCAACGACCAAAATACCAAGCGCCATGTTCTTTGAAATAGTTAAATTACTTGAAAGTATTTTTATGATAAATAATAAAGAAGTTATATATACACAGGGAAAGTTTAAGGAAACTCACTTAAAAAAAGCAGAAGCTGTGTAAAAATTATTTTTTAAATGTAGACTTTATGTAAGGATTAAGCATTTTAACAAATTATTTTTAAGAGATAGGTACCTATCAACTGTAGAAATAGAAGAATAATAAAAAAACTATGGCATGAATTTATTTTTTACATCTATCTATTTTCCCAGCGAGATAATCGTAACGTCAGAGCATAACTGTCAAAAACCTAATGAGAATACTTGTTTTCTGTTTATCATGTGTCGAGGGATGATTAGTAGGAATGTTTGATCTATTTAAAGTAGAAAATTGCAAGCGATAGTATATGTACTGGGGTTGGATGCGTCTGTAAAGTAGGAGTGTTCGTTATTGTAGGAAATGTTTAAACTGCATGTTATATAAAGTAGACATAGTCAGAGATGTGGTCATACCTTTTATGGCCATAAATGTACCTTATTGTGTTGTTGAAAGCAACGTTAGTTTTCGTCTACTTTTAAAAATCACAGTTACAGAGTTACAGTAAATTTCACAGCCAAACGTAAGGATATACCTAGGAATAATAAAACTTTTAGCTAAAATCTTTCGAGTGTCTAATTTAGTTAAATATTGTGAACCTTGTAGAACCCTAAGGGATCCATACACTTTACCAACAACGGAATTTATGCCATTTCCCCATTAAGGATCTATTAAAAACGACTCCGAGATTTTTAACGGTTTCCACAAAATCAATATGGATATTATGGAGAAATAAGTGGAGGAAATACGAGAGATCTAGAGGCTTTTTTGAAAAACAAGCTGTTTTGCTGGGAATATGTATGGATGCTTTGCAGATCCTGATTAATGCTGTGAACTCAGTTTTCGATAAGAACGAGTGGACTAATTAAATAAAGTTGCACATAATCTGCGAATTTCTAAATAATTGTGTATTTGAGTATGGAAGGCAACTTATTTATGTAAAGTGAAAATAGAAATGGACCTAAAATCGATCCTTGGGGGACACCTTTTAGGACGGAAAGAAAAGAAGACAGTGTATTGAAAATACTTACAGCCTGTATTCCTGACTCGTTCACTTATATATGAAAGTACCAGATTAACAACAGAAAGTAAAAAGTTAAATTGGTGTAGTAGCTTACGAATGAGTATAGAGTGATCAATTGTGTAAAAGGCTTTCGAAAAGTCTAGCAGAACCAAAAAACTCACTTAATAATCATCAATAGGTTGCCTAAGATCTTCAGTCACACTGATTAGAGCTGTCATACAGCTATGTATTGGATGAAACATTGATTGAAAAGGTGTCAGTATATTTGTTCCATTAAAATAAGTATTTATTTGTTTTTGTATTATCCTTTCTTAGACCTTTGAGAGAAAAGGCCATTCGAATTTTTTTGTTTCGGAGACTATATTAGCCTCCTTCCAAAGATCCGGAAAAATTCCAGTCGTTAGAATAGAGTTAAACATATAAGTGATGTTATTCAAAATCAGTTCATAGCTATTATAAAAACAGGGTGTATTCTATATTATCAGTTCCAACTGCATTTGATTTAGCCAACATAATATTTTCAACAACGTCAGCACAATCAATTCCAGAGAACTCAAAGTCTAGTTCAGAAGCAGAAAAACGTCCTTATTCTTCTTCTAATATCTCATATTGAACTGGTCAAGATACACTCAGATTTTTTTTGTTTACCAATACCGACATCTTGAAGATTGTTCCAACGTTTTCTTGATAAGTTGAGTCGATTTTTAAAGATTTTTGCTTTTTCATTTCGAATCTTGCAAACCACTTAATTCCGGAGCAACCGATATGATCTGTGAAAATCATCTTACCTGTACCTTTTCCACCTGATGTAAGCCTGATTTCGACAGTGTATAAGCGATGGTGCAAGCCAAGGTCGTGATTGAACAAAAAAAAAAATGAAAATTTCCTTTTCAATAAACGTACCCATTAAACTCTGATTATATTTCTGTGGTTTAATCAGAGATGATTTCAGTTAAAAAAAAATAATGAAAAAGAAAATCTGAAACATTCTGAACAAAAAGAATACAATCGAGATTCCATCCGTCGCGTCGTATCACTCATCATATTTTCTACTTACCTTCTACCTATAGGTAGTACTCTAAAAAGTTTTTGGATTATGAATGTACTTGTGTACATATCTCTATAGAGTCTGCTGTCCGGTCTTGGAGAATTGAATTTCATTTGACCACACCATAAATCCGTCATTACTATCATCGTCATGAAAATATAAATGGCAATAAAGGTGTGCGAATACAAGAATCAAATCTTCATTCTCTTCCTCTTGTATCTGCTGCCTCCCATGTGGTTATGGAGTTTCACTGGGTTCCAAGACAACACGAACTGTATTCAATGTTTATTTTCTTTACTCTTTTTTATTTATTTTATTTCGCACTTACTTTATAATAAAATTGTGAGATTCCTCAATCAAATTGTATCACACACTTTTTTTATACAACCTGTTCCCACAGGCTTCATATCTAAGTACCTATATAAAAAAAATTGGAGAGCATGGTCAGCGCTCCAGATTTTGTTATACGAAGTTGTGAAATGCTGAATCGGAAACCAAATTCAGGAAAACCGCAAATAGTAATGTAGAAGAAGGCTTCAACGGAAACAAACATAAGGTATAGGGTACGCAGGAATTTTTCATTCACAATACCAAGTTTTTTTTTACTTTTTGTTTTTCTTCTTTGTGCCTTTTGTTTCAATATACTTACAACAGAATGAAAGCAACAATTTTTCTCACACGATGTATAGCTCGACCATACCCCCCACCACTTACCTATGTAGGTACTATACGTAGATTGTATTACAGCGTTTTATATATTTTTTTTTTCCTTTTTAATGCGTTTGTTTATCATTTTAATGCGAATTAAGTGGTTTAACCCTTTTTATTGACTTAAGGATTTTGATTGATAAGAGATTGATAGTCAGGAATGATATTAATTTTGTGTGACAAGTGTTGTTTCTATAATATTTAAACGACATATTTTGCATGGAAATGTCATTTTAAGACCCTAACAGCCCTATTATTATTGAGAATTTCTAAAACTAGAAATGAAACTAGTTTTGTTTCTAGTTCTATACATTTTAATCGAAACTAGTTTAAAAAATCGGTATTTTTCATTTTTGTGGACAAAACTAGTTTAGGTTTTCAAACGAGTTTCTCGTTTTGATTATTAAACTAGTTTTGTCGAAGTAGCTATTTTTATTTTGACAACAAAAAAGTAAAATCAAACTATTTTGCTTTTTCTTGCAGTACAGTACATACATATTCATATATGTACATAATGTTTTATTATTATTAAAAAATACAACCGCAATTTGAATGTTTAGTTTTTAAATTCATTTATTTATATTTATTTATAATAATTAGAAAACATGCTTATGCGCTGCATGGAGCACTTCATCTCGTGCTGATTTGTTAATTCTGTACAACGAACGTTCATCTGTTTTATTGCATTCTCCACATACTTGGTTTTATTCATCTGCATTGATAGGAAATTCCAACTCTGCTTTAACATCAATCTCTCCTTCTTCTAAACAAATATTGTGCAAAATGCAAGCGGCAACAATTAATTTCTGAGCATTGAGTATTGAGTAATGCTACATTCAATCCATGTCGCAGTACTGGAAAGCGGCGTTTCAGTATACCATATTGGCGTTCTACAACATTGCGTGTGTGCACAACCGACGTTTGATAGGCTCCGTATAGCCAATCCTTAATTACTGTATATGGGGTAGCCAAATAAGCTGTATTTGAATACCCTGAACCAACATCATAATGTAGGTCCTGGCCAAAATCGCCCGTGTTGAAACGTAACTTCAAATTTGATGCAGAAAATATTGTGGAATCATGAATTCCACCGGACCATCTTTCGACAACATCCAACACTCTCAAATTGGCTGAAGACACTGTTTGCACATTTAACGAAAAACATCTCTTCCGGTTGCGAAATGATTCCGCCTATTCAAAAAAATGCATTGTGATATAATCAAAGGTTCTAAAGTTCACGTACAGAAGTGGTAAAAAAAAAGTCCTTTACCAGTGAACCACCCGGTGACAATATTTTGACGTGCGTGAGGCTATAGCACCAATAGTGCGCGGAAAACCAGCCGGAGTATGAAATGCTAACGCAACCGATTGTCGTTCCTTTTCAGTCTGCGGCATTTGAATTAATGTTGGAACATGTTTCAGCAACGCATCACAGACTTTAGGCAAACAATTGCTCACAGTTTACTAAAATACTCGCACTTCATCACCAACATTTTGTTCAAAGCTTCCCGAAGCCAGGAACCAAAGCAAAATCATTACCTTCTGTTACATAGTGCACTCTTAATTTTTCTTTACCTACGCATGTACGGAGGCCTTTTATCTGCCTCTTCGCTATCGAAAAATCGTAAAAAGCCAATCGTCTTCTTCTTCCAAAAAGTTTGTAAGACCCAATTCACGAAATATCATTTTACGCGCCATCGTCAAAATTATTGACTTATTGGTGACTAGTTTTAAAGTCCTCAAAACTAGGTTAATGTAGTTTTATGAATTTCTAGTTTTATACAAAACTAGTTTTATGATTTCAAGTTATGGAGGTCAATTTTGTTTTGAATAATACCGATTTGTTCAAAACCTGAAACTAGAAACCCCTTTGTATATGAAAACTATAGTACTATCATGGCGAGTTTTTTTTAGGGTTGCCCCGATCCTGGTGGTGGCGCTGCAAAATGTGAGGTGTAAAATTCGATTTGGTGAGTCTTTAAGCGTCGAAAATTGGTGGTAGGAGCAAGAGGAGACTATTTTTTGGATAATTGCATCCAAAAAATATCAATAAATATCATTTAAAACCTCCATAAGCCCTCCGCAAAAAAAAAAGAGTAAGGGTTGCCGGCATACATTAGATGTCGCCCCATTCGACTTCCACCATGAGAGTACTATAGTTTTCATATACAAAGGAAACCCCAATAGAACAAGTTCTACGTCAAAACTAGTTTTGAAATTTTACAATATATTTTTAATAATAATAGTAGGAAAGTCTTTTGAGAGCGTTAAACTTTTTAAAACGGTTATGTGCAACGGGCCAAGAGCGGGGTACACATTATCGAACATGAATGACAGTTTCGTTTGATTTCACATAGACAGGGCCTTTTCTGTAAAAATCATATTGGAAAAATAACCCAGTTTGAATTAGAATTTGAAAGTTATTCCAGTACAGACCTAAGATCTTACAATAACGATGCCTTCAAATTCATATTGGATCCGTTTAGTGTACATGCACACCTCTTAGTTACCAATTAGATGTTACACTTTTTCTAATGAGAATCCTATTTGACTAACAAGGAATTCTTCTGAGACATTCTATTTAATAATTGACTAGATGTTCTAGTCTTATAATTTTAAGACTTAAATAGTTGGTAGTTATTGTTTAAAAAGAATGTAAGCAAATCAAAGAATGCAAAAAGAATGTACGAAGTGCCAATTTAAGTAAGAAGTAATAATCCTAAAAAAAGTAACGAATGAAATCTATTAATTGAAGTCACTAAAGATTGCATTCCAAAAAGATTACACTCTTTTACAACTCTGTTTAAGAATGAGTTTCTATGCAGTAATATTTAGAATACTTCATAAAATAGGTAAAGTTTTTTTTTACCTATACGTTTTGTAAAAGTGATCCTTAAGAGGCCTTTGAACAAAATTGGAACTTAGAATCGAAGATTTTTATCTTTTTATAAAAAAGGAAAATAAAACTTCCAACACTTTTTGTCGGTTTTACCTTTAGAAAATGTATTACTCCTAACAGAATTTTTAGTTTTTGTTTTTTTGGTTAATTTCTTCTTATTTAAAAAACAATGTCAATTCCGAAAAAATAACGACGAAATTCTAAAATCAGTCTGCAACAAATTGAAGCTTTAATCATTACCATTAAAATTATATACCTACGTATGTATTATAATATTAATATGTACTCTTCTCCTGTTTCTCGAGATACAATTTTTACAAAATTATCACTGATATATTTTTTTAAATAAAAAAAAAACTTTGGATACAAAATTTATGTAGCTTCATACACAATTTTAGTTTTGGCTTTTTTGGAATCCATTTTGCCATTTACAATTTTTTTTTTCAAAAATTCTTCCCCAAGCTTTTTAACAAATAATGACCATTTTCAAGAATATTTATTAAACGTTAAGCTGCGCCGGTAAATAAAATAAATTTGTATAAATGTGAACATTTCAATCAATTTAAAAAAACCATCACCCATCGCGATAGATAACCATCTTGTCTGAATTTTCCATCATATCATTGCTATATTTTCTATATGGTAGGTATAATGTCCCTCGAGATTATTTTCAAATCATTAAAACATAATTCGTTACATTACCAAATTTGAGGTGGTTGTTAATGGCTTTTTTTCACCCACTATAGAGCGAAAACGATTGGATAACATTTTGGTCTAGAACAAAAAGTAATACGAACAACAAACAAAAAAAAAAAAAAAACAAAAACAGCATCTGTGATTTATCTTTGACATATTTTCTAGAACATTTTTGTCTACTTGTAATACTTTTAACAACAACAAGTCAACAACATATACATATCTATCTACCTCCCACAAGAGCTCAAGATGATGATGCAAGGACATTTTATTTTATTCAACAACAACCCCCAACCTCCAATCCCACCACAACAATATCGCGCCATTCACCACTCAAGAGGGTGGTATCCGTATCCTGAATTGTGAATTGTGAATCCTATGAATCCTGGCTATACCATAGAATATGCGTTCCATCGTTAGTAATTGTCTCTTTGAAGGCAACCAACAATATAAAAAAGTATAAAAAACGACTCCATTAACATAACTTGATTTCTAATTTGTGGGAATTTAATTTTTCTCTTCCTCGTTTTAATTTTTTTTTTTTTTTGGGTGGTACATGAAAGATCGCGTAATGTCATTTTTGGGAAGCACTCAGGGCCCGGACCAAAACACCAGGACTATATCGTTACCAAGTTATACCATCATGTTCTAGCTTCATTTCATCGTTTTATATCGTATCCTCGTCGTTGTCGTTGTCGTTGTCGTCGTCGGTAGTAGTCGGTGTCGTTCTAAAAAGTTTACAGTTTATACAAAAAGCAGGGAGGATTCTTAATGTGAAATGTAAATTGGTTCTGCGGATTAAGGTATGTTTTCTTTTTGTTAGGGGATGGAAATGGTGTCGCGGAGAAATTAATACCTTTTTAGGGGAGGTAATGGGATTTTCTCCTGCTTTATCTTTTAGCATTTTTTTTTATAAAAATTTCTCTAACCTATCCAACAACACAAAAAACAATAACAATATAGGTAACAACCTACACAATAATTTGCTTACACTTTTAAGATGAAGAATACTGGCAATATCTTCTATTCTTATAAGGTGAAATTTGAGAACAACAACAACAACAATATACACAGAGCTATCTATCGTAAAAGATGAAGTCATATTTCACGGTGTTGTGGTTTCAAAGCTAATTTCAAGCCAGCCAGCCAGAAGAGATGGCAAAAATAAAAAAAAATGAATATATGATGTGAACCCTTATATACCACACCTATTATTATAAGAAAATGAAAAAAAAAAAATCTTATGCGATAGAGGAAATTTTCCATTTTATTGGGCTTATTATTATCATCATTTTCTTTTATGAGATCTAACCATATTGCTCGATAGAAGAAAATATTGTAACAAAGAAACAAAATAACGTAAGGTACGTATGTGAAAGGTTTGTGAGGGTAATGTGTACTGTTATTTAGGGATATAGCTCTGTAGAGCATAAATCCCGCTTTGGTGGGACATAACTCCATGTTTCACACCTGATGGGGGACTCTAAGGTGCCTGCGGTCTCATGAAAGGTGTGAATTGCCATACTGCAATAACAATGTGGAACGAGTCTTGTTTTTGTGGACTGTGAATTCGTAGTTGTTTGTCGCGCAAAAAATATTAAAATGTGGGACTTGTCGTTGCCCTTGTGCTTGTAGGTACATTAGGTGTGGCATCTTTGTGGGGAAACTTCTAGTTTTTTGTGCCCTGCACATCTAATCCTAAAAGGTATAATATAATAATAATAATTAAAATACTTAAATGGCCGTGGCGCGATGGTATGCATGGTCGCCTTATCCCACCAGAGGCATTCCTCTATTTAGATAAATGCGGCCTGATACAGGATGAATTGGCAGTACCGCTTATCTACCACGTCAGGCGTAGAACCGTGGACCGGCGAATCACGTACGAACGAGACATCCTCGCCCAAGATGGAGCCGAGCTCCTACGGTTCAGTAGGGCTGTGCCCGAACAGGACCGTATTGATAGGAGGAAGCAGGAGAACCAGTTCTGGTGGCTCCAAAATGAAAATGCTATAGGGTAAACCGGGGTGGGGTATTTTTGCCTTGGCCGGCTTACATATTGGTTTTAGTCTAAGGTTTAGGTTAAGTAGAGAGTAGGGACGGTGGCACTATAAAAATAAAAAAATAAAAAAAAATTTAAAAAAAATTTAAAAAAAAAAAAAAATAAAATAAAAAAAATAATAAAATTAAAAAAAAAAAAAAAAAATGAAAAGAAAAGAAATATATAAAAAAAAAAAAAAAAAAAATTGTAAATGGACATAGTTTTTGCCGCTGTGATTGCTCTAGTTTTAAGTAGTATGTAGGTAGGTTAGGGGTAGGTTTAAGTTTTATTTTAAGGACATAGTGTGTAAGTTTTGAAAAATTATTACTGGAGTTAGTTTTTTTTAAATTTTCTAACAAAATAAATACACAAAAAAAATAGTTCATAGGCCGAAAGGCATTAGTATAAGTAATCATGAATTCCTTAGAGCGCCCGTTTAGGGCCAGTAAGTTAAATTTAAGCATAGTTAAGTAGGCTAGTTTTCTGAATTTTGTCTAGTATGTAAGTAGATATAAGTTAAAAATGAATAAAATTTGAATTAAAAAAAAAAAAAAAAAAAAATGGTCGCCTGTCAACCTCACAGTTCACAGGTTCGATCCCTGCCGTAGCTCTATGTCATGTTTTTATTCCATTATCATTGATTATTGTTGGGCCGCTGGTTTACTCATTACATGTTGTTCAGGCATAACACTAACAACATGTGATTGAGTAAATACTAGTATGCCCAACAAATATGACAATAAACAAAATAATGCGAATTATAAAGGGACATTGATATAAGACACGGCATTTCTCCGCTTTAGCCCAGCCGCCAACCATGGAGATAAAATCTGAGACAACCACCACCACTTTCAGTCTCAGTACCTCGCGCCACATACCTTTCCAGACACCTTTCCCTTCCCATCCCTATTCATCACGCCCGCGCTGTGTTGAACAACATATAAAGGGTACACCATCCCCTTGAGCGCGCGCAAATTAAAAAAAAAAAAAATGTGATACTCATGTCCCTGTGTAGATTCGGTTTTAGATTTGTTGCTTTAACTTTATTCTTTTGCTTAAAAGCTTTTTTATTATTTAAGACTTGCAAAAATCATAGTAGTAATCCATGGCAATGGAATGGTTGCTGCGTAGGACTGTCATGCTGGAGGTCTGAGTTCGATTCCCAGCCCTATCTATCTGAAAACAGAAACTTATTTTTCTCACGGACATCGCAAGACAAGAAAAGAGTGTTTGTTCCATACCAAATACGTCGATTTAAAAGCCTCTCAAATATTTCCTCAATGTTAACTACAGCTTCCCATACATGAGTCCCAAGTTCCTAAGCTAGGCTGCTTAATAATATGTACATCAAATCTCTTCCACACACAACCCAATGACCGACGAATGAGCGAATATTCGTCCATTTTGACATTTCTTTCATATGACATTTATTTATTTGTCGCAAATGACGTTTGACTTTGACAAATTCAGCCATGACCTTTGCATATGAAATCTATAGTACTCTCATGAGTACTTTCCACACAGCTGTGTTGTGCGGTTGTTTGAGGGTGCACTTTTATGTAAACAGAAACAGGAACCAGAAAATTAGTTAGGTATGTAATCGCTGGGACGACGACGTGTGGAACGTGTTCATGAGAGTACTATGCAAATTTATATACAATGGCCATGAACAACCACGAAGAAAACAAAAACTAGAGTGATTTTGAGGTTAATCGCTTGCGAAAAATTCGTTTGTTGAAGTGTGGAACGCGAATAATTCGTAATAATCAGTTTGTAATTCGTGACGAATAATTTGTTTTCTTAAATTTGTCTTATTTTTAAAATAAAATTTATTCGGTCATTCTTCGGTCGTTCTCATGTGTCTTTAATAATACCGACACGAAAAATACATCCATACCAAATTCACCATTAGAATATATCAAGCACACCTGTTATTTGTTTGGGTCACTTAACCAACCATCCGGATGGATTCATCCGGATGGTTTTAAGGCGTGTGCATTGTTGTTGGCCCGTTGCAATTGCTAGTGTGATAATACAATAATTCTGAAGTCGAAACTGATGATTTGCTCAGAGAATTAGGATGTAGAAATACACAAATTACTGACTTGCATGTCAGAAAAATGTCACACATAGCGCCATTATCACTTTTTTATGAACTTGGTGCATTTCGGATTACACCACCACATGAATGTAGAGATCTGACTTCAAATGACATAATGATGTGGATACCCAAGTTAGAAGCCTACATTTTGTGTGTTAAGCATTGAATCCAATTCTATCCACTTACTTGTATGTAGGTACTTGTATGTATATTATAACCCGACTGTTTTGTTTAGATGATGATGATTGATGAATTTTAGGAATTTGCTAACTGATATCAACTAAAACAGTAAGTACCTACTCGTTTGTAAACGTACCTTTATTTTGACATCTACAAAAGTCAAAGTGACGTTTAGATTTACTAATTATAAAAAATAAAAACACAAAATGGTTGAACAGAAATAACAAGAGTGATTGGGATGAGAATGACTTTCACTTGATGTACCCTGTACCTATTTATTTCGAAAGCCCAGTATATATTTCCTCAACAATGTCATTGACATTATTTTGTGCAAAACATAGAGTTTTACAGATAAATAATTTTTTTTACGAAAATAATTTTTTCTCACCACATAATTTTTTATTCCCAAAAGAACTGTATTGAGGCTTTATCTTTTTTTTTTCCTTAAAACGCCAGACACTTTGACGACTTCCTTTGAGGATCTTCCATTGAAAATACTATGCAATGGCAATAAAATAAAAAAAAGGAGAAACAACAAAAATAAATTCTTACTTCCCACCACATCTTTGAACTCATGCCAAGATCACTCTTGCAAACAAGAATCTCTCATGAGTCTTGAGCCTGGCATAGCAATGATGGTTTAATTGTCGTACAGAGCTCGTAGCCCAGTTTCGTTTCCCAGGTAATTTGCTTTTTTTTATGTCTTCTTTTAGAGAACGAAAGTGCATCCACCTACGATCTTCGCCGTTGTCGTTTGGTGCGGCGGCGGCGGCGGAAAACAGCAGACAACACTCGATGATAAAAAAGGAAATGAACATATCTGCTGCCGGCGCAACTTTTGCTTTCTTCAAATGGGAGGTAGATCAGTGGTTCGAAACCTTTCTAGTCTTGTTGCTCTTTTGATCCATTGGGGAAATTGACATTTACAACTTGCTTACTTTAAATAAAAAGTTATTTCTTACAATTGGACATTGATCCATATCATTTGTATTTAGAAGTTTTAGATTAATGGTTTTTTGATGTTTGAGTGCATCACGAAATCTTTCACCAGTGGCAGATTTATGATTATTTGGCTTTGTTGTGAATTCTTTTGAATTCGAAAATAATACATAATTCAAAATCTGCAAAAAAAATTTCAATAAATTCAAAGAATGCATGAAGTTCCAAAATTGATTGCAATCTTTTTGCTTGCATAGTTTGAAGTGGCAGCCTTCAGAAAAAAAAATGAAGCATCAGTTGTAATTTTTTAAAACCCAGCTCAAAATTTCTTTTCAAAATTATGTGTTTCTGATTTTTATACAATGTGTTTTTTATTTTTCAGAAGTTTTTCGATTTAAAAATAAAAATTTTGAGAGCGGTGATAGAAATTTTATAAAAAAAATACAAAATAATGCCAAACAGTAAAAATAAAAGGTGAAAAATGCATCAAGATTCACAAAATAGTGTTTTTTTTTGAAAGATTTTTGCATCACTGTCCATCGGAGGTAATTCTATACAGGTTGGGAACCCAGGAGGTATTCATCTGTGAGCAGCGGTGTGGTGGCATTGTTGTGAATAGTGATGTCAAGGCAGGAGGTTGTGGGAACAAAAAAAATTGTTATTTAAGGGGGGCTTTTGGGAAAATTATTCTCCCACATTATTTCTTTTTTTTTTACAAATAATTCAAGACCTTGGCCTTGAACATCACACTTTATTTTATAGCGTCTGCTGATAGAAGTTATCTC
>OY288111.1:4396420-4426175 GCA_958431115.1 Syrphus vitripennis
GGCAATCGATATGAAATGCGCGCGCCTGGTATAGATCAGGGTTCCCACTTTGCTCCAATTTCATTATATCCATAGATTTTAATACAATATCTTAGGTATCTATATTCGTCTTGAAAAGTAGAGTTTGTCCGTCATATGCATTTGCTGTTCCACCATTTTCTTGAAAAAAAATGTGTCAACTATAACTTTTGGAAAATGTGTGTTCAAAAACCATGTTTATTGTTGTTTTATAGCTGCCAAACTTAGACACAAGAGTAGTTTGACATTTATTTGTAGTAAATATTTAGATAGTGCTAAGTAGACAAAAATCTTATAATAACGACTCAAAGGCTGGTATCCTCCGGGCGCTCTTGCATGCCGCTCGGTGAATACCAGCCTTACTGTTTAATTATCAAAAGTAGTAGTATTAAAAATAAACATACTGTGAAAATTTTCGATTTGTTTAGAAAATTTACAACGATTTTTTTTTTTTTTTTTGAAAAGTGGTAGCAGTGGTATACATATATTAAACGAAACAAAGATTATAATTGTGTATGAGAGTAGAGACATATCGACGGCGATCATCGCTCAAAGAAGAAAAATAAAGGTGCAAAAGATAAGGTGAAGTGATAGCTATTTAATTATCCCCAAAAAGCTTCCGCCAGCAAAACCAGATCAGTAGAAGATGCTAGGGAAATCTCTCCAGTTAAAAAAGAATTATGTTGTAAATCTTGTATCTACACGAATGTACCTACAAAATCATGATAGGGCTTTAAAAAAAGCAATTTATTTGTCTCTTGAAAACCTTACAATAAGCTACAACTTTTATGATTAGCAATAAGCGAATAATTTGAAAAAAAAATTACGGCTTGATAAAAATCCGTACAATATGAAATAAAAGACATCTTAAGCCCCCATCCCCCAAGGTCTATTTGCTGTTTGTTTGTTTTACCTTGTTATACAATAAAATTAATCACAAATTAACACAGCAAATTACTATGTGGCAATAGAAAATGTTTGCCGCACGAATATATGTATGTATGTATATATCTTGTATAAAGTTTTTTTTTTGCAAAGCTAACAGCTGTGAGCAGCACACACATGGTATAGCTAGATTTTAGCCAAAATTGTTTATATTTTTTTATTGAAATTTATTCGTTTGCTTCATTTGCTGTACAGTTCAAATCCAACAAGTTAGATTCACTTAATTACTTTTTTTAGGTACGTAAATATTAATTTATTAAAGAGAAAATCATAAAAAAATTGAGAATTTCGACATCTGTCACTTTTAACAAAATAATAGTAGTCAGTTTTCTTGATTGTAAAGATCCCTAATAAAATAGGCGTGTTTTAAGAAGAAGTTTATGTAATAAGTTGTATTTATTTTTTTAGTTCAAGCCGAACAGATGAGAAATAATATACATAATTCAAAAACTGAGAGATTTTACCAATCTGTCAAACTTCACATTTGGTGACAGGATAAATCACAAGTACTATTTTTTGTATGGATTTTGTCAAAAAATTTCGTAAGGAATATGAACTCGGCGAACAGACGTATTTCATAACGTAATGGGAGAAATTTGACATTTGGCAAAAAATTGAGGTTTTGGGTTGAATAATGACAAGTAGATTAATTCTTTGATTAAATACATGTATTGCAGTTAAATGGCATGAAATAAGATTAATCTGGATAACTTTTTTGATTAAAAGTTCATCTTAATCAAAGGCTGAATAATAGGCAGTATTATTAGATCGAACCGGATTGTATATTATGCTGCAGCGTAATGGTCAGTCTACTTGTATGCACTATTATTGTCTAACAGTATACCTTGGCCAATTCAGAAAAGGTATCTGTATATTAGGTAAGACCAAACCTCCCTCCTCTTTCACTCTGTCGCTTCGTTTAATGCAGATATACTCTACTCATAACCCCATTTGTCAGATCTATTATACTCTTAAGTATAGATATCGTATATAGATTCAACTATTTTTAAAGGTACGAACTCTGGCGCATGTACACATACAGATACCTCCTGCTGCATTGCAACGGCAGTGTTCTTTTTCCTTGAAATTAAATGAATAAAGCTAGATGGATGGATTAGGATTTATGAATTCGGACAAAGTGCCTACCTTTACCTAGTTGAAAGACGGTGTGCCTGTCTGAAATTACGATAAAACAACGAAGCGACGAATAGACACAACTTAGGATTTCTATCTTTCGTGGAAATGAATGCGCCTGCGCCCAGAATATCTATTTGGTTTTCTTTATTTTTGTTCGTTTCAACAATTTTTTTTATAACTTTAAAGAACAAAAAAGAAAAGAAACGAAAATAAAAGAAAAGAAGAAAAATTAACACACACAAAAAACTTCAACAAAAGAACAATCTAAAGATATTTCTGCAACATTAGCTGATTATTTATATATTTAAAGTCTGTTTGGCCTTTACTTTTCACTTTTCGTTCGTTTTTTTCACATTTTAAATGGAATAAAGTTTTAAGACTTTAAGGCCTGTTACATTTTTTAAAACGTTAAGTACAACCGGTTATCTATTAGTAATTTAAATATTCGTTTGTATTTTTATTTATTTATTATTTGCTGACGATTTAGCAATCATAAGTGAAGATCCAGATTCCTTGAAACGAAGTAATTGATGAATGTGCTGATGTTCTAGAGCGAAAAGAATATCGTATGAAAAGGACACCGCATTAGCGTGAAAAGAGACCGAATTCCAATGCTGTCCATTTTCTAATCCACACAGGCCTATTCCGGACATCTCTTCGAATGGAGCAGTGCTTCCCAAGATGGAAAAGTTTAAATATATGGGATCCATGATCAATGGCGCAAAAAAAATATTGACAGTAATACGGTTCACAGTGTTGGACAATGTATCAGAAGTATGAGTGTAAATTGACGGTATCTGAAATGAAGATGTTTCTCATGACAGCAGTGATGACAAAGCGTGATCGAATAAGAACCAAGAAAGTCCAAAGAAGACTTATCGTTAAAAATACTATTTTGGACAAAATACATCATGGCCAACTTAGCTGGTACTGTCATGCTTAAAAGAAGATGCACTGAGAACCCAGTTCAAACGAAAATAGCACACGGTACACGTTCCAACGCATTTGCGGAAGAGTTCTTCCGGGTAGGCGCAAAAACTTAATAATGAATATACATCTAACATGACATTTTTCAACTATTGGCATGAAATAGTTTAGCGGCTAGTTTCGGTAAGCACATCCAATCTTCACCCAATCTCAAGCCTGCTTAATCTGATGTCTATTTCGTTTGATTGACTCAAATAAAGCAGTGAATATATACAGCTGGTCATCGGATTCTTTCCTGGTCCCTACATGGTCCTAAGTTTAGATTTACATTAACCCCTGTTAGCATTTACCCAATGGCCCAATATTTTAAAATGAAAAACCGCAAATCTCTTACCCTGATTACACTTGTGTGCAACTAATTTATATGAGATCCATTGCACATCACCAAAGTTCGATCAAACGAAAAACAACAACAAGAACACCAAGTTGCTGGAATAAACAATCAGTCAGAGACGCCAAAACAGTGGTCTCATTACGTTCAATTCACTCCCCCAACTCGATTATATGCCACAAGGAAGTCGAGATCAATATTCTTTTGCCACATTCTCGTACACCTGCATTTTCATACCCCTTGACGTTTTGTGCGCCAGCAAAATTCCAACAGTGTAGTGCTACTCTAAATGCGCTCTTATTTGCAGTTGCTTCTTGCTAGTGCATTGTGGCTACAGTTTCGGTATAAAAATGATATATGATCAGTAGATGATTACCACTGCAGAAGCAACAGTAAAAAAAAACGGAGCAACTTTTAGGATAAGCCACGAGCAAGTGCTAAAATAAGGAAAACAAAACTGTACCTATAAAATAATCGGTAGTCAAACGCGTGCCAGGCACTTTCTAAGGCAACGGCGCGGCGCGGCGTGTCATGCGACGCGATGGAACGAACGGTAGGTAGGTTAAAAGGAAACCAAAAGCACAAGCCGTTTTTTTTTCAGCACCGCGAGCTCACGCGAGAGTTCGCTCACTCAAGACCAAAAGGCAATCGATCCATCGATAGTCGCTGATGGGTTGTTTCCCTGCTTTCCCGTTCGAACAATTTTTTTTCTTCTTTCATAAAATCATCTCCTTACCTATTACATAACAAGGTTTAGTAGGCAACGTGTTTGCTTTTATTTCGAAATATTTTTCACGCCCTATAACGTCCGTCGGGATAGTGTGCTACAAAAAGAACCAGATAATCTCATAAAGGAATTTAGTTTCGATGGAAGAGGATTTCACTGTTGACAGTTTAAAAGCCACTGCGTTCTTTTATATTATGGGCTTCTTCTCTTGCCATAGACTTAAAATGCTCAAGCTGATGCTTTTGTTCGTTTTCTGCCTGTGCACTTGTATCTCTGTTTTTTTTTTTTTTTAAAGAACGTCGTCCAATAGATGTTAAGATCACGATAATGTTATATAGCGAATCAGTGTTGCCACTGCACCGGGAACCGAGGCAAAAACTTAAAAAAGAAACATTTTAAAGTCTCGCGGTGGTGGCCTAAACTAAGTGCCCGACGCTCTTACCAACTGATTTCCTTGAGTAGATTACACGTTACAAGTGTTCTGACTGGGCAGTGCTTAATAGGCAGACATGCACTTCGACTTGGAGTTCCTTCAAATGATTTTTGCAGGAGCTGCAGGGAAGAAGAGGAAGAAGAGACAGTCTCTCATCTTCTTTGCAACTGTCCTGCCCTAGCACTCCATATTGGAGACTTCTACTTCAATGACCCCAGCGATCTAGTAAACTCTGAGATCAATTGTCTCTTAACGGACAAACTTTGGTCTAAGTGTATTGGTTTTTAACCAACAGCCACCTTAACCTAACCTAGCGGTGGCGATAGCGAACTTAACCAAACTGTCATTGAATCGGTAAAAGTGAGATAGCAATATGAGAAATTTCAATCTTCACTGGAAAGCCCTTCCTCTTTATCGTATACTGAGTATTAATACAATTTCGTAGAAACCCGTTTTTAAAATTTTCGTGCAACAAGGCATACATTTTGTAAAATTTTGCTGGCAAATCAGTTCTTAAAATATGATGGTCAAGAGGACTAAACGCAAAACGGAGCCAAATGGCAATACTGAAGCGAATTATTGGTCTTTTAGATTTTTTCTTATTTTGTTTTTTATTGAGTTTTCTAGCCATGGGGACTCTTAGAATTAAAAAAAATTGAATTTGATCTTTTTTTGTTAAATCAAATTATCGGTTGGATAAGCGAAGTAAGAGCGAGTCCTATATCATAACTGGTTGCTACACTGCGCTACTGATCTCGAGCAACGATATCTTTTATATTATTATTTTTTTGGATGTGTCTTATGTTTCCGTGGCAGGAGAAAATGATTTTGCAATTTCAAATTGCTATTGGGAAATCCAACACCTGCTCTAGATTGAGTGTGTTGCACTATGACAAGAACAGGCAACACAGATATGACAGAGGACAAAAATAAGTAAAATGGAAAACAACAAATAAAGCGCCGGCACTATGGCGCCTTATTGCAAAAGTGACAGCGAAATTCTATTTTTGTGTATCGTTAATGCAAAAAAAGCTTAAAGATCTGAATAAGTAATTGTTTGGACCTCACTAGGTTAAAAAAAAATACGTTTAGTTTTGGCTATTCGTATGTTTATTATTTTAGCCTATTAAAGTTAGACTATTTTTAGCAAAAAGTACACGTAGGTAATTCTTATCGGATAGATTTTTGCCTGGAAAAATTAAATTAAACGTTTGAAATTCCGATCCGAAGTGAACAAAATTTTATTCAATACGACTTTTTTCGCCCAAAAAACGCCACACTCATTAGGTTTGTTCGTTGAGCCCTGAAGTCACCCTGGGGTCGCCCTAAAGCGTTTTTTGAAAAACCTGAACTCACCCTGAAAATGAAATTCTGTGTTTTTTGAAACCTAGGGTCGCCCTGAACTCGCCCTGAAGTAGAACTAGGTTTTTTGCTGTGGCGAGTTGAGGTAAAGTATAAACTGTCAAAGTGACACGAGTGTAAAGCATTTGTTTTGTTGTGAATTTGTTAAGCATTTGTTTTGTTGTGAATTTTGTGTGTTGCAGGTAATTGTTATTGTTAATATTGAGAAACACCGCCAAATTGTTTTTATTCATACTTTAAACTGTGTAATTTAAAACAAATGTCTTACAGGTTACAGCACAGAGAAAAAAAATTGTGTTTTTCTGGTTTGAATGTCAAAGAGGCAATTGACAGCCCTTAAGCGTTTTTTGAGAAATGAAAAACCCAAGTTTTTTTTGACAACTCTTGGGGTTGTCAAGAAAACCTGGGTCAACCCTGGGTAAAGTTCAACGAACATAACTATTGTTTAAAGCAAGAAAAAAAAAATATTTGCTTCAAAAAAATTATCTGTCAAATTACATATTTTTGCACAAGACAAATAGCAGTGATACTGCTTTGCACGAAAAAAGGTATTTTAATTACATTTTTTTAACTTCCAGTTGGTTCACAGTTCGATAAGAAATTTTAAACTTTCTTTTCTGAAAATATCCTCTACAAATAGTTCATGATCATGATGAAAAAGAAATTTGTTAGTTTGTTGAGACGCTCTTAAAGTTAAAAGCGATCGGTGAATATCAGCCTGAGCTCGGGCTGGTAATCAAATCCAATCCAAATAAATAAGTACCTACAATTAATATTTTTTTTTCTTTTAAATAAATTTTGTCCAACTCTTAAAGCACTTAACCTACTATGCACTTCAATAACCATACGAGAGGTCTTTTAATGGAAAATATGCTCAAACTATTTGCTTAAAGATTTTTGTTTTTTGTATTTATAAGGTGGTGGTTTTTATGCAAATACCTTAGCACCCACATAAAATATTATAGGCCAGTCGCGAATGTACCGAATACAGATAGGTTTTGTAAAATATATTTCTATCTATTTTGAAAAATTCATTGACTATTAGGACGACGTAAACTATCAGCACTTCTCATGATTCACAATAATCAAATCACAAACGTTAAAGCCGAAAACACCAAGCTACTTTCCTGTTAGCGCTGACTCCGTTACGCTACTATTCTTTTGATTGTACTTTGGCTGACGTCTATCAACAAAACGCACAAAAAAAACTAACAACATCCAAAGCAACAAAAAAGTAGAAAATATTCCTACTCAAGCTTCGGCTTTTGCCAAGTTACGTAGGTATGTTACGTTATTTTTTTTATGTACATATGTCAAATTGAAGGTTGAGCAGAAAAGTTGTATTGTGATAGATTGTAAGCGATTCTTAAGGTAGAACTATAATAGTCAGACGTGGTAGGAACTAGGGAGCTTATGTCAAAACCAAACGAAAATTAGCTTTCCGAACACTCAAATGGGGAAGTATGCCATTTTATGTGCTTCTACCATTTTGATTTTTGTATCTATCTTTCGCAGGAGCGGTCGATGAGCGCTCTTGCTATCGATAGCGAAAGTTAACTAAAGCCTAACGAAAGGCACCCAATCGCAATTATGGGCGCGTCATATAAACCACCACTTCAGCTGACTTTCAACGCTACCACAAAAGTAGCTTTGTGTTTTCCGCTTAAAGTCTATGGTTTGGTTTGGATGGTCTCTATTGTATACTAGATTTTTGTAAGGAGTTTTGTGATGAAACGTCAATTAGCTATCGCAGGGTATTTTTTTCATGAATCAAATTCGAATTATCGAATGAAGTATATTATAAAAGACAAGCCTCAGGTGTAAAAGCAATTATCTTGTAAAAATAATAATAAATAATTAGTTATGTATTAACCATAAATTAAGAAAGTAAACAAGCAACTCTTTTCTAGAATAAGTACATAAAGAAAACCATATTGTGTCCTTATTATACAGTAATGAAAACACGTTTTTGTAAAATGTATGTAGGTATACGATCAAAAAAATTTCAAATATTTTTTGTTTGTTTGAAATGATATTCCGACTGGACTAAATTAACATTGAACAGGAGACCTGTATTGGCGATGACGATAACGACCCACAGCAAATGTATAAGTTGTATCAACCTAAGTTAGTTATATAAACCTGAGCATATATGTACGAAACTTAAAGTTCAGGTGCGTTTCGGATATGCAATTTCGCTTAACATCGATCGATTGTCGATAATCTGTTTATTGCTCTTCGCCTATTTGCTAGAAATCTCAGATGAGGCGTGTGCACGCATATATGCAACTTCGTCACGTATTTTATCGTTCGTTCTTCGCTTGGGCAAAAGACATAATAATGTCTACATAGCATTTTTTGCAATCGCACGCACGCCTGATAGGTGGTTTGATGTCTCCTTCCTCTCTCTATCTCGATGCATGCGTATTCATATCTTCATCGCGTTCACGCGTGGCACTGCTGACTGCATGCCTAACTTCTTGCGTGTGCTGTGTGAAATAAGCCACACACACTAGTTGTTCAGTTCAATTGCAGATTTGTTGGCAAAATACCTACATTTTTTTGATGAATATAGGTACCTTAAATATATACTTATGTGTACCTAACACACAACTCGACATAGTTTTTTCTGCGTACTGTGGTTTTTAGAGTACAGATTTGGGGTTAGATTTTCTGATCCTTCATTTAAAAATGCACCTAAATTTGAATGTATGGCCCATTTTTTTTTTCAAAGCATGAGATCGAAAATACAAAATTAAATTATAAAATGTCAACTAGAATACATGAATGGCGTTTCCTATTATTTTGCCAAATTTTGACAGATAAAATGTCAATAAAGTGAAAATCTGACAAAGCTTGCCAATTGGGTAAATCGGACATTAACGTCGTTTTTAATCGGCAATCCGGAATTGGTTTTAGATTCGGAATCCCAATTGAACAGTTTTTTTCGATTCTGAAAAATTTGATGGTTGGTGTGACAGTATTAGTATTTCAAGCCATCACTTCACAGTTGTAAATTTAAAAAAATATGACAATTGTCAAGAGTGGCATTAAATCTTTGAATGTGTGAGTGATTCTGTTTTTGCTACTGATTTCAAATCCAGAAGAGAAATTCTCCTTTTTTTAGAATCAGAACTATCACTTTTGCTCAATTGAACGCATTCAGAATGCTTTTTTCTGCTTCCAGATTGGCAATTGAAAACGACATAAGAAAAATGAAAATGTTCACCGTCTTTGACATATCTCTGTCAAAATTTGTTGTGTAAGTGCGACATAAGGCACATTTCGGACTCGGCCACAAGAAAGGACCAATAGCCCCCATATTACGCAGTCGTTAATTTTAATCCAAATGTATTTAATCACATTCCATATTGTTCACTCATTTATGGTTTTCCCATCACACATATTTGATGCTTTTTGTTTACTTTATCATCTGATGTATGCTATAGATCGTATGGTATAGAACTATTTGAATTACTAGTTGCCAAATTTCAATAGTATAGGGGTCAAAAGGCAATTTTCATCGCATCTTTGCGACATTGAAAATGGAAATGCTACAGAAACAACAGAAAGGCCGAAGAAATGAAAACAAAAAATATTTACTACAGCACCTCAACCAAACCTTTTGCGATATTTCGCAAAGCAACAATTTAATCGTGTGGTGGGCTTTTTATTATGTAGCGCTCTATCTTGTGGTGCAGCGTTAAGTCTTTGTTGTTGTGGAAGTTGTCGTTATCTTGGACGGACGAACGGACGGTATGTATTTCTGTTGATTCGTATTGGGTGGGCACATCTGACTTAGGGGTTCATTCTTTTAGACTGCCATATTGCGCGAGTGTAGATATTTTGCCAAAGACAGTACACGTCCCTGTTTAATTGTTCCATACGTCGCCGTGTGCTATAAAGTAATACTTGCATTCAAGACTCAACATGGCACGATTATGTTGCACACAGTGTTTGTCTTGTTGCGAACTCTTAAGTTTTTACCTCTGGAATTGTAAGTTTTTTTTTTAGTTTTTATTTAGTCAGTTGCTACCGGTCTTTGGGGAGAGGAGAAAAGGTTGCAAACATGTCGCTTTTGAGGTTAATAACTCGTATCCTACTTATGGAACCTATTACATATTTACATCCTTTGGCTAGTATTATCATAAACTTGATTTCTATAATGAAGCTTTAACGCTCACTCGTCCTATGTAATCATTGATATATCTTTTTCTTTGATACGTTTCGTTCAAGTGAGATTAAAGTGAACGACAAGCAGCAATTAGAGTCAGATTTTAATTACATATAGAGTAAATTCCACAATGCTTTGATTGCCTATTTGAGATTCAATTTGAATGTTTGAATCTTAAATTGTATCTTTAATTTTAACTTACCATCACCAGATATGCTTCCCTGAGAACTGTGAGAGTCTTCTGGAATAAAAAAACAAAAATCTGTTATAAATTGTTGCACATAATAAATAAATTTTATATGCTTTACTATGCTAAGCTTAATACAAGACTACTTTTGTACAAAACTTCGTTAAACTTTCGATAGGTTATTTGTAAAATAGTTTCATAGGAGCTTACCCATTGAATAAATATCGAATTAAAATTTAAACTAATCTTGCTTCGGCTGTAAGTGTTGGGCATTGGCCGACATTTTGAAAACTTATTTAAAAAGAAATTTGTAAGCACTGTTTCGATTCAAAATTTTGAAATCTTGCGTTTCCGTATACAACATTTTTTGAAAGCAATTATGCTATGCTTTCAGAGTTAATATGCCTCAAAGTTAATACTTCCCTACCAAATATTATAAAAAACAAAATACGAAATATAACAACCGCTTTGGATGGGAAGTTGAAATAATTCTCTAAAAACTAAAATCCATAATTAAACTAATAATTATCTTATTTGTAGTTCAGGCAAATATAAATTTGAAGTTCTGAAGTCTTCTTAAAAAGAAAAACTTTAAATGTCATATTTTACCCTCGACTCCACTGTGCTGTTCGCAGTAGATATATACTAAAAAGTGTTTCAAGTTTGCAGTTTTATACTACGTTTTCACCAAGAGCTAAATCGTGATTTAAGTAGATTATCCATAAATCTTGTACAAATCTCGAAGATTTACCATATTAATAAGTCTTGAGATTTCAATCTTCATGTGTCCATGAATGCTTTCGAAAACCGAACATCCCTAAATTCATATTCTCTTTGTGTTCACTTCATAAGAAATAAGGGAACGCCATTTGAATTTTCAAGGAAGCTGTCAAATTTAATCTTATTTAAATCTTTTTAATGTGGTGGAAACACTTCAGAAGATTTACTAATCCTCAACGAGATTAACCTTTGGTGAAAACGTAGTATTATAATCTACTTTTGGAAAATCTTCATTTCAAATCTTGAAATCGTTTATTTTTAACCAGACTTCTTCACTATTTTCACTATATAATATATGGGCTAGAGTTCTCTCCACTGATGAAACACAGATGAGAGACTCTTTGGCAACAGTTGCGGGAACATTTTTGAGGAGGTTCCGTCTCGGTC
Organism: Syrphus vitripennis; assembly: GCA_958431115.1. Taxonomy (NCBI): domain Eukaryota; kingdom Metazoa; phylum Arthropoda; class Insecta; order Diptera; family Syrphidae; genus Syrphus; species Syrphus vitripennis. The sequence continues at coordinate 4,407,889 of OY288111.1, forward strand.
CGATCCTTCCTTTTAGGAAGGATCGCTAAACTCCAATTATTATATTACCAACATTCTGGAGGAATATGTGGCTCCGTTCACACCATTTAATGGTGAAGACTTCTTGCTGATACAAGACAATGCTAGACCTCACGTTGCCAGGTGCGTTACGCACTACTTGGAAGAAGTGGAAATCGATGTGAGGGCTTGGCCTGCTATGAGCACGGACATGAATCCCATCGAACACGTTTAGGACCTGCTGGGAAAATGATAAGACAGCGGCCTACCTTTCCCGAAGCATTCAGTGGGCTGAGATCTGTGCCCCAATGCACCAACAACTTATCATTTATCACTTAGCAGCTTCAATCTGTATCAAAAAAGTCTCCTGTTTAACTTACAGATTTAAAATGTTTTACAAAAAATTAAATACTATATCAAATATTGATTTTTGTATATTTTGAATTTTTTATACCAAATTAAACTATGTAATTAGTTTATTAATTGAATGGATAAAAAACACTACTGCAATTTATTTTTAAATTTTCTTTTCAATGTAGGAAAAAAAAATATGAATTTTTTTATGAGACATGGTTGTCTTTATGATACTCGTAGTATTTTGCGACCTTAATATTGAAAATCCGGTGAGGATTTTAAAAGTTAGAACTTAATTTATTAACCTACGTATCTCTATTAATTTTTTCATTAAAATCCATTTTTCCGTATTATTTCAATTTATCGGTACACTACCACTGACTTTTTTGTAAAACATTGTTTTTTGATATTGTAAAATTTGTCTTCATGTTTTGCATTTAAAAGAATAAAAATCAATTGAAAATTGAAGTCGTAGTAGTAGAAGACTTGACTATATTTAAAAAAGTTATGACTATTAGCTTTTAATTTAATGAATTTTTTCAATTTTTTTTTTACAGAAAGTGCAAATCGGTAAATTCCTCACTGGAGAGACGATCGTAGCGAACGAACAAGCAGAGAAAACAAATTGTCAATTGTGTGATAAGTGCTTAGCAAAGAAGTGACTTTGATAAGTTGGGGTTTTAGTTGAAGAAACACTTATCATTTTCACTAAACAAAAATATGATAACTTGATAATGATAATGGAGTTAAATGAAAAATGGCTTCCTGCAACGCTTATCACTTACACTTATCAGAATTTCTTTAAGTTGATAAGTACTTATCACTGGTTGATGGCAATGGGGCACAGGTCCAATATATTTTTGCCCTCTCCTTTGCAGTTCAAAAAACTATGAAGTGCAAATTTAATTAACAGCGACTTCAAGAGGCAATTGGAAGTGAAGTTAAAGACGAATGATGAAAATCTTAATTGAAGTAAATGAGAAATTGCAAATATGAAGCCCTATTTTAAGATTTAAGAGAAATAGGTTGTTGAGAAAAGGGTATGTGAAGTTAGCGATTAAATAAACTTCTTGATTAACTTTTAGCAACAAGTTCATCACAGTGAAGTCGGAGGTAAAATATGATTTTATGGATTTTTTTAAAAAGTATGTACTTCAAAATTTAAAAACTACTAATTTTTAAGTCTTATTTAAGATTCCTGTCCAAATCGGTAACTAAGAAAAAGACATGAATTAACTTCACAGTGAACTAAGCATTTAGCGTTTAAACCAACTTTTTGATGAACTGCGAAAATTATGAAATAGAAAAAAAATGCGAAGAAAAACTGCAAACTGCTGTCGACAGCAGCCACGCCGCTTTTTTATTCAGAGCCTCTTATAACTTGAAATTTTCACCAAGTTTTTCAAGCTTGTTTTTTTAGTATTTTTATAAATTTGTACCAAATTTCACGTTACCAAAACACCTTTTTTATCATGTCGGGATTTTTTTTAACACTGTTTCTATAACTGTTGGGTAATTGGATTGCTAGAAATCGATAATTAAGGAAAATATAAAAAAACAAACAAACTGACCTGCATTATTTTGATGATCATTGATAGAAATCCATTCTGCAGCAGAGGTTGGTAACACATTCGTACCACCTCCGCTGCCGCTTCCACAATATCCTTCCAATTTGTGACCTAAAATATACAAAAAAAAGGGAAGTAAATATAGCTTTGTAAAATCTAAATCTGAATTTTCCATTCGAGATAAACAAAAATAAAAAATCTACAAGAAGTTATCGAATTGGACTTCTGCGAAAATTGTAGAAACAATTTCTACCACAAAATCTGAAAAAGCTGAAAAAAACATAGGACAATTGTTCCTCGACAATAATGTTGGTATAGTGTGGTTCGGTGATTTGCGATAGCAAGAGCAGTGGTGGCGGTTTTTGGTCGATGTATGCAATGATGTGCAGTACAGTGCTTTATTTGGAGAACAAAAGTAGAAACATCAAGCTGGAAAGGTTTTTTTTTTTTGGAAAACCGACCAATTTGCATTTGTGGCATCATTAGACCCGAGTTAGTTTAGATAAAATCAAGAGGACTAAAGAGACTTTTTCCTCTTACAACCGAAACTGAAACTCCGCACACACTTATGGTTAGAAAAGTGGAAAGTAAACGCTTGGCTGCGCACCAAACGATTGTTTTTGATTTTTGTTGTTTTGTTTTACTGTATCGCTTCTCTGTTTGCTTTGAGGATAAGCTTTAGGCGCTCTAAAGCTATAGGGATATGATAAAAGGGTAAAAGGTAAGTTATACGATGACGACGAACGGCGGGACCCTCTCCGAATTGTGTTGCAAGTGCACACTTTGCAGGAAACGAAGAATTGTTGAATATTATTGTGTAGGTATGGCTGATACCTAAATTCTAGATTATGTAGGAATGAATGAATGTGTTTTGTATCTGTCTATCTAAACACACAAAAAAAAACAATGACGACTTCATTTATGCCCTTTTATTTTGCAGAAACGAGCGCCGGCCGCAAAGGGAATGGGTAATGGCTGTACTTGTATAGTGGATCGTGGATGTTAGGTAAATTCACCTTAAAAAAAAGAATTGCGAACAGCATCATCATGGAAAAGTCATTTCAAAAAGGTGGAATCTAATACAAAAATATATGCGAGCACTCAAAGTTTTTTAGAGGGAACTAGGAAACGCAGGCTCTCCGAAACAGCGAAGGTATCCTAATCACCGAAGCAGCATTTCCAGCAGTTGCTAAATGGGCATTAGGTGGGACAAGTGAAGGGGCAAAGAGAAAGCAAAACGTCCCGAGCCGGTTCGAATGAATTGCCAGCGGAGCTCTTCGATTACGGAGGAGATACATTTAATCGGCAAATATAAGTGTGGCTTCCTGACCTTCAGATCGACACAATTTCACAATTAAGCAAATTCTGGAAAATTCCCGGGAAAACATTCTGCGCAATTATGAAATAGCTCTTCGAAATTTTTTCAAAGTGCACATGTTTTCGACAAGGAGATTCGCTATCCATGTGACTTCTTTAATCTCGTTGTCGTTTTGGTGATAGCAAATATTGCATAGATTAGACGTCAAAACTGAAGGCACCATCTTCAACAAATCCATCCAGCCATTCCCAACGTGCCGTGCGTCCTTTACGGCACATCAAGCGAATTGACAATTCAAGTTCCGCACGCAGGAACTCAGCGAACTTCGAATGTGGAACTTGAGACATTTTGTGTCTACACAAGTACACAGATTTACACCTGACTGAAGCAACACCAACTTTTAAATAATTTATAACTAGTGACATCAGCACGAGAAGCTTCCGGACGAACTTCTGAACTTTTTGTTTTATTTCAAAAATTCATCAGTGATAATTATTTTATGAAATACGTAGGACAGCCTTATGGATTCTCAATTTCTGAGAAACAGGAGAGGGATAACATGAATAAATAACGGTAATGATGAAATTCCTTCTTATTTTTGAAATATTCTCAACTCTATAAAAAAAATTATAAAACTAGGAAAAAAAAACATAACTACCTTTCAATGATTTTTCATCATGCATATTAAGTGGATGCTGATGATGATGTGATGATTGCATGAATCCACTATGATGATGGTGATGGTGGTGATGATGTTGATGTGATTGTAGAGCTGGTAATCCATGGTTTAAGTGCTGAAGATGCACTGATGACTGCAGTTCCATACTGAGCATATCCCAGATACCTTAAAAAAATAATGATGATGAAAATAGAAATAAATAATATTTTATGCAATTAATTTTCCTTATTAATAAAAAAAATTTCTATTTTTTTTCAATTAGGAAAACTAATAACTTGAATGTGAAATGAATACAATATATTATTCACTTTATATTTGCTCGATTTTTTTAGCTTTTATTTTTATTTCATGATAACATGCTTTCATGATGCGAAACGCATATATTTTTCTTTTCAATTTAATTAGAAATCGGCTTTTGGATTTTAGCACCGCATATTTGGGATACCTATTGGCAAAATCGTTATATTTTCTCTTATAGTAATAGATCAACAACATTATGCTGGTTTCAGAAACTGGTCAGTCAAAGAAAATTTTTAATCAAGGGTTAAAATTTTTTTAAGGTCATCAGCAATCTTGTGCAACTATTAAAATTATATAAAGATTTGCACTGCAATTTGTCAAATCGTTAATGAGAAAAAATTCATCAAAACCAATGAACCCGTTTTCGAGATAAATATGTTTTGTTTTTGTTTTAAAATAAATAAATCTTTCGTCTTGATAGTCTCCCTAAAACCTTAAGCACAAAGTTTGAAAAAAAAGGCTAGGTACAGACCGACAGACAGAGAAAATCATATCTCGAGTTCGATTTTTTTAAGAATCCAGACTTGACCTAAACTACATATTCCCAAAAATGCCGAAAAAATTTCACAAAAAAAATTAGTCAAAGTAAGATTTTCCAAGAAAAACATTCCTTCAACCAAAAATTTTTTAAAAAGATTGTCAGGAAACAACCAAATGGTGTTTCCTTTAAATCACGATAGTAAAAATTGATCAAAAAATAAATTTTGCAAAAACAGTTTTTCACAAAAAAATTTCCGTCCTCAAAAAAAAAAAAAAAAAAAATTGCTTTCAAATAAAAACTGTCAACTGTGGCATTTTTGTAGAGCCTGGGGAAGAGCCCGGTAGCCTGTGAGCGAAAGGTAAAAAATGAATTCCGATGATATTTTAAACGTAGTAGGTATTTTTGGTTTCAGACTTAAATCTTCTAAGCCTTCAACATTTGCTGAGATTTTAGTGATTAAATACAATACGATGTTTGTTTTTATCCAAACTCAAAAGTCTTTTTAAAAAAATTTGTGGGACAACAATTTTTTTTTTAATATTTAACCTAAATAAAAAAGTTATTATCGTACAATTAACTCAAAAGAAAAAAGATTGGAGGAAAATGCTGATATCTAAGTTTTTTAAGAGTATATCCCATTCCTTGGTGTCTCAGAAGCTTCAGAATGTTTTTTGTCTGTTCCATTTCAGTACGACAATTTTTTACAAAACTACAAGTCTTCAAAAAACAATCATCGTACAACGTTCCCTTAACTTTTCTTGATGAGTGTATATTTCCCACCTATACCTACATTCATTGAAGTTAAAATACGTTAGAAATTTCTTGTTATTACAAAGGAGACCCTCTTATAATTTCTTATTCGCGCCAAAAATAGTTAAACGACACGTGACGTGAACAGTGTGACTGAACTCTATATACCTATGGACGACGCACGACGAAAACCCTCCAAAGCCAATTCGTGTTTTCTCACACACATTAAGGGGCACTTGTTTTTTCTGTTTAGTTTTTTTTTTATAAACCTTGCTATAGAGCTCTTTTTAGATTTAAATGCACCAACATTACAGTATTGGTAATGATTATGTACAAAATAAAAAAAGAACGCGCAAATTTCACCCCTCTAATCAACAATTACAACGACTGACGATGAAAAAATATATCTCTCCCTTATTTTAAGAATTGTAGAGAAAAAACAACGAATATATAATAGGTAAGGTATGACGACATGTGCAGCCGTTTTATTTATTCAAGTACAATCTTCCAAGGGGTTTGCTTCCTTCCGTACTCACAGTAAAAAATAATTCTTCCTCATGCAACAGGTAGTTAGTTTCACATAAAAAGTATGAAAGTGCACCAAGCAAAATGTGCTAGTGAAATTTTATAATTTTATGCGTTATTTCGATGTTTTTTTTTTTAACCTTCCTCTGATCTTCCTGCTTACCTTTAATCTAACAGAGTTACGAGTAAAATTGGGATGTAAGTATTTTCAGTTTTGGGAATTTAACAATATATATATTATATTATATATATATATATATATTGTATATATATATTATATTATATATATATTTTTTTGGTAGAATTATGCACCCCTATTACCGAATTTTTCGAATGAGCCAAATTAACAGTTTCAATTATTTTCCAAACTTTTGCTATTACTGAATCCGACAATAGAAATATAACCGAAAGACGGCAACCTGCCCTGCAGCACCGATATTTTATTGTGCAGTGCACCCAACAATTTTAGACAGCGATAATTTTTTCAGGTATGAAATGAATTTCAACAAAACTTAACGAATCGTACCTGAATTGTATTATGGATTGTGTGTATTCGCTTCTTCATTTAAGTGTGCTAAAGTGAGCTTAATTGCATTATAGTTGGGCCTTTGGATTTTGTTTTCTTGCTAAATTTTATTCATCTTACCACTTTTCACTTAAGTGCTAACCATAATAGACAGACGCTGATAATGCTATTAACCAACGAAAAGTAGCTTCCCGAGTAGTCAAGTGGAAAATTAGCCATATTCATTGTATATAAAACTTATAGTACTCTCATGAACAGTTTCCACACGTCGGCCACCTATCGATCACACCCCTAACTAATTTTCTATTTGCTGTTTCTGTGTATATACAAGTGCGCCCTCAGACGACCACACCCCACAACACCAAAACCATCGTGATGATAGTACTATAAGTTTTATATACAATGGCCATATTGTAAAATGAATCATCTTTCTCTCTTCTTTCGTTCTTACTTCAACAAAATGTTAGATTTACTTGGTGGAGGTGTGATATTTGCTCCTGATACTCGTAGCAAAAGTTACTGAAAATCAATTAATGATATTGTGGGACAGTTATTTATTAATTAACTTAAACTCCCAAATTTTTATCCGACCTTTTCCGACAGCGTCCGTTAGCCCTTTATCTGTAAATACATGTTTACATTCATTTTTGTACATAAACTAAAAAAAAAAAACAGACAAAATGTTAGCACAAACTAAGTTTACAAAAACTCCGTAGTTTTCCGTTTGAAAACTTTTCACATCTAAAATAACCGGGTGCATTAGGGGTACGCAAGACTTTGACAAATCTCATTTGCATAAGATATACCTAGTTCATTTCACGTCATTTATATTTCTTGTGCTAAGGGTACCTACCTACTTCATTTGATGATGTTTATAATTTACATTGAACGAGGCACGGCTACAGCGGCGTAGTGGCGGCGACAACGATGACGACGCCACTGACACCTGTGACCATGTAGTAACTATTTTTTTAAAAAAGGGAGATAAGTGTAGGCACTTAGGGTAACATCTTTTAATGTGTGGAAGTTAAACTAAAAAAAAAGGAAAAAACCTTTGTTTTAATGCCCCTAGCCCGGCAGACAAATTTTCCCGCATTTGAATGAAGTTTATTTAACTTCTTGAATTTTTGATTGTCGTTAGCAGCTAGATGTTGTGTATGTATCGTCTTATAAAAAAAATTATAATGCACTTACTAAAAAAACGTATAAAACAAACACGCCGTTTTATTTTAATAAAAAAATAGAAAATGTCAAGTTATCTTTTTAATAATTGTCAACCATCTGTTGATAGGTAAATAGTTGTTAATTTTACTTAAACATTCAATAAAATTATTATTATTTTGTAATGGCATTAAAATTTTGAAAGGTAGGTACCTACCTAACTGGTGTACTTTTTTCATTTTCTATAAAAGTAATTTAATATCAGCCGTATTTATTAAAGCCCATATGGTCCATACTCTAAAAATAAAACAAACAGCAATTTTCTTGTGCTTTTTGTCAAAACTATTTTTTTCTAATCGTGTTATTTTTTTGGAAAAGCTATCCATAGTGGGGTAGGATTTTGTAACAACATTAGCAGTACGGATGATCATATTTACTGATAAAAGTTAATGTTAAATCATACTACCTATGGATACAGATTTGAAGTGTTTGGGGATTTCATTTTAAGATGATGGTTCCAGTTAGATGCTTTCTCGATGGGTGTGTTCATCTACCTGACTAATCATGTAAAAGACTATGACGTCATTGTTTATCTAAAACTTCAAAAAATGTAGGTAGGTATATCTTAATTATTCAGAAAGATTTGACAGTTATAAGCTTAACGGATAGACTATATGTCTCATCCCAAAGCGCAAAGCTATATAAAATCACCAAAAATTTCTAATTTCCAAAGCAAAAATTTTCAGAGGCTTCTTAATTGGACTTTTTACGCATTTATCTTTAACTTTAATCTTTCTAATTTAGACATTTAAAGAACAACACAATCTATTGAATTTCAAAAAATTCATTCATTCATTTTTCTACCACACGTGTCGCCACATTACCACAGTAGCTTTCAGCATGGTAAAATATATAATTAAACCTTTGAATATATTTCTTTGTGTTTCTGTCTTATGTTTTATTTATCAATAAGATTTTAAGTTCTATTTAAAATTCTCACTCCGTCAGCAAAACAATTCAGTAATATATGTAAACTTAACCTTGAACCTTAAGATTTTAACTCGACCCCTATGAAAATAGATAGAGGTTAATGTGTTATGTATATGTAACATAAGTTTTCACAATGTCCTCAATTTTAATGATTTCTTTTTGGTATATATCTTGAAAGCGCATAACTTAAAACAATATACATTTCCATCACTTGTGATGTAGGCACCTAGGCCTGGATATTTTCTTGTTTCACAAATATATTATTAGGTACCTATTTTCCGCGGTTCATGTTGTTATTATTGTAGATGATATAACAGTAGATATTACTAAAACAAAAACAAAATGATTCAAATCAAACAAAGAAATAAACAAAAAAAAAATAGTTTTCCCATACAATGCCATTATTTCAAGGTCAAAGCCGTGGGTAAAATGTATCATCGTAGTTAGTGATTGTTTGATTGTTATTTTCACTCACACGAGAAATGATTGTCTAGCCAAGCTGTAAGATAGATCAGACGCCAGCGTTCATGGATTGTACGAAACTTCAAGAAATTTGTATGGCTAAATACGAGTTGGTGTTTCTGGTTTGAGAGCGATCGAATGAAAATGAGCGAATTCAAGAAAATTAAATGATAGAATAAGAATCATAATCATAATATCACTTTCTTGCCTCTCGTTGAGTTTCGGTAACTTTTCGGGAAAGAAGAGAACCTCTTCCAAGTAAAATTGATATTTTGGCGAAGCGAAGTAAGAACGAAAAACGTAAAAGATGATTCATTTTACAATATGGCATACTTTTCTACATCACTGGTCCGGAAGCTACTTTTCGTTGGTTTTTGATTTCAGCTTTCGACATCGTTCGTCTATTATGGTAAAGACCAAATCACAACCTCGCGTTAGGTCGCTCCGGCGGCGCGGCGTTAATGGGCGTTTGATCGTATATTTACGATTTTATATATCAAAAGGCGCGACCCTACCAATTATAGTAAAACGAAATTGATCTTTAAACCTCGAGCGTTGACTGACATTTCTATAACATCTCTGATAAATACATACCTACTTAAATAAAAATTAACATAGTTATATGGCAGATATGGATGAGAATGATCATGATGACCTACTTGACTTTTCCTTGTTCGATCTTATGTGCTATGCTGGGGGCAGAAGGCAGGCTGACAATGAACTGTCTAACGCCCTACCAAATAGAAAATACGCAACGGTGGCCTGACGTTTACGATATTACGATGTAAAGCGGTCGGTCCTTTGTTTCTATTCAAAATGTCAAAGTCCGACCGACCGAATGCGAGATTATGGTTTGGTCCTTGAGTTTTCGTTAGTTTTTTTTCTACCGATATACCAATCGACCTTCGAGCAATCAAAGAACACCATACTGTTGGAATTTACGGTATTCCTGCAGAGCACCAACTCATTGAGAGAGCTTGAGAAACAGAGAGCTTTTCTGAAAAGTGAAAATATGGGATTATTGTCAAGCTCCCAGAATGTAAAAAAGCAATGAGCGAATAGTGCGTTGAATATCTTTCACAACTTCACATGTACTATATATGAGAAAGTTGTCAGAGGAGTTTGAAATACGCCAATACCGTTCCTGTTGGTGATTAGTGATGTGCTGCAACAGCTTAATAGACTGAAACGGAGGAATTCGAATCAAACCTCAAACACCTGTCAGTACGGGCAGACAATGTTTGCCTTATCTCTCATAGGATCATGGATCTCCATTAATTGACAACAACGCCAACGGTGGAGAGGGAAGCAGAAATCGTTGGGCTAAAGGTCAACACGGAAAAAAACAAAAAGGGTCAGCCTTGGAACTTCCTCATTTGCTGAATAAAATATTTCTGGATATCCAGTTGAGGTAGTGGAAAATGTTCAATTGGTATCTTGGGAAATACTTTTTCTACAGATGGCGGATCCAAACTAGATATTAAGCAAAAGCTGCGTTCTGGATGCTGTCAAAAATATAAATACGAGTAAGTCGCTGAGTAGCTTATTATCTATTATTTTTTAATAATAACTCATCCACCAGAAATTACTTAAGTTTTTTATTCATAAGCTCGCTTATATAATATAATCCCAAAAATTAGGTGCTAAAATCCCGAAACCTTGGAGCTTGAGCTCATGTACGCCGGAGCTCTAGATGAATACCAGTTTTATCAATTAAAAAAGAGATAGTTTTCCTGGCTGAGTTAAACGCGGTTGATTTTATGGTATAGCTTGATATCATGGTCTTGTCTCATTCCGAAAATGAAATAGGGATAACCGCTAATGAAAAATTCAAGTTCCATTCAAACCTACGAGGTGACGTCTGCACGTAGCATGCACTATTTTCCTGCCACGCCGCGCTGTATCGCGGGTTTTATTTTCATAACCCAACAAAATCGCCACCGCCACCGCTTGGATTTGTTTCTGCCTTAAAAAAGACTGCGTAACCTTATTTCAGTTTTTGGATCATGGCCATTGTATATGAATTTGCATAGTACTCCTTTGTATATGAAAACTATAGTACCATCATGGCGAGTTTTTTTAGGGTTGCAAAGGTCCTGGTGGTGGCGCTGCAAAACTTGAGGTGTAAAACCCGATTTGGGGAGTCTTTAAGCGTCGAAAATTGGTGGTAGGGGCAAGAGGAGACTATTTTTTGGATTATTGCATCCAAAAAATATCAATAAATATCATTTAAAACCTCCATAAGCTCTCCGCAAAAAAAAAAGAGTAAGGGTTGCGCAGACACGCTATATGTCGCCCCATTCGACTTCCACCATGATAGTACTATAGTTTTCATATACAAAGAGTACTCTCATGAACACGTTCCAAACGTTGTGTGATGTGGTCGTTTGAGGACGCACTTGTATATACACAGAAACAGCAACCAAAAAATTAGTAAGTGATGTGATCGCTAGATGGCCGACGTGTGGAACGTGTTCATGAGAGTACTATGCAAATCTATATACAATAATCATGGCCATTGTATTTGAATTTAGATAGTACTATCATCAGCACGTTCCACACGTCGGCCCCCTGGCGATCACAGCACATACTAATTTTCTGGTTGCTGTTTCTGTGTATATACAAGTGCGCAATCAGACGACCACAGCACACAACTCAAAAATCATCGTGATGATAGTACTATAAGTTTTATATACAATGATCATGGCCCTAATTTATTTTCATAACTAAAAAAATCATATGTAGGTACCTATACTTAAATTATTTATTCAAATACGTTGGAACAATATCTTAACTTGTGTATTAAAAAAAAGTAAATTATAAGAAAAAAATTAAATTTAAATAATATTAAATAGCGAGTTGTGTCCAATAAATACTTCAATTAAAAATTTCACAACTTCGCTTCAATGTTTTTATCAAATCAAAAAAAAAAATATATTTTATGCACAAAAAGCATTTACAAGTTTCTGTATCTTCGTAGGGAAATAAAGAAAATCATATACTTAGTAGGTACTAATAAAAAAAAATTGTTTAGCTTTGTTGACAACAAAAAAAAATGAGAACGATCATTTTTACGCTCTCTAAACTCATGTTGCGGTATTTGCTTATTTGTTGTCAATTATTTTTTTTTTTAATTTTTTTTATTTTGACGTGTGTGTCTTACTCAAGTGAAAATTAATTTCATGTTATTGTTTCTTCGGTTGAAATTAAATTACGTCCTCAATAAAAAAAAGTGCTGCAATAGGTACAATAAAAACGACAACGTTGTCTTATGATAAGGACTTTAAATATTTTCAATTCTCAAATGAAGATTGAAAAATAACTGCATTTAACATTCTTGGAAGAAGAAGAGCTGCAAAATGAGCAAATTCATTTTAGGCTTCAAAGAAATAGGTTCAAAAAAAAATTATCTGTCAGCCTCCATTTTTGTTTGCTCAAAACAATAACAGTGGCATTGAAATTATTGTTAACTGTAACTTGCCATTTTTGAAAGCGTTAAATCATTGGTAGGCACTCACGACTCACCCTACTGAAGGACGAAATTGCGTAATTTTCGATGATATCCCCAAAATTGCCTTGGAAATGTACGACTTCCATTCATTAAGTCAATTTCAAATCACTCAAATTTCAGCGACATTACTAACTTAGACGAATTCATAGAAACTTTTAGTTTTCGATGGGGTAAGGAAATATAACTACAGAGTTGTGGGCTGTCATTTCGAGTTTAACAAAATAAAATTAATTTATTGGTATTTATGTTTGGTTTCTTGTCATTTTTTTATGTTTCCTTTATGTTAACGAATCATATCACACACAAGTAGGTAAAAATTTAGCAGGAAGTATCGTTAAATACCTACCTACTTAAAAGAAAACCAAATAATATTTCTTGCCGTTACTATCAAACAAACTTCAAGCAATGAAAATATACATATATGTATTTATTTTATATACCTAAATAAATAAATAAATAAATTTGTAGGTTAAATGGTTAGATAAGATTAGACTTTTGATTTATTGTTTGATTTAAAAAATAGAATTTACATTTACATAGCGGTTTGGTAGCTGTTCCAAAGTAAGTAATTTGACGTTTGTCTGTACAATATTTTCCAAAAAGACAATAGAGCTAATTTGTAGTTTAATGGGCAGAAAGATTTCAAAAACTTGTAATGTGTGTCCGCACTGCACATTAACGTGTTTTCGTTTTGACATTTCAATTTTCTTCGACTGCAAAAAATACGAAATACAAATAAAAAAATAAGTCGCAATTTGTTTACAAAACCGAGCTGTATTTCGTAGCTATTTGGTTTGGGGATATACATAAAAATATGATATACATAGGAACCTACATCTTTATTTTGTTGCAAATCACTCCCAAATTATATTTTTCTAGGTACCTAGGTACCTACCTAGAGTTTCATAAAATTCATAAACCTATAGATACCTACTTAAAACAAACAATTTTTTTTCCTTCGAAGATACAATAGACTTGTTTGAATTTAAACTTAAAACAAAGTCAAACTTATGTCGTTTTCAATTGGCAATTTGGAAGCAGAAAAAAGCATTCTGAATGCGTGCAATTGGGCAAAAGTGACAGTTCTGATTCTAAAAAAAGATAGGTAATTTCTCTTCTGGATTTGAAATCAGAAGCAAAAACAGAATCACTCACACATTCAAAGATTTAAATGTCACACTTGATAAATGTCATATTTTTTTAAATTTACAACTGTGAAGTGATGGCTTGAAATACTAATACTGTCACACCAAGCATCAAATTTTTCAGAATCGAAAAAAACTGTTCAATTGGGATTCCGAATCTGAAACTAATTCCGGATTGCCAATTGAAAACGACATTAATCATAAATAAATAAAGTATTAATATTATGTAGGTACCTACCAAACAATTGCAAACGAAATACTTCACTTCAAGAAGATCTGTTTACAAGTTCGATCCCGCTGTTTGATTCACTTACGCGCTACTGGACCGAATATCCGATGGGAAAGCTTTTAACGGTACCTATATGTATATCCCGTAGGTATAATCCATCAGTCGATCATTTGTTGTTTTGAAGCAAATTTTTTTTAGTTTTTTTTTTATTTATAATTTTTTATTCACTCGATTACTTAAAAAACAATGAATTCACTATAATTTACATGATTTTTATTTTGGTAGGTATAATTTTGTTGTTAAATTCACAAATTCAATTTTTTTTTATTTATTAAATTTAATTTTTGGATATAAAACCATTAAACCCACTGATCGCAGAGGTTTTGAAAGCACACTTCATAGAAATTATGAAAAATATAAAAACTTTTTGTTGTTGTTTTGCGTTTAACACCTTTTTTGTTTTGTTCTTTTTTTGGTTGTTTCTTGTTTCCTAAAAGAACTTTTAAAAAACCTCTCTTTGTGCGACTACCTGTCCGAAGACGAAGAGATCTCGAGCAGAACTGCATATAGGAACAAACAAAATATCTCAAGCAAAGCCGATACGCTTGGCCAACCCAGGTGAGCCATCGTCATCTTGGCCGGTACCGCGGCCGTCGCATACCCATACTTCTATATTTTGTTGTATATCGATAAAATAATGTTAGTCTGGTGTATATAAGAGCATTGATGACCTGCCCCTACCTGTTGATGTTGTTGGTTCGTTGCTTGTTGGAGAGACTCGAAACTTTTTCAAGATTCTTTGGTTGCCCCTGCTGCGCAACGGCAACCTGTTACTTGGCTGTCTTGTCACTGGATAGAGGCGCATTTAGTTTAGGCTTGTATTGGAATTTGTATATAAATGGTGAGCACATGGTGTTATATAGAAGGTAGGGGGGAGTGTTTTTTTTTATTTTTTTTGTTCAACTGTCATCAGATAGTTCTCTATTGGATGTGGATGATTCTGTTTTGAGGCCTTATTCCAATATTGTTTTCTTACCCAAATTTTTGGTTGGTTGAGTTAGGTAGGGAGGTAAGGTAAGGTAGTAGGTATTATATCTGGTGATGATTTTGTGGATTATTATTTAGGAATGTTTTTTTTTATTTTAGTTTTTTTTTAATTTGCTTAAGTTTTAAGTAAGTTTTTGCTTGTTTTTTTTTTTGTTTGATTCTGAAGTTTGCTTATTGTGAGGCATAAACTATCTAATAGTTTTTTTCATATAAGCACCTTGACGTATTGCTATAAAAAAATTATTATAAAGAGCTCCTTTATAATCTTAATAATATCCCATATAAAAACTTTCAAAAAATTGTTTTTGAGCTTTTGATTAAATTTTATACTTTTATAAGACTGGTTACGAGACCAACTTGAAGACATCCGAAACAAGACTGATACGAGTCTCTATGACAAAGCAAGATTTCTAAAATATTCTTCTTCATCATTATGTAGAAAAATTCATTTAGCCTTTCCCGTAAACTTTTTAAAAAAAGTTCTTATAGGTAGGTTTGTCAACAATGAATGATCAAGGAAAAAAAATCATCTAAGAAACAAATCTCATTGGTTTATTTTTTTGGAAATTTTGAAAAAAATTCACACTAACTTTTTTTATTAAAAAAACTTTTTCCGAAATATACATAGGTAGGTACCTACCAACAGGACTACATTTACGACAAATGAAGAAGCAAATTTCTGATATTTTCAGAAAAAAAAACGACCGAAAAAAATCAAAATGCCTTTAACTCTTTATTTATTAAATGACGGTAGGAACAAAGTTTGCGAATTCTGATTTTATCAAACAAAATGACTTAAACTGATCAAAAGCCTCTTATGTCCTTTAGAATTTAGAATGGAGATCACATACCTATGTTATAAATTATAATCAAACTTCTTAGCCTTTGAATTTATAAAATTAAAAGACGGTATTCAGCAGGTGTGTGTCCTCTTAATCACTTGGTAGAAGGTACTTTAAGGGTATATGTATATGTACCTACCTCTATAAAATTATCACTGATGTTTCCTTTCTTATTTTTTGTCGGATGATCAAATTTTAATGTCAGTTTTTCTGGTTTGTATTTAAGTATTTAAAAGAAACACACCACTTGTGTGTTGCTCATAGACATCATAGTCATTCCATCGGAAGACAGCACGAGCGATGCCATTAATTTCCACCTGTTTTTCCTATTTTCTTGTGTTAATCACTTTAGGTTTTTGTTTTTTTTTTCTCCTGCTGTTGGGAAACTCTTATTTATTGATACAATCGAATTCAAAAATAACGGCAGCAGGTTTTTGTAAATTTGGATAAATTAAAATTGAAAATTTTATTCATTTGGGAACATCTGCTACTGCTGATGGGGAAATGTTAGTTACCTACCTAGTTGTTAGTCAAAAAATATTATATTTTGTATTTTCATTATGGCTCGTGTGAATAATTTTCACAGATGGGCAAAAAAAACTAAGCAGTCTTAGTAAAAAGTAGTCGTGTTTTTTTTTTGTTGGAGGATTTAGTTAGGAGTCCATACTATATTAGTAGGATTTTATTTTAAATATACAAAAACGACATTCTATGAAAGGCAGTATTTGTGAGTTGTTCAGGGATGCCATAGTTCAAATAAAAAAAATTGGGAAATTTTACATTGTACCTTACTGAAAATCCCAGCCTGGGATCATAATTCTCTATGTGCCAAATTCGGGTTATAATTATGTATTTTAAAATTCTGCAAATCTAAAATTTTGGCACGATCACGATAACTTTGGCGCCAAAAACTACAATTTTTTTGAAGAGTCATTGAAAACAAGCATATATTTTACTTGGGGGGGGGGGGGGGGGTTAGTGTCTACCTTGTCCCGTTTGGGCGGGAGGGGCAATTATATGAAAAATACTATAGGTAAATAGAAAAAAATGAAAACGGTAATACCTACTTACGATTAAGTTTAATACTTTTTTATACGGCCAGTATTTTGTACTTTTTAAATCAGGAAAATTTATAATTTTCAAACACAAATTTCGGGAAAAAACACAAAAAAAGTTTAAAGTATTACACTCAAAACCATACAATTTTTATTAATTTTTTTTTATAGAATTTGGTGCTCTTATTAGTTCCTAAAGAGTTTTGGAATGCATATTTTTTTTGAAAATTTATTTTTAAACAATTTTTATTCTCGCTGTTTAAAAACAGCAAACAAATTGTTCACTGACAATTTTTTTAGGTAACAATTTTTTTCGGGCCCAGTGACGAACCAATGATCTCTGTCATTTGAAGGCCTCAAAACACTGCATGGCTGGGAAAAACCAATTGTGATGAAAACACAAGTAATAGCCTTGGATGAATGGATTGTTTATGTTGGAGAACCTATGAGAAGCTATGGGCAAACTGTTCTAAGCTTTCGAGATATCCGCTAGAGAGTAGTGAAAATTCAAACGACTTCAATCCCTATCAGCGAAACAGAAAAGAAGGATGACACTACCATCACCACCAAGGATGAATAAAAAGAGTTGCAACAAGTGACATGGAAAAACACACCTAACAGATTTTAATGCTGAAATTTTAGAAAAAGACACCTTGTAGGTCCAGTCGGAAAAAAACATAGCCTGCAAGACATCACTTGCGGAAACAGACACATAAGCTTATCAACTTCGTAGCGGGAAAGAACTGATATTGATTAATACTAGATTTCCCGTCTTGCTATAAACAAGGGCACTGAAAGGTACCCTGATATAATCAAACCTACAACCAAATCGATCATGTTGCTATCGACGCGACGGACGGGACTCCTCTAGCATGCCTACTCGGCGTATGTTCAAATCTCAAAAAAAAAAAAAAAATATGGTGACAAAGCTTCACTTCCGGTTTTTAGAGCTCCTTTTCGAAGATGTATAGATTATATGTCATGTTATGTTTGGGTAAGCAATTGGGTTCGAAAAATAATTAATATTTTAGATTTTAGGAAAATGTTTAGAACTCTATCTTTGCTATCAGTAACTTAATTTTTTATTCAATTTTAAATTCTCTTACTAACTTTATAGGTCTGATAACTAGGTAGGTACATATTTCCAATGTTGTTGGCGTTTTTTTTTTTAATGAGATTTGCACTTATTTGGATTGTGTTACCAGGGGCGTAGTGAGGTGGGGGTGTGCCACACTGACCCCCCCCCCCCCCGCTTTTTTAGAGTCGGAAAATTCAGGAAACTAGATACCTATATAAATTCAGCAATTTAGTAGTTTCAGTAGTTAGAACGAAGTAAGTTTGTATTTT